>CM046444.1:14598536-14936036 GCA_025506515.1 Flaveria trinervia
TAGAATTTGGATGACAATCCGACAGTTCTGACTGGTGAAAAGAGCAACATGGCCTTTGTCACACATTTGACTGACACTCAAGAGATTGTACTTGAGATTTTCCACATGGTTAACATCATCAAACTTTATTTCCCCATTGGAAACAAAGCCTTTGCCGATGATGTAACCCTTTGCATCATTGCAAATGAACAAACCCTTCCTTCCTTGAGAGTTGTCATTAAGAATGATCTGTTTCCTGCATATGCATGGATCCTCCACTGTCTACATACCAGATGCTCTGTGGCATGTTGAAGAACCCTGCAAAACACAAAAAATTAGTTAGATTTGAGACCAAACCTTTTTGGTTTTGGGCTGTTCTCATCAACAGATGGTAAACTAACGGTTTGTTGAAACAACAGCCTGAGAGGAAGAAGATGGTGAAGAAGAGGAATCCTTTGGCTTGGACCTCTTTCTCTGTGGTTTCAACATAGGAACATCTAATTGGTTAACTCTTCCAAATAGATGTTGAACCATCATAACCAGCTGTGTCTGATTTTGTGATAAAGCTTTCAGCTCTCCAGACACATAGGCATTGGAGTTGATAAGTTCCTATGTTGCACCTTCTTCTTTTGAGCAATCTCGGCTGTTACCTGTTTAACCCCTTCTTTTTGGATTCTTTTTGGACTTAAGGGTTACAGGATTTGATGTTGCTGGTACAAATGTGGCTTCAAACTCAGTTTTCATTTAACCATTTTCTCTTTAATTTCCTCTTTATGTTTGAGTTTGGATCCTCTTTTGTACCACAATCATCTGTAAGATGATTGAACAAACCACATATTCACATGGTTTCTTCTTCATCTTATGTTGATCATCAACTAAAGAGAATGAAACTACTGAAGACTTGTTCTTCAGCACTTGGAAGCACTATTTGCTTTCTTGACTTCCTCTTTAGTAGTCTTCAAACCCATTCTACTGACAGTTTTCTTCTCTTCAGTGCTGACAGTAGTTGGAGTTTGAACTTCAGGTTAAATCTTGCTCTCAGTCTTTTCAGGACTTTTAGAAATAACTCCTGAGTTCATCAACTCTTTGATCATGTGAGTGTCAGTATTTGAACATCAAGATCAGCTGATAGGTTCAACGAGGGAATAATACTAACTTCAACTTCTGATGGTGCTCTATCAGAAAGTGAATCACATGATGAGTGGATTGTTATTGCTTTCTCCATTAGATTTCACTTCTGCTCTTGAAGCAAAATCTGTAGGAGGAGCAGTGTGATTATAACCAATGCCAAAATTCACATTGGAAGCTGATTGCTTACTAAGAAGCATTTCAAAACCTTGCATGATTGTACCCATCGATCATACTCTACTTGGGTGACTGTAAGGGTTTCTTTGAGGTCTTTGTACTTTTCTAAAAGTACCTCTTCCCTAGCCTTATCATCAGTGATTTGGCATTTAAGTTTATAAATCTCATCATTTTTCTCTTTAAGTATAGACTCAACTCAGCTTTTCTTTGGAAATGATCTTTTCTAGCTCTATGTTCTTATTAATTAAAGCTACATTTGCTTCTCTAATAAAGGCAAATGCTGCTATGCATGTTTCGGAACATAATTTGGCCTTAGCCTCAGAGGATACCTGTGTACCTGGATGAAGAGGCATTTGAGGAGGAGATCCATCTGCAGACTCCAGAGCCATAAGTGCCAGATTCCCAAAAGGACTGTCACACCATGTTGACCAGCAACCTGTGAACAGTTGTTCATGACCAGACATGTCATCTGGTAAACTGCTCCAGTCAACAATTCCAGGGGTGAAGCTGATGTTGTGTTGAGGGTGAGGAGGTTGATGAGATTGAGATGGTTGAGGTCAGGAAGAGCATGTGGTTGTTGAGCAATAGGTGCTTGAACCTGACTGGTTTGTGGCATGTATAACAAGGGTAAGGATATGGCATTGGACCCTGAGGAACAAAATATGCAGGAGATTGTGGTTGAGAATGATGACCAGAATTGACAGGATGTTGGCCTCTGTGTGTTGTTGAAGATTGCTAGGGAAAGTTTACAAGGGGCAGAAGAATTAGATCCAGATGATACATTCTCTAGCAAAGTGTCCAAGCCTGTGGCATTTGTGACACCTCAACTTACTCTTGTCAAAACCAACTTGGTTTTGCTAGAGAGTCCTGGGAACTTTCTTCCAGTTCTTTTATAGAACTCTGAGATCTGATATTTATCAAGGCCATTTGGCTCAAAATATCCATCTCTCTAAGTCATCATCAGCAATCCCCTTGAGATCATCCAGCAGATGAAGCATAAACGTCAGCAATTACTGACTATCAACATCAAAACTAAACCCATCAGAAGGAAGAAGAATCAGTTTTTGAAGAGAAATCAATATGCTCATCATACTGGCATTCAGATGAAGCATATTCTGACTCATGACCAACCAAGGCAGGTTGCCTGGTACAAAGTCATCAATGAGCTTTCCAGATGATGACAGTTTTCGTTTCCGTTCTATCTCTCTCTCAAATGTGAGCAATTTCCCATGAAGTTGGTGAGAGATAGTTTGTCCAAATTTGCACTGGAGCGTAGGACAATAGTATGTGTCCCATCTCTCAGGCAGTGATCTGAGAAATCTGTTATTCATCTGGCTATTGGTGTACTCATGTTTGACCATTTTTAATTAGAGATCAAACAAGAGAACCGCTCAAACTGTTGAGTCAGTGTCTCACCCTTCCTATGAGAGAATGTCTCATATTTTTGGGCAAGGATTTCTCTATTATTTGCCAAGACCTCATCTGTTCCTCCAAATTGTTCTTTCAAGGATTCCAGAGGTCATGGGCAGTTTCATAATGCATTAGCCCAGAATAGATTTCATTGGGCAGTGCCATGTCCAGAATTCCATGGGCTTTTGCATCAATTTCAAACATTTCTTATCCTCATCTGAGTATTGCTCCCTCCTCTTCGGAACCATTTCATTGGTTTCCGGGTTATTCACCATAGGCTTGTGTGGACCATGTACCACTGATGTCCAACAACCTGAGCTGTTAACAGACAGGTGATGGAGCATTCGTCGTTGCCATATGTTATACTCACTCCTAACCAGCATTGGAGGCTTGGTTGAGGAACCAGTATTGTGAGGATCATTGGAAGGAGTAGTCATTTTAGAAAATTCAGACAAATTCAAAATAAGCAAAACAAATTTAGCTCAAAACCACTAAGAACCTCAATTAAAATAGCCAAAAGCGACAGAACTTCAATCTCTATAACAGATTCGTGCGAATTTGCTAGTTCGATCAAACTTAGAGCAAATGAGCAGTTTCAATGATCAATTGTTAGATCGATCAATGATTAACCTGCTTGATCCCATTTGATAGGATCTCAGCATCTAGTTTGATCGATTCGAATGATTTAACAGCGGAAAGAGTACCAACTAGCACAATTCGAGCAAGAATACCAAAGATATTGCAATGAACAGAATTAGTTATAGAGAGAGAAAGTTTCTGCAAAAAGAATATTCATTCAATCACACGCTTTCATGGTGGAAAAGTGTCACACATACAAACAGGTCAATCATCCCTTATATAGGAATGTCGTGCTGGAACATTCCTTATATAGGAGATGTGATGTCTGCTGATGTCACTTGATAGTGACATCTAACAAAATTATTTAACAACTGAACACAACTACTGAAGATGTCAAAACACACTGACATCTTCTTACAAAAATACTAAGTGTTATCAGTACTACAACTACTGAAAAGAAACTACTGAAACTACAATGACTGAAGAACAAGCTCTTCAGTCGTTTTACAAAACTACTGAAAGTAAAAACATAAAACTACTGATATCACAACTACTGAAGAAGTACTCTTCAGCTTATTGTGACAAACTACTGAAACTTCAGCACTTGGTCTTCAGACTTGAACTTCAGACGTTTCATCAGCTATTGACTTCAGTAGATGTCATCAGCTGATGTCTTCAGTCTTGTCTTAGACTTTGTACATCAGTTGTTGATCTTCAGCACTTGTGGACTTCACTGTTTGAACTTCAGTACTTTGGTCTTCAACTTCAGCACTTGTATTCTTCAGCTGTTGAGCTTCAGCACTTTAGTCTTCAGCTGTTGAAGTCTTCAGTACTTGATCTTCAGCTGTTGAAGTCTTCAGTACTTGTCAAACTACTGATGAAGCCTTCAGCAGTTGTTGTGATATCATGTGGGACTTAGAGGTTTTATGATCTTGGCTCATTGGTTCTTTTGGTCCAACATAGTTTTTCCCACCACTTCTGGATCTCGCCTAAATGTCTATCATCCTCTGGACAATGTCATTGGGGATGTCAGATCAGGAGTTCAGACAAGAAATCAGCTGTATTTAGTTGATTATGCCTCGGTAGTGGAAAAAGGGTATCTTCATGATGGTGCATACCGCTGTTTTGTGTCTCAGTTTGAGCCAAAATACGTCAGTGAAGCCCTAAACGATGAGACATGGGTGAGTGCCATGCAAGAAGAACTTCTTCTGTTCAAGAAGTTAGGTGTATGGACACTGGTAGATAGACCTAAAGGTGCTAAGGTCATTGGCACCAAGTGGGTCTTGAAATGTAAGAAAGATGACCAAGGTATCATTATCAGGAACAAGGCTCGACTTGTAGTTCAAGGATTTCGACAAGTCGGGGGAATTGATTACAATGAAGTATTTGCACTTGTGGCGAGAATGGAAGCCATCGTATCTTCCTAGCCTATGCCTCTTACATGAAGATTAAAGTCTATCAACTGGATGTAAAGAGTGCATTTCTTCATGGTGAAATCCGGGAAACAGTGTATGTTAGTCAACCCGAAGGATTTGAGGATCCATATCATCAGGACAAAGTTTACAAACTGGATAAGGCTCTATACGGGCTTCACCCACCCCGAGAGCATGTATGAAAAACTCTCAACTCACCTGTGAAACATGGATTTCGCAGAGTTGTAATTGACTGTACACTGTTTATCAAAGAAAAGGACGGTGATCTGCTGCTTGTTCAGATTTACGTTGATGACATAATCTTTGGTTCCAAGAATGAAGACTTATGTAAAGAATTTGAAGCAGTAATGAAGGCAGAATTTGAAATGAGTGCCATGGGAGAGATGAAGTTCTTTCTCGGGTTACAGATGGATCAAACACCAAAGGGGATATTTCTACATTAGACCAAGTATGTAGGGGATATTCTCAGTCGGTTTGACATGGAGAATGATTCCGCAGCCGGGACTCCACTTGCTACAAACCATGATGTAGCACCCGACGAGAGTGGTGATCTGGTTGATGACACCATGTACCGAGGAATGATTGGGTCCCTCATGTACCTCACTGCCTCAAGATATGATATCTTGTACGCGACATGTCTTTGTTCAAGATATCAGGCGAAACAAAAGTTAACCATCTTATTAGGGTCAAAAGGATATTTTGTTATCTGAAGGGTACACCAACACTTGGGTTGTGGTATCCTCATGACGATGATTTCGAGCTTACCGCGTACAGTATCTCGAATTATGGCGGATGCAAGATGAACTACAAATCCACCTCAGCAGGTTATCAATTCTTTGGGAGAAGATTAATCATGTGGTAGTGTAAGAAGCAGACATCAGTTACGTTATCAACTTGTGAAGCTGAATATATTGCTGTGGCAAGCTGTTGTTCTCAAATCATCTGGATTCAACAGCAGATGTGGGACTACGGTTTGAAATTTT
This sequence comes from Flaveria trinervia, assembly GCA_025506515.1. Classification (NCBI taxonomy): domain Eukaryota; kingdom Viridiplantae; phylum Streptophyta; class Magnoliopsida; order Asterales; family Asteraceae; genus Flaveria; species Flaveria trinervia. Next base: position 14,604,226 of record CM046444.1, read on the forward strand.
CTTACACCCCTATATTTGTTGATAATTCTGCCGCAATAGCCGTTACTAAAAATCATGTCCAACATCCTAAGACCAAACACATCGGAATTAAATATCACTTTATACGTGATTGTTTTGAAAAGAATCTAATCGATGTCGTTAAAATAAATACGGATTTCCAACGTGCTGACCTCTACACAAAAGCCTTTGATAAACCACATTTTCTATATCTGTTAGAGGTCAACGGCGTTAAAAAGAAAAGTGATGTAATTCCAGAAGATGAACATGCTTAGTCTGATGCGTCAAGTCCATTTTTCTTTTATTTTATTTTAGTTTATTTTATTCAATTAATTTTGGTTTTCTTTTATTTCTTCGCCTATGAAAATCCTAAAAACGCAAATCGTTTACGGTTTTAGAATTTTAGGGGGAGAATAGGTTAGTAGTTATATAATAAAAAAACGAGGGAGGAGGACAAGCAAGCTAAAAGAAATGAGATCGTATCTGAGATGTCGATTCATCGACTATGGAAAATGATAGTACACAGGAACAAAGTATTTGGGACTTTAAAAGATTAAATTGAATTAGATGCGAAATTCAAAGTATAAGTCGGAAAAGTCTGAGCAACATAAAAGGAAAAATGATAGCAAAACTAGATGCTATTAAGGTAACACGGAGAAAATAGACCTAGAGGTTGCTAGACCATTAGATGATGTGTCGGTAGATTCAACACAATAGATTAGTAGACCTACTTAGTGATCTCAAGATCAAACTAAGTTGTTCAACAAGATGTGGGTTATCACCTTATCCCTGGTTAACACAATCAATAAGTTTCAATAAGGGGTGACGAGCAAAATAAACGCCACAAATGTGTGCGGATGACCAAAATATGAGCAAAGCACATGATGAAAAATGCAAAAAGCAAGCAAACTAATAACATATGTTGTTGGTGCGATCTGTGCAAAATGAATATAATTGCTCAAACAAAAAGATAGGTTATGTGCCTCTCTGTTGTGTGGTGGCACTGACCCGAGGATAAGCATAATCTATATATTCTAGAATTCATTGTTGTTTGCCGCCTCTCTGCTGTGCGGTAGTACTGACCTGAGGCTTGGCTTCTCTTTGAAAGCTCTAAGAATAGTTTCTTCTTGTCAAAAATACCGTAGACCGCTCAAAAATCTCCTGAGGAATGTTGATTACCATATAAGCGTGGGATCCACAAATGCTTGTTGAAATAATTAACCTTAAACCATCACCAATCTGTGTCAAAAGTCTGTGTATGGATTTAAGTGGACAAGTATACTGACAATCATCGTGGAAGCAATTCTTGAAAGTCCAGATCAATGTGTGCGTCTTATAGTACTAGTATGATTTCCTTAATTTGCTGATGACTCTTGACGAAAACAAGAATCTAGCATCAAATGATTTTGGTAACACGTCCTGAATGAGTTGATTACCTGTATGATTTCATAATGAATCGTTCCTATTATGGTCAAAATAATTTGAAGCTGCTTGTTCAAGAAATAAATCTGTTAGATTTCTATCTTAGGATTTTCACCTCACACAAAATCACAAAACATCTTTAGTTTTGTCTTTTAATGTTAGCTTTTTTGTTTTGTTTTAACATTTAGCCAATTAGAGTTATATGTCGGACTATGTCGTGGAATTCAATCTGGGATTAAATTACTTAAAAGGGTCACATCTGAGGTGACCAAACGTGTTTTCAATGTTAAATGGGTCACGTCTGAGGTGACAAAATGTATTTTGTTTAAAAGGATCACGACTAATGTGATCAAAAGTTTTCAAAGTTAAAATGACCATGTCTAAGATGATTGAATGCTCAAAATGTTTAATCAAATGTTAAAAGGGATTGAATGTCTAATGGTCATAAAGTCAAAATCATAAGTATGATCCATTAGCACAACTGGACCATGAGTATGGACCAGTCGTACGATTGGACCATACTTATGCACTAGACAACCGAATGGAGCATGAGTATGAACCATTCACACAAATGGCTTACAAGATTGAGCCAGTCGCCCCGAATGGAGTTATCCGAATGAGTCAGTCGCCCGAATGAAACCCAGTCGGCCGATTGAAGGTGATCGACTGAACCAAACGCCCGACTGAGTTCCAATCGCCCGAATGAAAAGAGCGAATGGATCCAGTCGCCCGATTGAAACCAGATTCAGTATAAATAGGGCTATAGTCGATCGCATACGCTCATCACTCCTCATTCGCCCTAAAATCACACATCGTGCCGTTACTCTACCAAAATTTCTTCTGACTTTACTCGACTTCAAATTTTGATATTCTGACTATTGCTGGTCTTTACACAGGTACAATGCAGTGCAATCTACACAAATCACAGTCGATTTGTGCCCTAAATTAATGAATTCGGCCCTAATAAAGAACCGAGACTTAGTTGGACAAATAAACTAATAAAACTAAGTAAAAAGTTGAAATCAAGGTTATTAGGTGCTTTGTAGGGTTGTTACGAGTCTAATGAGCCAAACCACGATGTCTAATATTAAGATTTGCTCAAAATTTGAATTTAAATCGAACAGACAGTAGGTCATGTGACTGGACAACCAGATGAACTACAATCGCACGACTGAACTAATCGAATGACTCATTCGGCCGAATGAACAAGGCGCATGAGCTCAGTCGGCCGACTGAACCAGTCGCAGGCTCAGTCACCCAATTGAACTTAGTCGCATGATAAGCCACCCGACTGTACTCAGTCGCATGTTACGTCAAACGATTGAACCCAATCGTATGGTTCAGTCGCACGATTGAACCAAACTGACCTCAAACAGTTTAGAGTGAATTGTTTTCTTTTATGTGCTGATCTAATATATATGTGTCTGGTGTCATAGATTTATGGTTGATCAGTGGACCATAAACACCAAGCACAGTATTTGTGCTCATCTGGACGCCACCACTCGGAATGCTGCCGAGTTTGCTAGCATCATTGCCTTTCTAAAAAGATCACGGATACATCGAGCCATATCTACACCATGCACTCCCTACTGGTCTATATAGCAGGCCTTCTGGGAGGGTGCATCAGTTGACCGATCTCGCGAGCCCTACTGCATCAGGAGTACTATATTTGGGCATGACATAGAGGTGACAGCCGCAGATCTTAGACGCGTACTTGGCCTGGGTGATGATGCTGCTCACCCAACCAGGCTACAACCTCTAACTGTGAGGGGATGTGTCCTTAGGATGAAGTACTCTGGGGACATCAATGCAGGGGTGCTAAAAAAGAAACATGTGTCCCCAGTTCAAGTACTTGGCACACGTCATACTGAAGTGCATAGCTTCAAGAAGGGGTGGATTTGATGACTTATTAGACCAAATCCAGAATGCCTACATGGCACTGGTGCTGAATCACCCCTTCAGCTTCTCCAACATGATATTCTCATACCTGATTGAGAATCTTGAGGCAAAAGGCAAAGAGGGATTTTGCATGTACCCGAGGTTTCTTCAGATGATTATCAACGAGAAGCTGCTCTCTTTGCCTAAGGAGAGCCATGATGCGGTATTACTTGAGGTGATGGATGAAACTACTGGGCCGCATGAATGTGTACAGGGGAAGCAGGTTAAGCCCCCTGTGAGGAGACTATTTGGGAACCTGGCCCGAGAGGAGTACGTGGCGTCGGCAAGGTGTAAGTGGCACCACGAGAAGAGTGATTCAGATGTTGAGCAAATTGCTCTTCCTTCTGATGACTCCGATGACGATGACAGTGGCGCTAGTGGAGAGTCTGGCCCCGCTACTTCTAGCGCCACCATTGCAGATGTTACACCTCCACCACCCACTCATGTAGATGCCACCGCCGCTAGTTTCCATAAGGATTTTTGTCCTCCTGATGAGGAGGAGGAGAGTGATGAGGAGCCACTAATAAGGACAGTGGGCAGCAGGGTGTTTGCCACCGACTGAGGTATTCGAGAGGTTGGAGGATGCCCTAGCGAGTCTGGGGAGACTGCAACAGACCCCAGTTACACCCCTGATAAGCCCAGCAACATCCTAGGGGAGCATCCACCTCAAGGGGCATGAGGAGAAAAAGGATGGCTCAGCCCCATGGGATGAAGATGAAGAAGAGGAGGATGACATTCATCACCACCACAGCCACACTACTACCACTTCTCCAATCACCGCTACCACCATTCCACCCACCACCACTACTACTACTTCACCCACCATCACCACTATAGCCACCAGCCACCAAGCCGGTCCCTCATCCCACACCACATCCACCACCAGTACAGCTTACCCATCACCACCCACACACATACAACTCCCATATTCATCACTACCACCACCACCACCTCTAGCCACCAGGCAGGACCATCGTATCACCCATCCTTTCCCTCAGGATCATCTCTACCTCCCAGTGGGGTAGAGGAACAGCTTTCAGCACTAAATTGTATGGTGCTGAAGCTGTTAGTAGCCGATGATGAGAAGACTGCTTAGCTCTGACAGTTAGTGGAGCTTACTGCTGCATAATCACAACAGATCTCTCAGCAGGCACAACAGATTGAGGAGCAGGCTCAGCAATTGGCTGCTCAAAGTCAAGAGATTACCCAACTCAAGGAGTAGAACGTGCTATCTACTAAGAAGATCGAGGAGTTGGAGGATGCCAAGAGGACCATCCTTCTCAAACTTAAGGTACAAAGGATGAGCCTCTGAAGATCAGAGAGGGCGATGGTGATGATGGTGATGATAGTGATGATGATGATAGTGATGATGATGATGATGATAATGATGATGGTGATGATGAAGGTGATGATGAAGATGGAGGAGACAATAAAGGAGGAGGAGACTCATCTGCTTCGGGTGCACAGGATGCTAGTGAGAGGCGGACCAAAAAGAATCAAGATCAGGGTGCCTCGACATTAGCCCCGACAGTAGAGGAACACATGATTCAGGACAAAAGTAATGCATAGATGTTTGTGTAATTTTAATCATGTGTAATTTGAATATTGTATTAAACTTATGTGCATGAATGTTTATGTATATATTTAATGTTTACTGTCTTGATTATTTACTGATGCATGATATGTTAAATGTTTTTGAATCAACCAGATCCACATTATCAGCGAGATGACTACGATGTTGCTCCCCTTCAGTAGATCAAGTCTTAACTCACAATGATACTTGATCTGCAAGGAGGTTAGCTATACTCCCGAAGAAGGAGAAATTATTCACAACCTCACTGATGAGCAACTCGCAGAAATGTTCCGGTTAAACCCAGATGAATTGGTTAAGGATGCCCCTACCGTCGATATTGCTAATGATGACGAGCTCAATGATGTTGATGAGATAGAGATTGAAGACATCACAACACAACACTATCCAGAATATACTGATCGAGAGGGAAATATGGTCCCTAATTTTAGAGATACACTCAACAGTGATATGCATGTTAAATTGGATACGATGGAGAAAGAGACTGAGAAATCAGAAAGCCAAGCCCAAGCCACGGACACCGATGTTGAAAACAAAAAGGCTGAATGGGCGGCTTGTTTTACAGAGATCCGTGTCCAACGCACAGCGCCAAAGCCGAGTGCCTACGCCAAGCTCTACAAAGTCAAGAAGCATCTTAAGGTGTCTGGAAAGATTATCGCGTGGCTTACTTTGAGGATCTTAATGTATATGCTGTGAAGAGGGAGAAGGGAATCGAGTACTTCAGATTCTCACATGATCTGAAGACTCTTTTTGGTTTTGAGCTCAACCAGTTAGCACGCCTGAACCTGATGTATGCTGACCCCAGGAAGATGTCAGGCTGGTTTGAAGCTATGATGAAAAGAGAATACCACACTCGATGGGTTAATTTCAAGCCTCAACAACCTACAAGGTACATTCAAAGGTCAGAGGTGGACCCAAGGACTGGGAAACCCAAAGTGGTGTTGAAGTGGAGTCCATCGCGTATTATGTCAAAGATCCTATTGAGGGAAATGCCACAGGACTTCACTCCCCACTTCAAGTGGTGGTATTATGACTGGCGAACAGGAGAAGCGGTCATAGTATTACAGAAAGAGCGCCAAATGGAGACAATATGGGTATTTGACCCAATGTGGCTAACCAACCTGTCAACGAATGATGTTTATACTTTATACATGTGGCCATTATTCTATATTCGCAGGATATTGTTCAGGCCCTCCAATTTTAGAACGTGATAAGACTCTGCTTTGCATTTGAGATACATGTTGGAGTCACAGTTGAGGAGAGGCATAAGAAGTTTGATGAGCTAATGAAGGATGCCAGACAATGAAAGAAACTAGGTCTAAGGGGAGTTTGTTGACCCATATGTACCTAGTTTATGATCTTAATGTAATATGTCTGTCATGTCCTAAATGTAATGAAACATATGAGTTGAATGAAACATAATATGTGGTTATTGATCTTAATGTTTAATGTTTCAGTGTATGTTTTAACTTTATCATTTATTAATGCATATTGAACCAACTATATAGGTTTGTGGTTGTTTGAATAGATCATAGTCAAAGAATGATTGAGAAACATATTCAAACTTAGACACATGAAGTTCTTATGCAAATGGCCCATGCTATTGGATCATACGCATGAACAACTTCATGCTAATGAACCAGTCGCACGACTGAACCAGGAGACTGGATCATCGCACAATTGTGACATGAGATTGACTCAGTGGCACGACTGAACACTCAGTTGTGCGAATGGATCAACCGCATGATTCAGTTGCACGAATGAGTAACCCTAACCTATAAATACCACTTAATTCGTAGAAAACAAAATGGCTTTCAATATTTCGACTCCTACTCGTACCCTAGCCGTCCAGAACGTCCAAAAAGCCAGTCCAAGTTCATAGATCGTTCTTGATCGATTCCTATTCGTTCTTAACATTTAGATTATTGTTATATCAATCAGGTTAACGTTCTCACTGATTGGATCACCAATCAAATAGGATTCCGCACTATTTGAGTTGGTATACACGTGAATCAGTTAGTACTCCGTCCAGTACACAGTCCCTAACATAAGTAATATAACAAGCAAATTCATTTATTTAACTAGGTCCATTTCTAGGTGTGAACAAGCTTCAAAAGTGGCGATCAAACTTGAGTATTTCCTGAAACATGTTAAAAATAAAAAGGTCAATATAATGTTGGTGAGATTTCTATAGTTTTCAATACATAAGTATATAAAAGATGGCAATTCATGTTGTAAGTTAGAGAGCAAAGTAACTAGGGATGTAAGACAGAATGCACAATCAAACCTTGATAAAGTTTTAAAAGTCTCAAACATTTACAAGTATATACGATTAGCTAAGTGTACTTGGATCAACCAAGCAGGCTTGTCAGGCCCTATATCTATGACGTTGCAATGCTAGCAATAGTTAATGATTGTACATATATTCGACATTACATGGTAGCTACAAAGTTCAACTAACCACAACACACAAGTAAATTACCATAAGTTACAAGAATCAAACGTTGACAAGTGCAAAGGTTATAAAATAACATGTTTCACCCCAAAGTGTGAAAATATGAAAAAGAGGTATAGAAATACTCACATGATGTAAAGTTGTATATATGAGGGTTAAAAAGAATAATAAGCAACTCTCCAACGTAGTTCCTCATAAGATACCTAAATATATATATTACAAGTTTAAGTTTAATAATAAGATTAATGTTTTAACGCGAACTAGGGTTTCGATAGAAATTTGGGATGTTAATAATTAGATCCAACTAAAATGGTAAATTTGATTATGTTTTGAGTCAATGAAATATACTGTTTAATTATTTTAATACAAGAAATAAAAGAAAACCATTTGTAATAAAGTCTAAGTATAGTTTAAATAAACTTTTAAAATGATCCTCATGTTATACAATAATATATACTTGTTATTTGAATAAATAATTATTTAGTGAGTTACAACAATATTTAACGTCTATTTTATAAGGAAAATAATTTAAATAAATTATTTGAGCAAATAACTATTTAGTAAATTAAATAATATTTTAAGTCTAACTTATAAGAAATAACCTAAATATATTATTTGAACAGATAATGATTTAATAAATTAAATAATATTAAAATCTACTTTATAAGAAACTAAACTAGTTATATCATTTGTTTAAAATAAAAATATTAAAATATTATAGGAAATAAATTTCCAGAATATAGTTAGGTGGTTTTAAAAATATTTGAAGTTTTTGAATGAAATTTGTATATTTATTATAAATTTTTTGAAATTTATTTTGGGCTAAAACCCCTAAAAAATTACATGATGGTGCCAGGGTTCGAACCCGGGACCTCATGTTTGTGGGATGAATACCTTAACCAGTGAACCAGGGTTGCGGCTTTGGTATCACTTGGTTGTTAAATCTTAAATACCCACATAACAAAAATCCCTAATTCCTTTAGAATCCTAGTTCGATTGGACCATAAATTGAAGCTCAATTCGATAGTTTTAACGGAAATAATCATGGGGCTATGATTCCCCATGTAATTACGCGTGTAATACAATATCTAATTACCCGGTTAATGACGAATCTAAGGTACTCAACACGAAGAATAGGTCGCGAACTTCTTGTGCCCAATCGATGATCAAACGTTGATGATAATCTAATTAAACTTGGGGATAGCTTTAAGTGACGAACTAGACCAAAAGCCCCTTAACAATTCTGTGTTTTGATGTCCGTATGATTGAGTTCGAGTGAGTTGTAGGTAACAACGAAGTGAGTGGTTGAATCGATTTGCTCGTGTGATTTCAGGTGAGATTGAGGGTTCTGAACATTTAGGATACCTAAATGATTGTTTATGTGAGTTTAATTTGATTATTATTAGATTTTAATACTCGAACGGCTATAGAGTAAAAGCTTCGGTTATCCCCTCAATTGGACTTTTGTAACCGACATTTGAATGAGTTTAATTGATGTAAATAGGTTCGAAACATGTGCTAGGAAGGTTTGGGACCGGTTTTGAATCAAGAAAATATCAAATTTTGATGGTTTTGGGTGGCCGGAGGATCGTCGGCGATTGGCTGGATCTTGGCCGATTTGTGGGGTTGCACAAAGCAGGAGGTGTTTGGTTTGCGTTATTTACACAAACGGTCCCTGCAGTTTATTTCTTGATATTTCATGCACAAACTTTAATATTTAAATTTTCAAAATTAACATAACAACCCCTGGACTTAAATATTCTTAAGTTTATTAAATTTTCCAAATTATTGTTATTTGTAACAACATTATTATTATTATTATTATCATTATTATTATTATTATTATTGTTATTATTGTTGTTGTTGTTATCAATTTTTATTAATATTCTTTTCATTATTTGTATCATTTCATTATTAAATATTAAGTTTAATTTAATGGAACTATAAAATTTTAAATTAAAAGTTAATTTCAAGCAGATAAAGCACCCATGAGTTTCATAAACGACAGTAAAGACCCTTACAAGAATTAGCAAAGTTAACACTTAGTTAACAAAAGTTCAAGATGTTACAGTCTCCCCAACTTAAAAAAATAACGTCCTGAAATTAAGAATGAACTAGGCGAACAAATGCGGGTATCTCTCCTTCATATGATTCTCTCGCTCCCAAGTGAACTCAGCTCCACACTTATTCTCCCAACGAACCTTGACATTGGAGTAGTTGTGGTTCTAGTTTTATTCATGATACGATCCATAATTTCAACAGGTTTCTCAACAAAGTGCAATGACTCGTCGATCTGAATGCCTTCCAGTGGAACATGCAGACTCTCATCGGCCAACATGTCACACCCCAACCTTGACGGCGGAAACGTCGAGATGTGAGGGTTAAGATTGTTCACAACCACATAACGCTATGTTAAAATGTAATATTTAAGTTTATAAGTTTCAAAAGGCATAACAACATAAGTCTCATACATGTAATAAATTCCAAACAAATAAAACATTACATAAACATTTTAATTAATTAACTAGGTCCAAGTCCTAGTTTTATTGTAAGCTTCAAAAGTCCTCTTTAAACTTGGGGATTTCCTGAAACATGATGAAAATAAGGGTCAACTATAAATAGTTGGTGAGTTTCCAAGTTTCCATACATAATAAGATTACAAGTAGCAATTCATGTCATAGGTTAAAGCTAGTAAGGTCATAGAACACATATCGTTACAACCAAACCTCGACTTGATTACAAGCATAAAAGATTGGCTAAGTGTATTTGGTTCCCTAGTGCACAAGCGTACGGCCCCTAGGAGTCGGCAATACCTCGACTTTAGCACCAAATAGGCTTGTCAGGCCCAAAGATCTAAGACGTCGCCAGGCTAGCAATAGTTAATGATTGTAAACAAACTATGTATCTCATATAAACACTTACAACACACAAATAACCATGACAAATAATAAGATGAATTGCATGTGCATTACAAGTCTCAAATGTTTATACGTGTAAGTAGAATAAGCATCATGTTTCACCCCAAATAGTGTGAAATTATAAAAAGGGGACAAGGAAAACTCACATGGATAAAGGCATTACAAGATGATATAAAAGATTAAAGGATGAACCAAAAGATACTCCCAAAGCATTCATTACAAGGCACCTAAAATATGCATTACAAGTTAAAGATTAAGGTTGATAATACAATTAAGTTCTATTAATAATTAGGATTTGGGGTAGCTTTAAGTTTATAATGATGATAATAATTTAAACGAGGTTCAAAATGATTTCTTTTACAAGTTATCTAAACGTATAGATTTCAAGATTAGGTTTAATAAAGATGATTTAAATCAACTAACCAATAATATGTGAAAAGAAATAATTAATTTAAAAATTAGCTATTTAAAAGTTGATAAGGATATTACATATTAAAATCATATTGTAAAGTTTTAAGCTTATTAAAATGATTATTATAAAGTTTTTTTTTTAAAACCTTAAAATAAAGCAAATTATATTGTTTTATAATTTTCAAGAATTTAAACAAAAGTTAACGATTAAATTCATTAAATGGTATAACATGCTCAAATGATTTGATGAATAATAAATTATTCAAATAGTCATTTTAACAACTACTTGAATAATTATTTATCATTTAGATTTATAATGTTTTAATAAAATTTGAACCATAATAAGTTTTATTCCACAAAAGAATTTATAACTTTTTAAAATAAAATTCCATTTAAAATATCGTGATTTAAACGATAAAATCTAAGGAAAGTTCGGATCACTACTATTTTGTTAATTATTTAATATCTATGTTAATAATTCAAAATAACCTTTAAAATGTTTTATTACAAAGGTTTTTTTTTAATTGTTTAATATTTTAAAATATCACTGAAAATTATTTGAAAACTTAATATACATTTAAAGGTTATAAAATATTTTTTTATATTTATTAGAAATTTTCTAAAGTTGATTTAAGGCTTAAAAACCATTTTAAAAAAAATATGGGGGTGCCCGGGGTCGAACCCGGGACCTCCAAGTTAGAATGTGTGTGGGGAACCAGTGAACCAAGGCATCCAGCCGCGGTATCATTTGGTCTCTTTTATTTTTAAACACATTCCAAGGTTTTCCCCTAACCATATGAACCCTAATTTGAAAATTCCGAAATTGAACCTTAATTCGATTATGTAGGAGCCTGTAATCATAGGGCTTTTGTTCCCCATGTATAATCGAATGTACAGATGGTTTTAATTACCCGAATTGAAGTTTAACACAACAAGATTGAATGAAGAACAATCGCGACCCGAATGCTGTAGTCTTCGAGATGCAAATGATGATATTAATCTAATTAGTTGCGCAGGAAACTTCCACGAGACTCAATGGTTGAAAGCCCTTTATCAATTTCAGAATTTGAGGGTTGGATGGTGGTTAGCGAGTGTGGAGCAGGTCGCGATGCAGGTGATTGTTCGAGTTCGAAGTTTGAGTGTGTACCAAGTGAAATTGAAGGTTGAAATTGATTATAGATTGTTAGATGGTTGATTATGTGAAGTTAATTTGGTTATTAATATGATTCACTGCTCAAACGGCTATGAAGTTTAATGCCATCGTTACTAGTTTGTTTGAGGTTCATAACCGACTTGTAAGCGCCATTGAATGTGCATCCATGTTCGAGTCAGATAGATGAAGCGATTTGGGATGGTTTGAGTGGTGAATTGATCGTTTCCAGGCGTTTTGGGGCTCGCCAGACTTCGGCCGGAGCGTGGCCGGAGTCCACGCCGGAATTACGGGGATAAAGGATGGTTTGACAATGTTACACTTTGACCCCTTGAAGTTTGTTTTGTTATTATTTTATGCACAAACTTAAGTGTTAAAGTTTCTAAATTAACAAAATGGCCCCTTAAATTTAATCAAACTTTAAGTTTTATACATTAACTTCCTAACTGATAAAATTTATTATTATTATTATTATAACAATTATCATTATAATCTTTCGAGTTTAAGGAAATTAAAGTGTTGAGCATAAGTAACCCACGAGTTCTATATTTAGGCAACAATAGTCCTTACAAGATTAAATGACATTAATTTTAATTAACGTAAAAATACAGGATGTTACAAAACACTTTCTCAAATTTGAGACATGGAACACAAGATGAACTCCACTAAGGTCGGAAGGTAGTTCCAGTTTATAAGCCACTTTCCTAACCCTTTTCAGGATTTTGAAAGGTCCTACAAATCTTGGAGCTAATTTACCCTTCTTTCCAAAGCGAACAACACCTTTCCACGATGAAACCTTAAGAAGAACCATATCACCAACTTGGAACTCCAACGGCTTACGACGCTTATCGGCATAACTCTTTTATCGACTTCTTGCCACTTCAAGGTTCTTGCGGATTGTGGAGACTTTATCGGTCGTTTCTTGTATAAGTTCAGGACCAGTGATGAGATTTTCCTCAATGTCAGTCCAACGGATCGGAGAACGATACTTACAACCATACAAAGCCTCGAATGGTGCCATCTTGATACTCGAGTGATAACTATTGTTATATGAAAATTCCGCGAGCGGTAAATGCGTATCACAATCACCACCAAAGTCAAGGAAACATAGTTGTAGCAAATCCTCAAGGGTTTGAACTGTTCGTTCAGTTTGACCATCAGTTTAAGGATGGTAAGCTGTGCTTAAATCCAATTGAGTACCCAAGAGTTCTTGCATAGACGACCAAAAGTGCAAAGTGAAACGAGTGTCTCGGTCGGATATGATGTGCAACGGCACGCCATGACGACTCACAATTTCGTCAATGTAGACGCGAGCTAGTCTTGAAACTTTGTATGTGTCTCGTATAGGTATGAAATGTGTCGTCTTGGTCAAATGGTCAAGAAGCACCCATATACTATCATGACCACGAGGAGTACGAGGTAACTTGGTTATAAAATCTATGGATATATGTTCCCATTTCCACATAAGGATTTTCAGGTTGCTCAAGTAAACCACTTGGTCGTTGATGCTCGGCTTTGACTCTTGCACACATGAGACACTTGGAAACATAAGACGCGATATCTTTCTTCATTCCAGGCCACCAATATTGACCACGCAGGCCCATGTACATCTTATCGGAGCCAGGATGAATGAATATCAGGTTTGATGAGCTTCGTTCATAATGAAGTGCTGAAGGTTATCACGATTCGGAATCCAAATTCGATTTAAGAAGTACCACATGCCATTCGGTTTTGTCTCCAGTTGTGACCGAACGTTAGACATCAAATCTTCATCTTTTCCTTCGTCGGTTAGTGCCGCTTGTTGAGCCTTGCGAATGCATAACTCGAGGTCACTATCAATCCTTATGTTTTGAAGCATGATAGTAACCTCGTTGACATCCACATGAATCTCCGTATCAAATTATCCTAGCGTATCAAACCATTGCCTTCGATCTCGGATTTCTTGGAGCGAGACAGTCTTGTTGTGGACCTTGCGACTCAGCGCGTCGGCTACAACATTCGGCCTTCCAGGGTGATAGCGAATGTCACAGTCGTAGTCGCTAATAAACTCAATCCACCGTCTTTGTCTCATGTTGAGATCCTTCTGTTTGAACACGTGTTGGAGACTCTTATGATCAATGTAGACTATGCATTGTGTCCCATAAAGATAGTGTCGCCAAATCTTCAATGCGAAAACCACAGCACCAAGTTCAAGATCATGGGTGTATAATTCACTTCATGAACCTTCAATTGCCTCGACGTGTATGCTATGAATTTGCCTCATTTCATGAGAACACAACCAAGTCCTTGATTAGAAGCATCGCAATACACGGTAAGTTCATCGTTCCCATCGGGAAGTGTGAGAATATGAGCGTTATACAACTTGCGTTTCAATGTCTCGAAAGCCTCTTCTTGCTCAGGTCCCCATTCAAAGAGTCGATTCTTTTGGGTTAGCGTCGTTAATGGTTCAACAATCTTCGAAAAATTTTCTATGAACCTACGGTAATATCCCGCTAAGCCTAGAAAAGAACGAACCTCGGTTGGGGTTGTGGGAACACACCAATTTTTCACGGCTTCAATTTTAGCAGGATCGACGTGAATTCCTTGGCTATTCACCACATGCCCTAAGAATTGATACTCTTACAACCAGAATTCACACTTGGAAAACATGGCGTATAATTGCTCTTTCTTCAAAAGTCCAAGAACTTGTCGCAAGTGCATCTCGTGATCGATTTTCATCTTGGAATAAATAAGAATGTCATCAATGAACACGATCACAAACTTATCAAATACGGTTTACATACTCGATTCATAAGATCCATAAACACGGCAAGTGCATTGGTCAAGCCAAAAGGCATGACCATGAACTCGTAGTGTCCATATCGAGTACGAAAAGCGGTCTTTGGAATGTCACCATCGTGAACACGTAATTGATGATACCCAGAATGTAGATCGATCTTTGAGAATTGAGTTGCTCCTTAAAGTTGATCGAAGAGATCATCGATTCGAGGGAGATGGTATCGGTTTTTAATGGTAAGCTTGTTGAGTTCCCGGTAGTCGATGCACATACAGAATGAACCATCTTTCTTCTTCACAAACAACACAGGTGCACCCCACGGTGATGAACTAGGACGAATGAATCCCTTATCGGTCAACTCTTGTAGTTGACTAGCTAGTTCTTGCATTTCAGATGGTGCAAGATGATAAGGTGATTTAGCCATAGGGTTTGCACCAGGGACTAAGTCAATCTTGAACTCAACTTATCGCACGGGAGGTAGTCCCTTAAGGACCTTAGGAAAAACCTCGAGAAAGTCCCGCACGACAGGAATGTCTTTCAATTCCTTACCCTTGTCTTTCGTATTAACTACATACGCCATGAAAGCTAGATAATTTTTACTTAAGCACTTTCGGGCCTTGACGCAGGACATAAGTTTGAGTCCTTGGGATGATTTCTCCCCAAAGACCTTCAAAGTATCACCCATCGGTAAAGGAATTCAAATGCATTTCTCGAAGCATAGAATTTCCGCACGATGCTTGGCTAACCAATCCATGCCAATGATAACATCAAAGCTTCCCAATTGCATAGGAATAAGGTCGATGAAGAACTCGTGTTCATTAAGGATCAAGGTGCAATGGCGTATTACGACGTCAACGACGATTGATTTTCCATCAGCAACTTCAACCGTGAAGGGTCTTTCCAGATTAACACGTGGTTTAGAAAGTATAGGCTCGAATTTCAAGGACACGAAACTCCTATCCGCACCCAAATCAAAAAATACGGAAGCATAATGACTATTTACAAGATACATATGTTTGGGAACAACCTATTATTGGTATGATGAACATAGATAGGAATTTTTACAAGACAAGAAACGATTAAAAAATTTCAACGACGTACCATTCACCACGTCGTTGTTGGCTTGGGCTTGATGGTGTTGATGTTGAAAGCCCTTCCACGAGCCGGTGGCACAGTTCCCACATTGCGAGGATATTGCGGACGAATATGACCAAGCTCGCCATAGTTATAGCAGGTTCGGTTGGTAAGCATTGCAGTGTTGTTTGGTGCACGAAAACAAGTAGCCACCAAATGACCATACTTCCCACACAACGAGTAGACTCTGCATGGAATGTTGCTTGCATGGTGGTACTTGCACGTGTTACACATAGGATATGGACGAGCATAAGCTTTAGCCATGGGAGCTTGATTTGCAACCACCATTTGTTTTTGGGGAGCATTTGGAGCGGTCACAACTTAGTTGCGTGTTGGGGTGAACTTATGCTTCTTGTTTTGGGAAGATGACTTGGCTTTTACCTCCTTTGTTGCCTCGGGTGTCACCTTCACAGTAGACTTGGAAGCCTTTGCTGACATAGTGCCGGCTCTTATATGATTTCGGTGAGCTGCGCGGTAATAGTAATTGCCTCCTCCAAAGTTGTGGGCCTACTACCCACCACGGCATCTTGAATTTGGGGTGGCACCCCCTTGATAAATTTCTTAATGTTACGAGGCACGGTGTCCACCATGTGTGGTAGGAGCATACTCAACTCATGATGCCGGGTGGAATAAGCT
Source organism: Flaveria trinervia (assembly GCA_025506515.1). NCBI lineage: Eukaryota > Viridiplantae > Streptophyta > Magnoliopsida > Asterales > Asteraceae > Flaveria > Flaveria trinervia. The sequence goes on from CM046444.1 coordinate 14,620,654, forward strand.
AAGTGATTCCCACCATCTTGTTTGAGGTTCCAGAACTCCTCCTCTAGCTTTTGCAACTTGCTCATTGGACAGAACTTTTGGATCATGATATCCTTAAATTCCTCCTAGGGCAACGCCAAAACAACCTCAGTTCCACGGTTTCTCTTTTCACTATTCCACCATGTGAGTGCCCGTTGTTAAAGGACACTTGTAGCATAGCGAACCTTGAACTCGTCGGGGCACTCGCTAACGATGAACGTGTTCTCCATACTTTCAAACCACTCGAGAAGTCCAGTGGCTCCTTCTTTTCCACTAAAACTAGTGGGTTTGCACGCGTTGAAGTGTTTGAAAGTGCAGGTGCGAGTGTTCCCTTGTTGATTGTTGCTATTCTCTCCATGAGCATCGCTATTGTTCCCATTGGTGTTGTTGTTGCTATTAGACATTAGAATGTTATTAAGTTCAACAACCATGGTCGGGATGACGGCAGCCATTTGCCGAGCAATCATGGTGGCTAGCTTACGGTCGGAACTTCCACGCTTTCCATGGTGACGAGACATGCTAGATATACAAAATGAGTTAGTTACGGGAATGAGGATAACAAAGGTAGTAGTTTAGACAAAGACAAGCTAAGAGTTGTAAGGTACACAGAATGATTCCATTTGGTAATGCATTACCATTTGGAAACGTTGACACGTCAAGGTGAATTGACCCATTGCCTTAGAAACTTATGTATATTGACCATAGTTTATTACTCATCCCAGAAATCCCCAGGTAAGCATGACTAGTCCCATAGGATTTATGCGAAATGCTTGCCTTAGCCCGAAGGCCTTTTGCCAGGAAATCCAGAATACAGGTGTCTATATGTCACACAATATTTCTTAGGTTCATGGAATCAAAACTTGATGAGATTTATATAGATTAGACATAACGTCTAAAGATCCAAGTCATAAGCATAAGCATAAGATTCCACGTGTCGTCGAGAATAAGATTAAGAGGTTTCATGTTCGGGGAGAGTCAAAGAGTTAAAAGTTAAGTTTAGGGAGACAAGTAACAATGTTTAGGCAATCCTATGCTGAGACATTAAATTGCACATAAGAAGGCATAACATTATGTAGCATGCAAACCATACATTTTACAAGATAGAAATATAATTCTATAAGGTTCATGCATACGCTATAGTCTAGGTCACCATTTTTAATAACCTAAATCCCTATAGTTATGGGCTCTGATACCAACCTGTCACACCCCAACCTTGACAGCGGAAACATCGAGGAGTGAGAGTTAAGATCGTTCACAGCCACATAACGCTATTATTAAATCCAAATATTATTATTCATAAGTTCAAAGGTAAAATTACAAACATAAGTCTCAAATAAAGAAAGCATAATAAGTAATATAACAAGCTCATTCATTTATTTAACTAGGTCCATTCCTAGATGTGAACAAGCTTCAAAAGTGGCGATCAAACTTGAGTATTTCCAGAAACATGTTAAAAATAAAAGGGTCAACATAAATTTTGGTGAGATTTCCATAGTTTTCAATACATAAGTATATAAAAGATGGCAATTCATGTTGTAAGTTAGAGAGCAAAGTAACTAGGGATGTAAGACGGAATGCACAATCAAACCTTGACAAAGTTTTACAAGTCCCAAACGTTTACAAGTATATACGATTAGCTAAGTGTACTTAGATCAACCAAGCAGGCTTGTCAGGCCCATAGATCTATGACGTCGCCAAGCTAGCAATAGTTAATGATTGTACATATATTTGACATTACATGGTAGCTACAAAGTTCAACTAACCACAACACACAAGTAAATTGCCATAAGTCTACAAGAGTCAAACATTTACAAGTGCAAACGTTATAAATTAACATGTTTCACCCCAAAGTGTGAAAATATGAAAAAGAGGTATAGAAATACTCACATGATGTAAAATTGTATATATGAGGGTTAAAAAGAAAAATAAGCAACTCTCCAACATAGTCCCTCATAAAATACCTAAATATATATATTACAAGTTTAATTTTAATAATAAGATTAATGTTTTAACGCGAACTAGGGTTTTGATAGGAATTTGGGATGTTAATAATTAGATCCAACTAAAATGGTAAGTTTGATTATGTTTTGAGTCAATGAAATATACTATTTAATCATTTTAATACAAGAAATAAAAGAAAACCATTTGTAATAAAGTCTAAGTATAGTTTAAATAAACTTTTAAAATAATCCTCATGTTATACAATATATATACTTGTTATTTGAATAAATAATGATTTAGTGAGTTACAACAATATTTAACGTCTACTTTATAAGAAAAATAATTTAAATAAATTATTTGAGCAAATGACCATTTAGTAAATTAAAACAATATTTTAAGTCTAACTTATAAGAAATAACCTAATATATTATTTGAACAAATAATGATTTAATAAATTAAAACAATATTTAAAATATACTTTATAAGAAACTAAACTAGTTATATCATTTGTTTAAAAAAATATTAAAATATTATAGGATATAAATTTCCAGAATATTAGTTAGGTGGTTTTAAAAATATTTCAAGTTTTTAAATGAAATTTTTATTATAAATTTTCTGAAATATATTTGGGTTAAACCCCTAAAGAAATTACATGATGGTGCCCGGGTTCGAAACCAGGACCTCATGTTTGTGGGATGAATACCTTAACCAGTGAACTAGGGCTGCGGCTTTGGTATCACTTGGTTGTTAAATCTTAAATACCCACATAACAAAAATCCCTAATCCTTTAGAATCCTAGTTCGATTGGACCATAAATTGAAGCTCAATTCGATAGTTTTAACGGAAATAATCATGGGGCTATGATTCCCCATGTAATTACGCGTGTAATACAATATCTAATTACCCGGTTAATGACGAATCGAAGGTACTCAACACGAAGAATAGGTCGCGAACTTCTTGTGCCCAATCGATGATCAAACGTTGATGATAATCTAATTAAACTTGGGGATAGCTTTAAGTGACGAACTAGACCAAAAGCCCCTAAACAATTTCGTATTTTGATGTCCGTATGATGGAGTTCGAGTGAGTTGCAGGTAACAACGAAGTGAGTGGTTGAATCGATTTGCTCGTGTGTTTTCAGGTGAGATTGAGGGTTCTGAATGTTTAGTATTACCTAAATGATTGTTTTTGTGAGTTTAATTAGATTATTATTAGATTTTAATGTTCGAACGACTATAGAGTAAAAGCTTCGGTTATCCCCTCGATTGGACTTTTGTAACCGGCATTTGAATGAGTTTAATTGATGTAAACAGGTTCGAAACATGTGCTAGGAAGGTTTGGGACCGGTTTTGGATCAAGAAAATATCAAAATTTGATGGTTTTGGGTGGCCGGAGGATCGCCGGTGATTGGCCGGATCTTGGCCGGATCTTGGCCGGATTTGCGGGGTTGCACAAAGGGGGGGTTTGGTTTCCGTTATTTACACAAATGGTCCCTGCGATTTATTTCTTAATATTTCATGCACAAACTTTAATATTTAAAGTTTTAAAATTAACATAACAACCCCCTCGACTTAAATATACTTAAGTTTATTAAATTTTCTAAATTATTGTTATTTGTAATAATATTGTTATTATTATTATTATTATTATTATTGTTATTGTTATCAATTTTTATTAATATTCTTTTCATTATTTGTATCATTTCATTATTAAACATTAAGTTTAATTTAATAAAACTATAAATTTTCAAATTAAAAGTTAATTTCAAGCACATAAAGCACCCATGAGTTTAATAAACGACAGTAAAAACCCTTACAAGAATCAGCAAAGTTAACACTTAGTTAACAAAAGTTCAAGATGTTACAGGGCCGAAGTGCACCATCTTCACTGACCATAAGAGCTTGAAGTACTTCTTTGAGCAGAAGGACCTAAACATGAGACAAATGTGATGGTTGGAGCTCATAAAAGATTATGACTATGAAATCCATTACCATCCGGGCAAGGCCAATGTGGTGGCGGACGCCCTTAGTCGAAAAGAAAGGCCCGAGCCAATTCGGTGAAAGCCTATTAGTTAATCATGACCTCTGACATGATGAAACAAGTCAAAGAGTTTCAAGATGAGGCGTTGAAGGAAGATCATCTTAACTCGGAAAGAATGAGAGGTCTGGTTGCGGAATGGGGTGAAAACACACTTGGTGTTAAAACCCGATTTGGATGGGTGTGGATTCCTCGTTTTGGGGATCTACAGCTGAAGATTTTGGATGAAGCTCACAAGACTCGATACTCGATTCATCCAGGTGCCACAAAGATGTATCAAGACATGAAGAAGGATTATTGGTGACCGGGTATGAAACGTGACGTGGTGGAGTATGTGAGTAAATGCCTTACTTGTCTACGGGTGAAGGCCGAGCATCAGAAGCCGTATGGGAAGATCCAACCTTTGGATATACCGAAATGGAAGTGGGAGCACATCACCATGGATTTTATTACGAAGCTGCTGCGTACTCCGATAGGGTATGATGCCACATGGGTGATTGTTGACCGCTTGACGAAAAGTGCTCACTTTCTATCGATTCGCGAGAAATTCTCATCTGAGAGGTTGGTTGATCTGTTTATCAATGAAATTGTAACTCGTCATGGTGTGTCGGTGTCTATTGCGTCTGATCGTGACACCCGGTTTACATCTAAATTCCGAAAGAAATTCCACGACGCCATGGGGACGAGGTTACATATTAGCATAACTTATCATCCCCAGACTGATGGTCAGTCAGAGAGGACCATTCAGACATTGGAGGACATGCTTCGGGCATGTGTTATTGATTTTGGGGGAAGTTGGGATGACCACTTACCGTTAGCCGAATTCTCATACAACAACAGTTATCATGTCAGCATTGGCATGCCACCTTATGAGATACTATACGGTAGGAGATGCAGAACACCCGTCTTTTGGGATGATATTAGTCAAAAAGAACAAGGGAGCGTCGAGGTAATCGAGGCTACGACTGAGAAGCTTGAAAAGGTCAAGGCCTTCATGAAGGCAGCCAAAGATAGACAAAAGTCGTATGCTGTTAAATGACGCGGACCGATTGAGTTCCAGGTGGGTGACCGGGTTATGTTGAAGGTCTCACATTGGAAGGGTATCATCCGATTCAGAAAGCAAGGCAAGTTGAGCCCAAGGTATATAGGGCTTTTCCGAATCATCGCTTGAGTAGGAGAGGTGGCCTATAGACTGGAGTTACCACATGAGTTAAGTGGAATTCACCTGATGTTCCATGTATCTCATCTAAGAAAGTGCTTGGCAGATGAAGATATGATTGTTCCACTAGAGGATATCGAAGTAGATGAACGGCTCAATTATGTGGAGCAAGCAGTGGCGATCATCGATCGAAAAGAGAAGAGGCTAAGAAATAAAGCGGTTCCTCTTGTGCGTGTATAGTGGAAGCACAGGAAGGGATCCGAGTCAACGTGGGAGAATGAAAAAGAAATGGGGCACAATTACCCACGTTTGTTCGAGGAATAATAGGTTTCAGGGACGAAACCTATTAAAGGGGTGGACTTGTAACACCCGAATATTTTCTTCGAAGCCGACGAAAGAAAAAAAAAAGAAATAAAGTCCAGAGTCGGGGGACCAAACTTGCCAAAACGGAAAAAAATTCAGAAGAATAGGGGAATAAGAGGGGAGGGTAGCCCACACCCACATTATTCAGCTAAAGAGAGGAGAGGAGAAGAAAAGGGAGAAAAAATGGGAAAAAGCTTGGTTCGAGTGGATTCGAGCTCGAAAATCGAAGTGTAGCGGGTCTAATCGAAGCTCTACTCGAAAATGTTGTTTTTGTGAGTTCTAGGACACCTCTTTTACACGTTTTTGAATGATTTTGGGGCTGGAACACATCTGAAACCCATTTTCAAAATGTGTATGTGTTTGACCCGTGTGTATATGTTTGTGTATGTTGCGAGTGATGTGTGATTTCGGGCTTGTGTGTACTTGTATGGTGTTGTGGTATGCAATCCTAAGGTTTAGGATGGTTCATTTAGGCTTAGAATGGGTTTGGAAGAGCTTGGAGGTTGAAAATGGCAGATTGGGTTCGGGAGGAATCTGCATTCTACACTAGTTAGGGCTATGCGACCGAATGGCATGTGAGCCGTGCGACTAAAGTCCACACGCATGCCAGTCGTGCGATTGAGGTTCATTCGCATGGGAGACGTGGGACTGGAGCCCATATGCCTGCTAGTCGTGTGACTGAGGGTCATTCACATGGCGAGTCATGCGACTGAGGCCCATACTCCTAGTTCCATCCACATTAGGTCCATTCGCACAAGTATTCATCTGCATTGGTTCATTCGCATAGGTGCTCATTCGCATATTATCCATTTGCATGGTGTTCAGTCACATGAGAGGTCATGCGACTGAAAGGTGCCCATACACCCAAGTAGGGCTGGGGTACCCGAGGAAAACATAGTGTATTTACTGACTTTCAGGGGAAAGTGTAGATGTAAGTTTTGACGTGGAAGGTTCCCGTAAGTTCATGTAAGTTGACTTTGGAGGTCATATACGCTATGTTGGGCATGATGTTGATGATGATGACGTATGATGTTGTATGCTTATGCATGATGTATGCTATTTATGTATGATGTTGCCCTGTATGATGATGTTATTGACTGTGCATGTTATGTTCCTTGCTTTGTATGTTTATCTTTCCCGTGACTTTACGTTAAATGTTAATGAATGAAATGAAAAGTATTACGTAACGTAAAGTGGAAGATAATGAAAAAAGGAACGAAATAAAGAATACATGCATTAATGAATGATGAAAGTAATGAAAAACTTGCAAGCCTTGTATGTCGGGACACGCCCCTTTGTAAGGTGTTAGCCCAACGGTGTGTGGGTTCACTACCCCGTGAGGATGCACATCGAGGTCTTTCTTTGTGATTGACCATTTGTATGGAACCATTGTTGCTTGCCTTAGGTACTATGTCCAGGAGGTGTTGTGTACCGTAATGGAAGGTCTATGATAGGCTTAGGCCTAGTACCATGAGACTGAAGGGCATAGCACATGACAATGGTACACCTGAACTTTATCTTAGGTACTGTGGCCAGGAGGTGCTGTGCACCGTAATGAAGGTCTATGATAGGCTTAGGCCCAGTACCAGAAGACTGAAGGATAAAGTTCATGGTTTTAATGGAAAGAAAAAGATGTAATGATGAATGTTCGAATGAAAGTAAGAATGTATGAACGAATGGAAGATAACGAATGAATAATGAAGATAATTATGATATTATCTATGTGTACGTATGATGTATGATCACATGAATGTAAAGTACGTTTTTAACGAAAGAAAAGTATGTTTTATCATAAAACTAGAACTCACTTAGCAACGCTGACTTTTATGTTTCCAGTTGGCAGGTAATGATTGCTGAGGATGGCACGAGGCGGCTACTCAGCTCTTTTAGGATGACATCCATTTTTATAATGCTTTTATGATGTAATGCAACATATATTTTTGTAACTGGATAACAATGTATGTTTTACAAAAGCCTTTATAATGAAATGAAATGTCATTTTTGAATGTTTTCGCTGCATTGTTTATTTAAGATAAATGGATATATACGTTTTATGTGTAATGATCGACTATCTGTAAGCGTCCCGGGAACGGGGCCTTACAGTAGGGGAACATTTTTGTGTTTTTAATTTTTTTTATGTTATTTTTTGATTTATAATTTTTTAAATATGTTTTTGTTAATTATAATTTTGCCATTGAGAAATAATAGTTGAGATTGATTCCTAGAGTTCTCACAAAAAAAGCTAGTTTTCATTTGATCAATCCCCTATATATATTATATATATATATATATATATATATATATATATATATATATTACTATTACTATAAATTTATTTACTTATTTGTTATTTTAAATATTGATCTACCCGTGTAACACACTGATCACTAACCTAGTAAGTCAATATAAACATAGTAACGCACATTTTTCTTTTACAATTAAAATATCAACACCGGCAACAACACTCAACACAATAAATTCATCAAAGGGTCTTTAGCTCAATGGTATTGGTATGGATTACATGTCATCTCTCCCTAAGATACATAGTGTTTAAATCTTGTTGTAAACAAATAGTAAAATGAATTCACCGTACACAATAAAAAACTCGTAAGATTCAAATTTAATACACTAATAAATAACATTAAAAAATCTTTGAGAATCAATAAAGAATTTTTTACTCCAATTTAAATTTAAATATAACATCAACATAAAAATCGAAATCAAAATCAAAGTCTAAATCTAAATCTACAAATTGAACACACAAATATAAACATCATCATCACAATCTATAACTTATCAACGTAACATATATACACACCGTACACACACTTTGACTCCCGAATTAATGTTGGTGGTGGATGGATAACAATGCTATGATTAAAGGAAACATTTTTTTTAAATGTTCATTTTATCATCATTTTTTCTTTAAAATATTACTTTTAAAAAATTATTATTTAAAATGTCTCCTCCAGGTATGAAGTCGACATTCATATAGGCAGAAGAGGACACATGTAGTAAATATAATCACAAATGAACGCATGTTCTAAGTAGAGGCCTTTTTGTGGGAACAAGCGGCCGCCTGGGAGGAACATTCGCTTGCATATTTGGGCACACATGCCCACCTGCTTAGGCACACATGTCTATACGTGATGAGTTCTATTGTAATCATCTATGCGCTTGTCTATAAAATTGTCGTAGCATTTTGAGAATTTATTTTTGCGGGGACATTGAAAAGTTAAGGAAAATAAACAGTTAGGACTTTTCCCATGATTAAACGGGGAGGTCCCAATCATAAACGAATTTTCTTTACACGTATCAAATATACATTAAGACTATTTAAAAACAATTATAATTCAAAGGCTCACAAAAACGAGATCCGTAACAAAACACACATGAACAAATACCACATTACACTCATGTTATATTCAAAATATAAAAAATTAACAAGATTAACATCAAGGCATCAAATTTAATAAAATAATAAACAATAATATCTTCAGATCTTCAACAAACGATAACTAACGTAGAGAAAACGAAACATCAGCATCATTGACTCAAATTTTAATCATACTTTACACGTGATGGGGCATATTCAATAAACCTATTAAATAAAAAAATACATAGATGGGAAATATAGAATGAGACGTAAGTTGATTTTAGAAAATAAAATAAAAATTTAGAAAATAATGATTTTCGAAAAAATTATAAGAATTGTGAGGAGAACCTACTTTGAATGTTTTTAAATTGATAAACAGTATGTCTTTTATTAATATATAGAATTGCATGTTATGTCATTTTATTTTAATAATTACAAGATATATCTTTTATTTAAAACAAATTGCACATATATCGTCATTTGTACTAACCTCCAACCAAATTCATAGTTAAGTTAGGCATGTGTCACTCACATGACTAACATTTATGTATTCTGTATGCTTATAATTAGTCAAAAATATTTTTATGCTGCTTCATTCTCGTCGCCTTCATGTTAATATGTTCAAAGTCGGATATCTGAAAGTTTCGGATAGTAGAAATTACTATCCGTATTTAAAATTTCGGATATCAAATATAGATAGCAATTCGGATATCCAAACTTTTTTTGCAATAATTAAATAAATGTTATTATGAAAATAATATAAAAACAAAGTCCCAATATACACTAACAAGTCTCGACCTAAAACAAAAAAAAAACGATTAAGACTTTAAAAGAATAACAAAAAGTATTTTTAAGTTTTCAGTGATAACACAAGTTAGCACTGATAATTATAGTTGTCCTCAGCGATCTAACAATAAAATCCACCCTGACTTCGGAGCGTCGTTCTCGCTTCTAAATTCCTATGTAGTGATCTAGACTTCTTTGTTTCATTCTACACTTTCAATATGGGATTTCAGATTTGTTCCCTACTGCTCGTTTGTAAAAAAAGCATAAAAGTTCAATGATCTATTAAAGCCTCAATTACTCAATGTTTTATTAATTACAAAATGTTAAGTTACATAAATCCCCATCATGTGATGCCTCTCATGTGAGGTCTGTCATGTGAGATCACGTACCTGACTTAATTGTAAAATTGGATGATTGTTAGTGTAAAAGACAATATGCATGTAATTTTTATAAGAAAAAAACATACAATGTAATTATTCAAAATAAAAGACACATGGTGTAATTTTCATATATTAACAATGGACACGATTTATATATTACTCTAATTACTTTATCCGTCATGCCTAATGAAGTCAACTTGTGATTTTTACCCGTCTTTTTCTCCTATTATATAATGAAATAATTATGTTAGAAATAATAAAACTATTTAATTTTATAGCATTTTTTATTTAAATAAATAATGAACCTTAGTTTATTTCATCATTATAAAGTAGATACACTTCTTCTATGTTTGATTACCGTAAAAATAAAAAAAGATAGGTTAATAATAACTAGCTTTTCACCGTCTGCGAGCTGCGACGACATCGTACACGACATAATAAAATATAGACTAACAATTGAACCGACTTGTCACCGGATTAACTTAACATTGGAGCGTAAAGTAACTCGAATTTATACCATTGAGTGAAAACGTATTAAAAGTACTTCACCTTTAATTTTCAAACAAAATTAAGTCGAAACCTAGACCACATCAAAGCATACACAAAAAAACACATAGGTTACAATCATCTCGGCTTGTTTCCAAATATCTACGTTGAAATGTATAGAAACTCTACAAGGCCATGTTTCCAGGCAACCTCATGTTGTTGAACTTGAAATCACATTTATATAAGCAATAGAACATAATTCATTGATACAATCAAACATTACATCGCAAATGATAACTTCAACTATGTATCTTTAATTTATGCCAGGATGTTAGTCTTGACCATATGTCAGGTAGCTTCCAATCCATGCCATGGCCACATCTCATTTTTGTTTCAATGTTTCCATTGCAACATTTTTATTTAAGATGATGAAATTATATGTTTTACGTGCGATAATCGACCAGCTGTAAGCGTCCCGGGAACGGGGCCTTACAAGTTGGTATCAGAGCCAAAGTTTAAGTGAAATAGGTAAAATTTTCAAAATAAACCTAAACTTAAACTGAGAATGTGACGAAAAAGGAAGGGATGTCAATCTGAGTAGCTGCGTGCCATCAGGTATTTTCGTAATGATAACCGGTATTGCGTGCGCATGTTATATGGTTATGTGTTGTTTGTAGATTTAAATACTGGTGTAGTCAGGACAGGTAATGCTTAGGGTATGAAGAGTAAAGTAAGTGGCTAATCACAACTGGCCACTGTAATTAGGGACTTACTATACTTGACATAAACTGAGTTGTTCCCTTGAATGACCGTGTTGGTGTTTGAATCTTTCAGTGTGCGAGTGAATGGCTGGTGGTAGATCTTCGAAAGCCTCTCGTGGTGGTGGTCGTTATGGGCTTGGTGCTGAGCCACGACCCAAGAGGGGAAGACCCAGAGTTGAAAAGGTGGTTCATGAAGAACCTGAGACCCCTCATCCGGAGGGCGGTGATGAGAGTGCCAATCTGAGAGCCTCGGTGAAGGAGGCTGTTGTTGAGGAAGTTCATCAAGTCATGCAAATGATCTTACCGTCTGTAGTGTATGAAGTTATCAAGGCTGTACGAGAAGGGGAGAGACAAGAGAGGATTAGGTCCTCAGGAGGACGGGAGCAACCGAAGACTGAAACGGTTCTCTCTGATGATGAGGAGGAGGAAGAAGAGCCCGTGTAGGAGGTGACACGAGGTTGTAACTATGGGGCGTTTCAACAATGCAAGCCCCCTACTTTTGATGGTAATGGCACTGTTGCTGCTGCTCACCAGTGGGTGAGAGTAATGGAGGTTTTCTTGAACATCAGCGAGTGCCGAGAGGATCAGAAGGTAAAGTTTGTTGCCCACTCTTTTGTGGACTCGGCTCTGTGTTGGTGGGACAATATAGTCCAAGTCGAGGGTAGTCGGGCAATTGGGAGGATGAGATGGTTGGAGCTGAAGAAGTTGGTGATCAAGGAGTTCTGTCCCCACAAAGGAATGGATAAAGTTAAGAGAGAATTCCTACAGTTGGAGGCGGGAACCATGACACATCAACAGTATACTACCAAGTACAATGAGATGGCACATCTGGTGCCGGATCAGGTGACGCCTCTGTCGCGGAAGATTAAAAGGTACATTCAGGGCTTGCCAGCGGATATTCGCATGCACATGATCACTGCCCGACCGAGCACGTTTAGGTCGGTGGTGGATTTGGCAGGAAGATTGTATGATGAGAGAGCTGTGGTGGTGGTGGCTGAAGGTTGCAAGAAGGGTGGTGATCGGAAGTGGAATGGGAAGAGGTTTGTTCGGGGTGATGCCTCGACGGGTAACAAGAAGGCACGGGTGGACGATCGTCGTGTAGCCACACCGGGTACGGGATCGAAGAAGTGTGGAAAATGTGGGAAGGAGCACATTGGCGAGTGTAGGTGGGGGTCCAACGCCTTTTTCAAGTGTGGGAAGCTTGGTCATATGGCTAGGGAGTGCAGGGGTGTGAGGTGTTTCAACTGTGGGGAAGTTGGTCATATGAGTAAATACTGTAAGAAGCTGAGGGATGAGTGTTCCAGGGTGAACAAGGCGGGAAATGAAGGACCGAGGGCGAGCGCTAGGGCATTCACTATGACATAGGAGGAGGCTAGGACAGACCCTGATGTTGTGTTCGGTACGTTTCTAGTGAACCAAACTTTAGCTTCCGTGTTATTTGATTCGGGTGACAGTAAAATTTTTATCTCTGCTGCTTTCCGTGCTAAGCTGCCTCTTAGTAGTAGATGTGTTGATATGCCCTTTAATGTAGAAACTGCCATAGGTAAGTCTACCAGGATTTCTGAGTTGATAGAAGACTGTGATGTGGAACTAGAAGGTCATAAGTTTCCTGTTAGGCCGTTCATGATGACCTTAGGTGGTTTCGATTTAGTTCTCGTATGGATTGGTTAGCGGACTTCGAGGCGAACATTGTGTGTCGTAAGAAGATGATTCGTTTGACAGCACCTGACGGGAGTTCGGTAACTGTTTATGGGGATCGAGTCATGACGATCCCGAAAGTATTCTCAATGGCGGTGGCGGGAAAGTGTATGAAGCGTGGATGTAGCACCTACTTGGCTTGTGTAAAGGATGTGGATACGCTAACACCACAACTGTCTGAGGTATCGGTTGTGTGTGACTTTCCGGATGTGTTCCCAGAAGATTTATCAGGAGTGCCACCTGACCGTGAGATCGAATTCCAGATCGATTTGATACTAGGTGCCCAACCTGTTGCCAAGGCACCGTATCGGCTGGCTCCGACGGAGATGAAAGAGTTGATGGAGTAGTTGCAAGAGCTGCTTGATAAGGGGTTCATTCGACCAAGTATCTCTCCTTAGGGTGCTCCGGTCTTATTCGTAAAAAAGAAAGACGGTAGTATGAGGATGTGTATTGACTACCGTGAGCATAACAAGTTGACGGTGAAGAATCGATACCCCTTACTGAGAATCGATGATTTGTTTGATCAGCTTCAAGGTGGCAGTTGGTTTTCAAGGATAGATCTTCGATCAGGCTACCATCAGCTGAAAGTGAAGAAACAAGACATCCCTAAAATAGCTTTTCGCACGCATTATGGTCACTACGAGTTTCTTGTCATATCTTTTGGTTTGACCAATGCGGCAGCTGCTTTAATGGATCTAATAAATCGAGTGTGTCGATCGATGTTAGATAAATCAGTGATTGTGTTTATTGATGATATCCTGATTTATTCGAAGAGTGAGATAGAGCATGCCGGTCACATTCGGGAGGTTTTGGAGACGCTGAGAAGGGAGAAGTTGTACGCCATGTTCTCTAAGTGCGCGTTCTAGTTGCGCGAAGTTCAGTTCTTGGGTCATGTGGTAAATCTCGACGGGATCATGGTGGACCCGGCAAAGGTGGAAGCGGTGATGCAATGGAAGTCTCCAAAGACGCCATCCGAGATTCGTAGTTTATTGGGTTTGGCGGGCTACTACAGAAGATTCATTCAAGACTTCTCCAAGATCGCTTCTCCACTAACCAAGTTGACCCGGAAAGATGTGAAAATTTTTATGGGGTCAAGCTCAAGAGAAGGCGTTCGAAGAATTGAAGGCGAGATTGACTCAAGCTCCTGTATAGTCATTACCCGATAGGAGCGCAGATCTAGTGGTTTATTCTGATGCTTCTTACTCGGGGTTGGGGTGTGTGTTAATACAGAGAGAAAAAGTTATAGCCTATGCATCCCGGCAGTTAAAGGTTCATGAGATCAATTATCCTACTCATGACTTGGAGCTAGAAGCCGTGGTCTTTGCGTTAAAGATTTAGAGGCACTATCTTTACGGGACGAAGTGCACCATATTCACTGACCACAAGAGCTTGAAGTACTTCTTTGAACAGAAGGACCTGAACATGAGACAGAGATGATGGTTGGAGCTCATAAAAGATCATGACTGCGAGATCCATTACCATCCGGGCAAAGCCAATGTTGTGGCGAATGCCCTTAGTAGGAAAGAGAGACCCGAACCAATTCGGGTGAAAGCATATTAGGTAATCATGACCTCTGACATGATGAAGCAAGTTAAAGAGTTTCAAGATGAGGCATTGAAGGAAGATCATCTTAACTTGGAAAGAATGAGAGGTCTGGTTGAAGAATTGGGTGAAAACACACTTGGTGTTAAAACCCGATTCAGACGAGTGTGGATTCCTTGTTTTGGGGATCTATGCATGAGGATCATGGATGAAGCTCACAAGACTCGATACTCCATTCATCTAGGTGCCACAAAGATGTATCAAGACATGAATAAGGATTATTGGTAGTCGGGCATGAAACGTGGCGTGGTGGAGTATGTGAGTAAATGCCTTACTTGTCTACAGGTAAAGGCCGAGCATCAAAAGCCGTGTGGGAAGATCCAACCGTTGGATATACCGGAATGGAAGTGGGAGCGCATCACCATGGATTTCATTGTGAAGCTGCCACGTGCCCTGAAAGGGTATGATGCCATATGGGTGATACTTGACCATTTGACAAAGAATGCTCACTTCCTACCGATCCGCGAGACATATTCATCTGAGAGGTTGGTGGATCTTTTCATTAAGAAGATTGTAACTTGTCATGGTGTACCAATGTCTATTGTGTCGGATCGTGACACCCGGTTTACATCCAAATTTTGGAAGAAATTCCACGATGTTGTGGGGATGATGTTACACATTAGCACGGCTTACCATCCCCAGACTAATGGTCAGTCAGAAAGGACCATTCAGACATTGGAGGACATGCTTTGGGCATTTGTTATTGATTTTGGGGGAAGTTAGGATGACCACTTACCGTTAGCTAAATTCTCATACAACAACAGTTATCATGCCAGCATTGGTATGCCACCTTATGAGATGCTATACGCTAGGAGATGCAGAACACCCGTCTGTTGGGGTCATATTGGTCAAAAAGAACTAGGGAACATCAAGGTAATCGAGGCTACGATTGAGAAGCTTGAAAAGATCAAGGCCTTCATGAAGGCAGCTAAAGATAGACAGAAATCGTATGCTGATAAACGACACAGACCGATTGAGTTTAAGGTGGGTGATCGAGTTATGTTGAAGGTCTCACCTTGGAAGGGGATCATCCGATTTAGGAAGTGGGGCAAGTTGAGCCCAAGGTATATAGGGCCTTTCTGAATCATCGCTCGAGTAGGAGTGGTGGCCTATAGACTGGAGTTACCAGATGAGTTAAGTGGAATTCACCCGACATTCCATGTATCTCATCTGAGAAAGTGCTTGGCAGATGAAGATATGATTGTTTTGCTGGAGGATATCAAAGTAGACGAACGGCTCAATTATGTGGAGCAACCAGTAGCAATCATCGATCGAAAAGACAAGAGGCTGAGGAATAAAGTGATTCCTCTTGTGCGTGTACAGTGGATGCACAGGAAGGGATCCGAGTCAACGTGGGAGACTGGAGAAGAAATGAGGCATCATTACCCATGTTTGTTCGAGGAATAACAAGTTTCAGGGACGAAACCTATATAAGGGGGGTGGACTTGTAATGCCCGGATATTTTCTTTGAAGCCGACGAAAGAAGAAAAAGAAATAAAGTCCAACGTCGAGGGACCAAACTTGCCAAAATGGAAGAAAGATCAGATAAGTGGGAGAATAAGAGGGGAGGGCAGCCCACACCCTCCCCACACTTGCAAAATTCTGCCCAAAGAGAGAAGAGAAGGAGAAAAGGGAGAAAAAGGGGTTTCAAGCTTGGTTCGTGTGGATTCGAGCGTGGAAATCAAAGTGTAGCGGGTGGAATCGAAGCTCTACTTGTCGGTATTCTTTGTGTGAGTTCTAGGACCCCTCTTTTACCCGTTTTCAACTGATTTGGGGCTGGAACACATAGTGAAAACCCGTTTTTGAAATGTGTGTGTTTGACCCGTGTGTATGTGTTTGTGTGTGATGCGAGTGATGTATGATTTCAGGCATGTGTGTGCTTGAATGGTGTTGAGGTACGCATTCCTAAGGTTTAGGATGGTTGATTTGGGCTTAGAAGTGGTTTGGAAGTGCTTGGAGGTCGAAAATGGCAGACTGGGTTGAGGATGAATCTGCATTCTGCACCAGTTAGGGCTATGCGACCGAATGGCATGTCAGTCGTGCGATTAAGGTTCATTCGCAGGTGAGTTGTGCGACTGGAGCCCATACGCATTCCATTCATGCGACTGAGGGTCATTCGCATGGGGAGTCATGCGGCTGAGGCCCATACGCCTAGTTCCATCCGCATTAGTTTCATTCGCACAAGGTGTTCATCCGCATTAGTTCCATTCGCATGGGACTCATCCGCATTGTGTTCATCCGCATTAGGTCCATTTGCATTGGACCCATTTGCATGATGTTCAGTCGCATGAGAGGTCATGCGACTGAAGGGTGCCCATACGCCCAAGTAGGGCTGGTGTACCCAAGGAAAACGTAGTTTATTTACTAACTTTCAGGGGAAAGTGTAGATGTAAGTTTTGATGTGGAAGGTTCCGGGGAACTAATATAAGTTGACTTTTGAGGTCATAGACGCTATGTTGGGCATGATGTTGATGATGATGCATGATGTTATATGTTATGCATGATGTATGCCATGTATGTATGATGATGCCTTGTATGATGATGTTATTGACTGTGTATGTTGATGTTCCTTATTATGATGAATCTTTATCTTTCCCGTGACTTTACGTTGAATGTTAATGAATGAAATGAAAGTATTATGTAATGTAAAGTGGAAGATAATGAAAAGAGGAACATGATGAATGAATGCATGCATTAATGAATGAATGAATGTAAGAAAGGCTTGCAAGCAAATGTATGGTGGAGCACACCCAATGAAGGGTGTTAGCTCAACGTGTGCAGGTTAGCTATCTCGGAAGGATGCACACTGGGGTCCAATATTTGTGATTGACCATATGTATGAGATCCTTGCCGCTTGTCCTAGGTGCTGGAGTCAGCTTCGTGCATAATGTTCGAGGTCTATGAAAGACCTCAGGCCTAGTTACCCGCTTCGTGCACAATGTTCGGGGTATAGCATATGGCATTGATCCGGAATGAAAGGGAAAAGATAAGTGGTGAATGTACTTATCCTAGGTAATGGAGTCAGCTTCGTGCACAATGTTCGAGGTCTATGAAAGACCTCAGGCCCAGTTACCCACTTCGTGCACAATGTTCAGGGTAATGTACATGTCATCGAAAGTAGTGAACGTACGAATGAAAGAATGAAAGTATGAACGATTAATGAAGATAATAATGATATTATCTATGTGTACGTATGATGTATGATCGTGTGAAAGTAAAGAACGGTTTTAATGATAGGAAAGTAAGTTTTATTATAAAACTAGCACTCACTCAGCAACGCTGACTTTTATGTGTTTCCAGTTGGCAGGTAATGATTGCTGAGGATGGCACGGGGCGGCTACTCAGCTCTTTTGGATGGCATCCATTTTTATAATGCTTTTGTGATGTAATGCAACATGTATTTGGTAACTTGATAACGATGTATTATTTTGCAAAAGCCTTTATTATGAAATGGAGTGTTTTGTTTAAATGTTTCCACTGCAACGTTTTTATGTAAGATGATGAAATTATATGTTTTATGTGCGATGATCAACCAGCTGTAAGCGTCCCGGGAACGGAGCCTTACAATCCCCCTTATTTGGGTCTCGACCCTAAAACCCTCTATTCATCAAACAATTGAGGGTAGTGTTGTCTCATTTCATCTTCGGATTCCCAAGTGGACTCTAACCCCTTTCTATGCTTCCATTGCACTCGGACAAGTGGAATCACTTTATTCCTAAATTGTTTCTCCTTCCTGTCTATGATTGCTATGGGTTTTTTCATGTAATTCAATCTATCATCTATCTCCACATATTCCAGTGGGACATGAGCGTCTTCGTATGCTAGACACTTACGCAGATGTGATACGTGGAAGGTAGAATGAATTTCAACTTAACTCATCTGGTAATTCCAGCCTATATGCCACTTCCCCCACATGGGCTACTATCTTGAAAGGCCCAATGAATCAAGGGCTTAACTTTCCTCTCTTTTTTAATCAAATGATTCCTCTCCAAGGTGAAACCTTTAGCATCACTTTATCATCAACGTCAAACTCTATCGGTCTTTGACGTTTGTCGGTATTGGACTTTTACCTGCCTTTGGCGGTTTTCATGTAAGCTTTAATTCTGACTAGCTTCTGTTGGTAGCTTCTATGACCTCAATACTCCCTAACTCATTCGGTCTAATTTCCCCCAACATAATAGGGTTCTATACTTATGACCATAAAGCATCTCATACGGGGGTATTCCAATACTAGCATGGTAGCTGTTATTGTATGAGAATTCTGCTAACAGCAAGTGACTATCCTAACTTCCACTAAAGTCTATGATACATGTCTGTAGCATGTCCTCTAATGTATGTATAGTCCTTTCGGATTGGCCATCCATTTGTGGGTGGTATGCTATATTGGTATGTAGTTTAGTCATCATAGCATCATTGAACTTCTTCCAAAATTCAAATGTAAACCGCGTATCTTTATCGGGACACCAAAACATCATGATGAGTAACTACTTCATTGATGAACAATTCAGCTAGCTGCTCTAAGCTATATGTCTCTCGAATAGGTAGAAACTAGGCATTTTTCGTCAGTCTGTCTACTATGACCCATATTACATCATAACCTTTAGCTGTACAAGGCAGCTTTGTTATGAAATTCATAGTAATATGCTCCCACTTTCATTTAGGAATCTCTAAGGGTTGGATTTTCCCTGTAACATCCAGATATTTATTTTGAAGCCGACGAAAGAAGAAAAAGAAATAAAGTCCAAAGTCGCGGGACAAAACTTGCCAAAATGCGAGAAAGTTCGGAAGAGAAGGAGAATAAGAGGGGAGGGCAGATCACATCCTCCCCATATCTCCAAAATTCTGCCACATAGAGAAAGAGAAGAGAGAAAGGGAGAAAAGAGAGAAAAAGTTGGTTCGGGTGGATTCAAGTGAGCAAAATCATCGTGTAGCGGGTCCAATCGAAGCTCTACTTCTAGGTGTTGATTGTGTGAGTTCTAGGACCCCTCTTTTAAACGTTTTTGGTCGATTTTTGGGCTGGAACACATCTGAAAACCCTTTTTTGTATGTGTGTGTGTTTGACCCATTTGTATGTGTTTGCGTGCGATGCCTTTGGAGTTTGTTTCCGGGCTTGTGCATGCTTGAATGGTGTTGTGGTATGCATTCCTAAGGTTTAGGATGGTTGATTTGGCTTAGAATGGGTTTGGATGAGCTTGGAGGTTGAAAATGGCAGATTGGGTTCGGGATGAACTGCATTCTACATCAGCTAGGGCTAGGCGACCGAATGGAGGCCATACGGCCGATTGAGGTGCGATTGAGGTTCATTCGCACGACTGAGGGTTCATTCGCACAACTGAGAGTTCATTCGCATGACTGAGAGCCCATTCGCATGAATGCTCATCCGCATTAGTTCCATTCGCATGGGACTCATCCACATTGAGTCCATTCGTATTAGTTTCATTCGCACGATGGGTGTTCATCCGCATAGGTGTCCATCCGCATTGGTCCAATCACATGATGTTCAATCGCTTGGAGACCATGCGACTGAAGGGTGTCCATACGCCCAAGTAGGGTTGGTGTACCCGAGGAAAATGTAGTTTAATTACTGACTTTCGGGGGAAAGTGCAGATGTAAGTTTTGATGTGGGAGGTTCCCGTAAGTTCATGTAAGATGACTTTTGAGGTCATATATGCTAAGATGGTCATGATGATGTATGATGTTGCATGTTATGTATGTATGTATGATGCCCTGTATGATGATGTTGATGACTGTGTATGTTATGTTCCTTGTTATGATGTATGTTTATCTTTCCCATGACTTTACTTTGATTGCTAATCTATGAAATAAAAGTATTATCTAACATAAAGTGAAAGATAATGAAAAGAGAAACATGATGAATGAATGCATGCATTAATGAACGAATGAACGTAAGAAAGGCTTGCAAGCAAATGTATGGAGGTTCACACCTAATGAAGGTGTTAGCTCAACGGTGTGCGGGTTAGCTACCCCGAAGGATGCACACTGGGGTCCAATCTTTGTGATTGACCATATATATGGGATCCTTGCCGCATGCCCTAGGTGCTAGAGTCAGCTTCGTGCATAATGTTCGAGGTCTATAAAAGACCTCAGGCCCAATTACCAGCTTCGTGCACAATGTTCAGGGTGTAGCATAAGGCATTGATCCAGAATGTAAGAGAAAAGATAAGTGGTGAGTGTACTTACCCTAGGTACTGGAGTCAGCTCCGTGCCCAATGTTCGAGGTCTATGAAAGACCTCAGGCCCAGTTACCCGCTTCGTGCACAATGTTCGGGATAATGTACATGTCATCGAATGTAATGAACATACGAATGAATGTAAGAAGTATGAACGAATGAGAATGATAATGACGTACGATGAATGAATGAAATCTAATGAACGATTAATGAAGATAATGATGATATTATCTATGTTTACATATGATGTATGATCGCATGAATGTAAAGAACGGTCTTCACGAAAGAAAAGTATGTTTTATTATAAAACTAGAACTCACTCAGCATCGCTGACTTTTATGAGTTTCCAGTTGGCAGGTAATGATTGCTGAGGATGGCACGAGGTGGCTATTCAGCTCTTTTGGATGGCATCCAATTTTTATAATGCTTTTGTGATGTAATGCAACATGTATTTTTGTAACTTGTTAATGATGTATTATTTTGCAAAAGCTATTATATTGAAATGGAGTGTTTTGTTTAAATGTTCCGCTGCAATGTTTTTATGTAATATGATAGAAAATATATGTTTTATGTGTAATGATTTACCAGCTCTAAGCGTCCCGGGAACGGGGCCTTACATTCTCATATGGCTTCTGATGCTTAGCTTTAACCTAGAGACAAGTCAAACACTTTCCTACATACCTTGCTACATCAGCCTTTATTCTCGGCCACCAATAACTCTTCTTTAGGTCTTGGTGCATTTTGTTGGTTCCTCAATGAATCGAGTAGCGAGTCTTATAGGCATCGTCCAGTACTTCCTCCCACAGACCTCCACGACTAGGGATCCACATAGGCCCAAATATGGTTTTGACACCATTGGTGTTTTCTTCTAGATTTGTGACCTGCCATTTCATTCTCTCTTCATTAACGTGCTTGGGTTCTAGAGTTTCTTTCTAAGCTTCATAGATTTGATTTATCACATGAGGAGTCATAATCAATTGGTAAGATCTCACCCGAATTGGTTCACGGTTTTCCTTATGGCTTAAAGCATCAACAACGACATTAGCTTTACTCTAGTGATAATGAATCTCACAAATATAGTCTTTTATGAGCACCAATCATCGTCTCTGACTCATATTGAGATCTTTCTATTTGAAGAAATACTTTAGCCTTTTATGGTTTGTAAAAATTGTACGCTTGACACCGTATAGGTAGTGCCTCCATATCTTTAACGCGAATACCACTACAGCTAGCTCCATATCATGAGTAGGGTAGTTCGATTCATGAATCTTTAACTATTGGGATGCATATGCTATGACTTTTCCTCGTTTAATTAGTACGCACCCTAACCCTTGATAAGAAGCATCGGAATAGACAACTAAGTCTTTTTTTCCTTTCTGGTAGTGTTAGCACAGGAGCTTGTGTCAACTTTTGCTTTAACTCTACAAAAGCATTCTCTTGGCTTTCGCCCTATTCAAAATTCACATCTTTCCTTGTTAATTTCGTCAATGGTGATGCAATCTTGGAAAAATCTTGAATGAACCTCCTGTAATAATCCACCAATCCAAGGAAGCTCCGGATTTCTGACGGCGATTTTAGCAAACTCCACTACATCACCGCTTCCACTTTGACATGATTTACGATGATCCCTTCTGGGTTGATCACATGACCCAGGAACTATACCTCACGTAACCAAAATGCACATTTAGATAATTTAGCATACAACTTCTCCCTTCTTAGAGTTTCCAACACCTCACATATATGACAGGCGTGGTCTCCCTTATTCTTTGAGTAGATCAGAATATTGTCTATGAATACTATCACTGATTTTTCAAGCATTGGTCGACAGACCCTATTGATCAAGTCCATGAATGTTTCAGGAGCATTGGTTAGACCAAACGACATTACAAGATTTTCATAATACCCATATCGCATCCGAAACACTGTCTTTGGGATATCCTTTTCCTTAACCTTTAGCTGATGATAACCCAACAAGAGATTGATCCTTGAGAACCAACTTGCATCTTGTAATTGGTCGAATAGATCGTCGATCCTAGGTAATGGGTATCTATTCTTTACCGTGAACTTATTCAACTCACTGTAATCTATACACATCCATATGTTGCCATCTTTCTTCTTTATGAACAGCACCAGAGCACCCAAAAGAGAAATGCTTGGTTTGATAAAACCTTCATCGAGAAGGTCCTATAGTTGGGAAAAGAAATTCATTCATCTCTAATAGATCCAGATGATACGAAACTTTAGCAACAGGCTGAGCTCCTTGCACAAGGTCGATCTGAAGCTCTCTCTCCCGATCGGGTGGTACTTCCGTCAAGTCCTCAAGGAGCACATCCAGAAAGGCACACACCACGGGCACATCTATCAAATTATTATTTCAGCTTTAACATCTTTAACATATGCCAAGAATGCTCCACACCCCAGCTTCATAAACTTTTCTACCTTTATCATGGATATCATCTTTGGAACTTTGCATATATTTTATCACCGTAAATCGTGACTATGCTACCATTAGACGCTTTCATATAAATCATCTTCCTCTGGCAAACTATATTAGCCTCATAGGTGGTTAACCAATCCATACCCAACACAATGTCGAACCATTCTAGGGTCATAACAAACAACCTAGGGGGAATCTATGACCTTCTAATTTTATGCTACAATCCTCTAAGGCCTCAGTTATCTTAGTAGTCTTTCCAATAGCAGTCTCTACTTCAAAAACATGATCTATTTCTTTAGCCTTATCATTCATCATTTCACAAAAAGTAGAAGCTATAAAATTCTTACTTGCACTAGAATCGAAAAGAATAGAAGCAAGTATGTCATTAACCAGGAACATACCTGACACAACATCAAGTTCAGCCCTAGCTTCCTCCCTTGTCATTGTAAAAGCCTTAGCCTTTGACCTTATCTTGTCACCAGCTTTCTTCTTCTTTTTTTGTCTCTTTTCCTTTAGCCGATTCAACCACTTTCGCCTTTTTGCACTCTCAGCTGTAGCGCTCTATCTTGCTATAGTTTTAGCACTTTATCATATTAGGGGAATCCTTGGAGAAATACCCTGTCTTCCCACACCAGCATGCTTTCTTCCACATTTTCGGCACTCACCGGATGTTTCCACCTTCATCTTTTTGGTCTGAGTAGCTGACCTCTCATTCCTTTCTAGTTTCACACTCCCTGACCAGCTCCTCTTTCTCACCTCCACAATGGGCTCATAAGCCACCACAACATCGTAAACTATCCCACTCAGCTCCACTAAAGACTTGAAGGTCTTTAGTCCCCTTGCCTTAACATATGTTCTAACCTTTGAAGGCAAATCCTGTACATAACACTTCATCCTCCTCTCCTAAGTACTCACCAGGTGAGGTACCAACCTGACCATCTTATTAAAGTGCGACGTGTACTATTTGTATGTCAGACTCCCAACCTTAAATCCTAAAGATTCACTTCCCACCTGGTCTATCTTATTCTGAGGACAGAATATCCTCATTACCAGCTCTTTTAGGTTATTCCACCTTAAGTTCTTGAACTCATGAGGGTCTTTAGTCTGGTTGATTGTGTTCCACCAATGAATAGCTTTATCAATGAAGGACTGAGCTACGAACTTTACAGCTTGGTCAGCTTTACATTCACTGATCTCAATAACAGCCTCCATCCCAAACACCCACTAGAGAATGGCAATAGCACCACCCTTGCCATCCATGGATGGAGGGTTGCACGGATTGAAGATGTGATGCAAACACCCTTTAGCTAATTCCCTATCAATCACATCCTCCTATCTTTCCCATCGGATTATTCAGGTTTTGGGTTAATCGATTTGGGTTGTTCGAGTTTTTGAGGTTTGAAAGTTTATCCGAAACCCAACCCGAATAAGAATCGGTTTTCGGGTTGTTTGGATAATGGGTTGTTCGGTTCGGATCTCTTCGGGTATGGGTGAGCTCGGGTCGGGCGAGTTAATTGGGTACGGATAAAATCGATGAGCCTATATATCTTTAATCTATGCCAGGATGCCAGTCTTGACCATATGCCAGGAAGCTTCCAATCCATGCCAAGCCCATATTTCTGTAGCATACCTATCAACCTAATATGCATATAAAAGTCAACGACGCTAAATGAGATCTAGGTTTACGTTAACAAATACTTTAACCATATCTTTATCATGCCCATAAACTTTTCAATACTTTAACAATATATAACTTTAACTTATGCTTACGTTAGGGTAAGACTTCTTTAATTACTATAATACACGTTCGATAACTATACTTAGCTTTTACTTTATCATTTCTTTATCAGCTACTTTATCTTTGCTTTATCTGTACTTTAACTTTATTATTTTACTTTATCCTTGAGCGTAGCAAAAATGCTTAGCTCCGTTATCGAGTGAGAATGCACAAGGCATATCTCTGTTATCAAGTGAGCATACACGAGGTATCGCTCCTTTATCAGGTGAGCATGCACGAGGTATTACTCCTTTATCAGGTGAGAGTGCAACGAATGCAGGTCTCCTTTACCCGCGCTTGCAAGACTTCTTTAGTATACTTTAAAGTTTTCACAGTTGTGCTTTAGTGGGTAACTGTTCTTGAATTATTATTCAAGTTCTTTAACATTTCACATGTGACTTTACTATCTTTCTTTAATTTTTAATAGTAATAATACTTATACTTTATTTCTTAACTATAAGTTCCTAGATATAATTATCTTTATCGCACGCTATACGGAGATATCTATACATGCATATATCTATGGGTTCGTGTGAGAACATCACGACAAGAACACTATAACTCGCGCGAGAACTCACTCATAGCGGGAGAACTCTCCAAGGCGCGACAATTTGACGTGCAAGTTATCCCTATCGTGTGAGAACTATGAAACATAACCGTCTCTCGCGAGAACCAACCCATTCACACAAGAACTATTTCTATTGCGCAAGAACTATAAGGTTGCACACCTTGAAGATATGATGCGAACACCCTTTAGCTAATTTCCTGTCAATCACATCCTCCTATCTTTCTCATTGGATTATTCAGGTTTCGGGTTAATCAGTTTGGGTTGTTTGAGTTTTTGAGGTTTGAAAGTTTATCCGAAACCCAACCTGAATAAGAATCGGTTTTCGGGTTGTTCGGATAATGGGTTGTTCGGATAATGGGTTGTTCGGTTCGGATCTCTTCAGGTATGGGTGAGCTCGGGTCGGGCGAGTTAATTGGGTACGGATAAAGTCGATGAGCCTATCTATCTTTAATCTATGCCAATATGCTAGTCTTGACCATATGCCAGGTAGCTTCCAATCCATGCCAAGCCCATATTTCTGTACCATACCTATCAACCTAATATGCATATAAAAGACAGGACGCTGAGTGAGATCTGGGTTTACTTTAACAAATACTTTAACCATATCTTTATCATGCCCATAAAATTTTCAATACTTTAACAATATATAAACTTTAACTTATGCTTACGTTAGGGTAAGATTTCTTTAATTACTAAAATACATGTTTGATAACTATACTTTAGCTTTTACTTTATCATTTCTTTATCAGCTACTTTATCTTTGCTTTATCTGTACTTTAACTTTATTCTTTTACTTTATCCTTGAGCGGCAAAAATGCTTAGCTCCTTTATCGAGTGAGAATGCACAAGACATATCTTTGTTATCAAGTGAGCATACACAAGGTATCGCTCCTTTATCAGGTGAGCATGCACGAGGTATTGCTCCTTTATCAGGTGAGAGTGCAACGAATGCAGGTCTCCTTTACCCGTGCTTGCAAGACTTCTTTAGCATACTTTAAAGATTTCACAGTTGTGCTTTAGTGGGTAACTGTTCTTGAATTATTATTCAAGTTCTTTAACATTTCACATGTGACTTTACTATCTTTCTTTAATTTTTAATAGTAATAATACTTATATTTTATTTCTTTAACTATAAGTTCATTGATAAAATTATCTTTATCGCGCGCTATACGGAGATATCTATACATGCATATATCTATGGGTTCGTGCGAGAACATCACGACAAGAACACTATAACTCGCGTGAGAACTCACTCATAGCGGGAGAAGTCTCCAAGGCGCGACAATTTGATGTGCAAGTTATCCCTATCGTGTGAGAACTATGAAACGTAACTGTCTCTCACGAGAACCAACCCATTCACACGAGAACTATTCCTATCGCGCGAGAACTATAAGGTTGTTCAAAACTTCATCCCAAAGTCATTGAGTCTTTAACTGTTTTAATGCCTGAAAAAGTACTATAGAAATCTACACTATTTTACTTTATTATATCATTCATTAAGGTATGAATATTAGCCCCAAATCATGGAAAACATGTAAAAGAGGAGTCTAGAACTCACCTTTGATATTTTGCATAAGAACAACCCTAAATTGAGAGTCTTTTGATCAGAAACTACATAATCGTGCGCAATATCATTACATACTATTCATAAATGCATACATACATCGAATATCATCGAATACATACCTTAAACACCACTTAGCACCAATTTCTATCTGCTCAAGCATAACACCAAGAGATTTCGCATGAAGTTGAGAAGATTAGGTGCTTGGGCCTATTTATAGTATCGGCCCCACCGTTCGCAGTTGTTCTCGCATGAGAACCTCCAGTCGCGCGAGAACTATCTTCCACGCGGGAACTCTGGTTTTTCTTTGAAGATTCGAGGTGTTACAAACTCAGTTTTATAGTGTTGAATTAAAATACTTTTTTACCTTGCTCATTTCCAAACAAAAGCTACATCCAAAAGTAGACGGACTTTGAAACATCTTAAGGCATATAGAAAAATATACACAGAAACATTTTATACTTGTTCTGACACATATTACACTTACCTAAAAATACGAACATAAGAATTTTTTTTATTGTACAGAGGTATATCTGAAACTTTACAAACTTAAAAAGGTAAAAATGACATGTCAAAACTAACCAGATGATTTGAGTTCAATAAATAAATATAAGTTAATAAAACAAATATAATTCAATAAACAAATATTAACATTTTAACTATTATTATATAATTCAATAAATAAGCATTAATATTTATTATTATTATTATTATATTATTATTATTATTATTATTATTATTACTATTATTATTATTATCATTATTATTATCATTATTATTATCGTTATTATATAATATCTTATCTAAATTTACGTTGGACGTAGAGTACTTCATATTCATATAGTCGAATGAAAACTTATAACATTTTACTCAACTTCGAACAAAATTAACTTTGAATCATAGGATCAACTAAAACATGTACATAAAATTAAGCACGTAGGCCAGGAACAACTCCCCAGCCACCCACCATCATTGCCCAATCACCATCTCCAGCCACCGTAAGTGGTAGGAATCTTTGCATGGAACACACCATAATCACATTAAATAACTCTAGCCAGATCCTGCATTATCAGAAAAATTAAACATGCAACACCAATTTACACTCCTACCGATCTAAATCGTCAAAATTTGTGAAGTTCTCACACCCCTTCATTGCCATCTGAATCCTAACAATTAGCATAACCGCTAGTAAATGCCAAGAACATGTTGTCGCCTCCAGATGCGGTTGGTTCCTCTCCCGATCGACCATCACCACCGCACGCTTTGTACGCCACTGTCTACCTCCTTATTTCACCCGCCATCATCGTCAAGGATCACCATCGAAAATCAATCAACCACCATTATCACCTATGTAGGTGTTATTACCCCAATCCCACCTCTCACTAGCCACTGAACATAGGTTGTGATCGCCGTTAGGGGGACGGAGGCTGAGCAAAGGAAAAGAAATAGGAGAGTTTATTTTCAATTATTACCCATTCTAGCGTTCTCTTTCTCTTTCTGTTACTCCGGTTCCTTTAAGCAATAGAACACGACCATCGGTCCTTGCCCAAGTGCAAATGGAAGCCAATCATAAATACATCTATAATTTATAACATCTAATAAAATAAGATTTTCTGTTGCCACTTGTCCTTCTCTTAACTCATTTTTTATCACTTGTCATTCTTTTAGACATCCACACATTATTTTTTCCTACAAAAAAATATTAAAGTAATTTAAATACTCATAAATATCTTTCTTATTAATAATAAATTTTGTTAATTTCTATATTTATCTCTTTTATCTAATTTTTTTTAAATCAAACTATCTTTTTTAAATAAATGTTATTAAGGAAATTAGAAATCATATCTTTTAATTAAAATCTAAATAATAAAATACTAATATTTTATATAATATGGAATTTTCTAAAATGCTAAACCTTTTTAAAATAAATACTTTTAAATCATTTTGTTTTAAAAAAAAAGTATAAACAGGTCAAATTTTTTAAAAAAAATCTTAATAAAACAACTTGAATAATTACAAACCAAAGTTTTAAAAAACAATATTTTTATTAGAAAAATCTTTTCAAAAAAGTATTAAAACAAATATTTAAAAATGAAGATATTTAGATAAGAGAGTTAGAAAATAATATAAGAGTTTTATTTATTGAACTATTACTTATATATGTTTTTAATTATATTTTATATTAAATATCATGTTGTAACTTTTCATGTTTATTACTAACCATAATCCATTTAGTTAATGAGTTTTTAGCTTGTCAGTCTATCTATAAACAAAATAAAATAAGCGTGAAACAATTGTAAGCCTCGTTATACTTACTTTTTTATTTCTCTATATTATTAAAAATAATACTGAATATTAATAATATTACTCATACTATTTTCAAATTTCAAAAAAATATATATTTTAAAAAATTAAAAACCTATTTTTTTTATTAAAAACACACTTTTTAAAATAAATACTTTTAAATCATTTTGTTTTAAAAAAAAAGTATAAACAGGTCAAATTTTTTAAAAAAAATCTTAATAAAACAACTTGAATAATTACAAACCAAAGTTTTAAAAAACAATATTTTTATTAGAAAAATCTTTTCAAAAAAGTATTAAAACAAATATTTAAAAATGAAGATATTTAGATAAGAGAGTTAGAAAATAATATAAGAGTTTTATTTATTGAACTATTACTTATATATGTTTTTAATTATATTTTATATTAAATATCATGTTGTAACTTTTCATGTTTATTACTAACCATAATCCATTTAGTTAATGAGTTTTTAGCTTGTCAGTCTATCTATAAACAAAATAAAATAAGCGTGAAACAATTGTAAGCCTCGTTATACTTACTTTTTTATTTCTCTATATTATTAAAAATAATACTGAATATTAATAATATTACTCATACTATTTTCAAATTTCAAAAAAATATATATTTTAAAAAATTAAAAACCTATTTTTTTTATTAAAAACACACTTTTTAAAAATAAAAGTTTTATAAAATACAGAATGCAACAAACTTTTTTCTTATCTTTTTGCTTAAAATAAAATATTTAAAAATCATAATTTTTTCATACAACAAAAGTTTAAGTCAAAAAATTATTGTTTATTTATTTAAAACAACTATATATACATAATTATAATCATAGTTTATCATCAAGCATGATTTTATAATCCAAAAATTTTTAATCACTAATTATTTAATATTTTATTTATTCAATCCGTATAATACATGGGTATTAACCTAGTTGTATTAATGCAAAACAATATGCACCACACTATCCATTTCGTTTTATTTTTAATACATAACATAATTATAAAGTGTTTTATCGAACAAAAGTTTCATATATTACTTTTTGCCAATCAAGTTTAAATAAGAATTATTTGTATTTTTTCTAATTCACTTTCTTTTTTGATTTTTTAATTGAGTTAAATACGATTATACTACTTAAGGTTTGATAAAAACAACTATTCCCTTCAAAAAATTAAAAACATTAATTTACCTCTAAAAGTTTCATCAGTTATTTTAAGTTTAGTCCAAAAGTTATGTAAGGATTCCTATAAGACTGATGCAACCCAAAACATCCAAAGTCTATCATGCATGCATGCATATAAGTACTGAGTAGAATACTTTGGAAGTTTCATACTATGTCTTAGAATAGATTCTAATTGTGAAATCTTTCAAAACCAAGACTAATATCTTCAAAAGACAAATGAAGTCTTCCGAAGCTTCGAAGACAAAGTCTTCCAAAGCCAATTCATGAAAACATATTTCTTCCAAAGACTTTTGAGTACATGTTTTATCTGATGTACCTTTTACCATAAAGCTAGACTAACTTTCTGCTGCAACTCTGTTTGACTCACCAACTTTCATAAGTTGGTGAAGGGTCCATGCTTTTGGTAAACTATACATTGAGGTTTTAATTCTGTTGCTTTCGACTTTATATACTTTTATCATTTTTATTATATTAGGATGTGATTTATGACATGTCATAATCACTAGTTAAAAGGAAATATGCCTTTTGACTCTATATTAATTTTGTTGTTGTCTAGATTATTTATCTAGCTGGCCTTCAAAGTATGACCGGCCGTAGGATATAATATAAAGTGTCTCTGGTCCTTTTGTAATCTTTTCTGCTTTTATGCTTTGTAAACACTTGTAAGAAACTTAAGAGCAATATACAACATTCTTGAAAACCAAACACTTGTATTATTGTTATTGTTCTTGTTCTGTCTCTTTATTACTTGTGTTTCTTAGTATACAGCGTGACCGGTTGCTAGTTACCCATTTGATCTGTTAAATGTTCTAACTCAAACTCTCTTCATTGTGTATTGTGTTGTAAGTCACCAACACTTAAATGGTCCTGCAAGTTATATTAGTTGATTCAACTTGAATTCAAAATAATAAAAATTTTGGATTGAAATTAAAACAAATAATAAAACTTTCAGATTAAAATTAATACTTTTGAACTATTAGAGGAAAATTTGTTACTTTTGTCAAATCTTAAGGAGCAAAAGTAAAATTACTCTTTTTAATTTTTAAAATTTATCATTAAATAAAATTCCTTATATACAGTTATGACTTAATTATTTTTCTCTACACTTCAATATAAGTTTAATTCAAAACGAAATTATGTGTCATAATATACAAGTCACTAAATCATAAACGTACAAGTTGTTAAAGCTGATTTAAATTCTTGATTATTTTAGGCTTGTACATGAACCAAACGAAAACGAACATCCGTGTTTGTTCATTTAACTTTTACCGAACATGAACATGAACAAAGTATCAAACATGGTTTTTTGTTCATGTTCGTTTTTTAAGAAAATAAAAATATTCGTCTTCGTTTATGTTCGTTTGTTAAAAATCTAAATGAACACTTCACGAACATATATAAACATAAATGAACAATAATAAACCAATATAACTTAACAAACATTTAAAAAAACCCTTAAATGATCATTATGTAATTTTAGGTGTATTAGTGGAAATTAAAATCTCACTAAACATTTAGGTCTCTAGTTTTATATTATATACTCATGTTTCAAATATTAACACATGATATCCTTTATATACATACATATATATATATACATATATATATATGTATATATATATATATATATTTATATAAACAAACGTAAAAGAACAAACATAAACAAACATTCATGAATCTAACAAATGAACAAAATATGTGTTAATTTTTGCTCGTTTAGTTAAAATGAACACACATTTTTTGTCATGTTTGTTCATCTTCCAAGATGAACGAACATAAATAAACTCCCACCGAACAGTTCATGAATAGTTTATAAAGGTTCAGTTCAATTACAGACCTAATTTTTTTCTTGTTTTTTAAGATATAATGTTTTCAAATATTCAAATTCGTACATGCTTATTTTATAAATTATTTTATTCGTTTTGGACGTATTTATATTTATAAACATTCAGACATGAACTTTTTAATGGCTTTATTGTTGCACATAATGCTACGAATATAATTAACGGTCTCACCCCAATGCACAAGTTTGTTAAAATTTTGTTTTTTAATATGAAAGTTTCGAATTTTATCAATGCAGTATGTGTTTCGCTTATTTTTATAAAACATTAAATATGTTATCAACATCACTTTAATGCACGATTTAGCTTGACTTTACAACATTAGTTTTCTTATATTTATATGTCAACGTCGTAACATGGTATTTCGTATTTTCTATATGAAGTTGCTAATGTTATCGACAACGTTAATTTGTTAACTCTTCATTCAACGTGTGAGTTCACAATACTCTATATTAGCTTTTTATATAGTTTTACGCCTTCGTAGCAACACGTGAATTTTAATTCTAGTTTCATCCAACTTAAAGGTTGTGAATTTTAGCGAAAATTGTGTCCTTTGTTAGAAAATTGCATTATAAAAACGTAAAGGAAGCTCTTGTTTTAACATGTTAATAATTTAAAATGAATGCCCGACTCTTATTTTATATTATACCTTTTGTTTAGTCCTGGCAATGCTAACCCGTTAGCTTTTAATTGGGTTGATTTGGGTCTTAATTATAAAAGTATGGGTTAAGATGTGTTAGTTATTATTTTTAAGAAGGTTCGGATGGGTAATTATAAAAGCTGAAGAGAAAAGAAATAGCTTAAGATGGGTGGTGCTAACTACTCTCAACGGGTTAGCATGGGTCGTTATTAGGTTTGACTTTGAACCCTTCCCCACATGTTCATTATTCCTATCAAATTTCAAGAGTCCATTCAAAAATCATCATCAATGATTAATCCCTTATTTTGATTCAATACTTCACGTATTACCATTTCAATTTCATCACAAGTCATTGCTTAATGTTGTTTTTTTTTTAGTTCAACCCATAATTATCCTCAATATGGATGTAATATTCAACCGAAAGTGGTGTAGTGGCTTCTGATCATCATGTTGACACAGTCACCAAGATTTCCGCTATAAAAACGTGTAACTTCATCCTCCACTGGCATTCGATTGGTTGTGAAAGAAGACTCTACTCGTCATGGAAACTCATTCGTTGTCAAAACCCATGACCTTCACCGACGTCTTCATCACCATAACCGATGTCGACGTTCGTGGTCTTCATCAATATTTTCTTTAATCCAATCTATTAGTTTAGAGTGAAGCTATGCATTTTCAATTGATAAACAATAATTTCAACGCATTGTTGGTTAAACATATGATTGAATTTTAATAGTCTTTTTGTTGTTAATTCTAATTTTAAAAACATAATATAACTATTACATATCTTTGGGAATTCATAACAGCTTAGTAAAGAAAAAATCAATGATTTCGTGATTGGATCGGACCGACCAGTCCGACCAATCCGACCAGTCCGACCAATCCGACCAGTCCGACCGGTTCGACCGGGGATCGGTCCGGTTCGCTTCGATTCGTTTTGGACCGGTCGAACCAGCCGGTTCGTCCTGAACCGCTGGTTGGACTGGGAAACCGGACCGATTTTTGATTTTAGTGGGTAAAAACGGAGTGTTAAACCATAAATTAGTACATCGGATATACATATATAGTTTAGTTTTATATATAACTATAAAATATATATGTAAATCATATATAAATTACTTATATTTAATTACATATATAAATATAATTAAAATATAGTTAAATTCGGTCCAACCGATCCGACCACCAAACTAGTAAGGCGTCCGGTTCGACGTCCGATCCGGTTCTAAAAATATTAGAAAATATGGATTTTGCTTTAATTAGAAGTGATGCTGCAAATCCTCATTGTATACTAATAGTATTATACAATGCAACATATGTACTGTTTTTTAATTTTTAGACTTTTGACCCATTCTGACCCAAACATATATTTACCTGAATCCAGCCTAACCCTAACCCATCTTGACCCGTTTTTAATTGGCTCATCCTGACCCGAACCCAACCTGACCCGTTACACTACCCGACCCAACCCGCCCATTTTGCCGGGTATACTTTTGTTAAAAGCTAAAGTGGTAGACTTACATACAAACATTGTACGGAAGTGATCCCATTGATTTTTGCTATTTAGCGCATATAGTAGTGAAATTTTAAATAACTGTTGTATTTTTCAAGCATCGACGCCAATGATTTATAAATAACAATTCATGACCCCATAGCTTTTTTTTGGACAACAAGACACGAGCACTTTTATTCCACCAAATAGGGAAACATCCAAATGAGCCTCATATCAAGAAATTGAAGAAACTCATTATAATAAAGATAATATTACATCATTAACTTAAAATGTCAAACCAGACCCATGACTCCCGCCTCAAGTTTTTTAGATTAGATCTGTTGGCTACCCACATGAACGATAGTTCTTTGATGTCTTCCACCAGCTTTGTAACCAACTTCGTTCTCCCATTGAATACGATTTTGTTCCTTTGTATCCATAAACACCATATAGCAGCCATGCAGATCATTGATACCAACTTCTTCCATTTTCTATTGACCTTGGAATCTTGAAAACTAATTACTACATCTTGTAATGAGTCAAATGAAGCTGGAAGTTGTTGAGGCCCATTCGGATCGTAGATTAGGATCAATCGTGGATGAACATCGATTATGAGTATGCACAGATTTGTGCAGGGACACGGTGGAAATAGAGTCAAACACAAGAATAATAATCACACAATACAAACTGATATTCCGCACATAATTCGACATACAACTAGGGTATTTATAGCCTTACAATGATGGTTATTAACTAACAAAACTAACAAAACTAACATAACTAACCCTTTAACTCCCGCCTATTTACCCATTTGATTTTTTCTATATTGACTTTTATATTCTTCTTACTAATTAATATTAACACTACTTGATTTAGGATTGTCTTGATTATGATCTTCCAGCATTCACTCCCCTAATCAAGATAATCCTTAAACTAGTTCTTGTTCATCCAAATTTACAGTTTATCTTCTCCTTTCTTCGTCTGGTTTCTTTGATCACACTGGGTCTTGATCAAACCTATCTCGCTGTTGAAAGTCAAACCTGCCTTACTAATGAAAGTCAATCTCGCCTCCTGATAATGACAATCAATCTTACTTCTCTGTTGTTGACAATCAAACTTGCTTCTCTGCTGTTGATCTCGATCAATCTCACTTCATCTCTAATGATCTTTAAACCTTTTACCACACTCTAAGCCTTTGTTTTCCTCTTTTGTTTACAACAAATATATTTCTATCTTTTTCTTTTCTTGAAAGAAATATATTTGTATTCCTTTTATAAACAAATACTTTCTTTAAAAACATTCTGCCTTATCTTCTTTCTTAATTACCAATTTCCATTTCTGTTGACTTTCCAAAAGTCAAAATTGACAAAAAAACAAATCCTATACTATTGCCTCTGCCAAATCGTCCGATCAACGCTTTCCGTAGGCTTTTCAATTCTAATTCTTCTAATTAAATCGTTTATGATCTGTCTATGTCTGATCAAGAACACAATTTGATTTCGTTTTCTTTTCCGATTGAAAAACGGATGTGTTCGGGAAGAAACTTGAATATTTTGATTTTTGTTCTTGATTTAAGAAACGATTTTGCATAATCAATTCTTTAAAACGTTAAATGGATTGATGATGAAATGGTTGACTTTCGATTTCAATAGTATTCTGTCGTTTTGATTGGCGGAATATCGCCGGAATCTTCTGTTCTTTGATAAACGGTTTCTGGATTCAACGTATCAATCCTACTTGATCGGTTTGATGAACGCGATGATCTCTAAATCAATAACTTGTTTGATATAGATTCTATTCCTATATTTCTCTCTGTTACTTACTCGCATAATCATAGGAGGAAACCCATCGACATGTTCTTCATGGAATCGAATGGAAAATGGCGACGATGGAGACTGCACTGTATGATCCTCTTCAACCAAACGATCTTTAACACCAAAGCTCTGATACCATGTTGAGGCCCATTCAGATCGTAGATTAGGATCAATCGTGGATGAACATCGATTATGAGTATGCACAGATTGGACTCGGTGGAAACAGAGTCAAACACAAGAATAATAATCACACAATACAAACTAATATTCCACACATAATTTGACATACAACTAGAGTATTTATACCTTTACAATGACGGTTATTAACTAACATAACTAACCCTTTAATTCCAGCCTAATTTACCCATTTGACTTTTTCTATTTTGACTTTTATATTCTTCTTACTAATTAATATTAATACTACTTGATTTAGGATTTTCTTGATAATGATCGGAAGTTTAACTTTACACCAAACTCCAACATGCCACCACACCATTCTCGCATAAAGACATCTCGCAAGGAGATGACTACCATCCTCTACCGGTATATCGCAATTTCTGCACATTTGATTAGGATTGAGTACTCCTTTCTTTTGTAAATCCTTCATCATTGGAAACTTCCCGTCTATTGCTCGCCATGTGAAGACATTAGCTTTTGATGGAACCCAATTGTTCATTGGAGAATTAATCTAGGTTGGAAATAATGCTTTTCTGTCTCTATTT
Organism: Flaveria trinervia; assembly: GCA_025506515.1. Classification (NCBI taxonomy): domain Eukaryota; kingdom Viridiplantae; phylum Streptophyta; class Magnoliopsida; order Asterales; family Asteraceae; genus Flaveria; species Flaveria trinervia. Next base: position 14,657,797 of record CM046444.1, read on the forward strand.
CCTCTTTTGATTGATGCTATAGAGAATTGGAACCTTTGTTATTTTGCCATTTCCATCGATCCTATCCATCATTAATATTAACTGAATGTAGGTGTTGTTGCAAGGTTTGAAATTCAGCAATCTCCATGGCTGATGATGGTTGCTTCTTCCATACCTAGTTGCACACCGTTTCACTGAACTATTTTTTGTAGCATTCGTTGACTTTTGTCTTCTTATCTGCTACACACCTGAAAATATAAAAAAAATATTGCAAAGTGGTCTAAAGTTAGACCATTTTTCAATCCAAAACATGGTCTCCCTGCCCGCCTGTAACGTTCCGTAGTTTTCAGTTACTTTTTTTAATTGTAATTCACCTCTTTATTCAATCCTTATAATATCAAATCTTGATCATAGTAGAAATATTTTTTATATTATTCTTATTGATTATATGCTTGTTTAACAATTAAAAATTTTCGAATGCACATTTTAATGCAAAACCAAACAACGTATTGAGACTTATTTTTTTAGAAAATTATTTATAAGTTCTCTTTTATGGTTTATATCATAAAATACCCAAAACATGGTTAATCATGAGTTTAGGGTACAAATTAATAAATAAATAAGTTAAGAGTTAAAATCAAAATATTGTATTTTCTTTTCACTCATCTCCCCAACTACTTTTATTAATACCCAACCATAATTTTTATCTAAAAATACTAGCTTAAATCCCTCTCTAATCACTTTCATCACTCTAAACTACCTCTAACTCTCTCAAATCATCCAAGAACTCCATCTTTTTGTAAGAAATATTCAAGAACAACTTGTGAGTTTTTAAAAAATATTTTCTAAAATTTTCATTTTCTTTTCAAATACTTTCTTCTATCATTTTCTTTACTACTTGGAACAACCTCTATAAAATACTTAGTCACCAAGGTGAACAAGTATGATAAACCCCTATTTATGAGGTCAAAGTTGAAAATATTCTACTTGATTCTTTCATACATGTTTCCTTGTATTGTTTTTAAACATTTTACATACTAAACCAAGTCACCAACAACTTCATTATTAGAAGGCTTGCGTTAAAGTTATATATCAAAAACTTGAGTCTTTTACACCCCATTCTTCCATCTTTACAAAACACTAAGTGATCTACAAATCAAGAAGTGGATGAAACCAAACCGAGCCTCTAACTTATGTTGAAATGCTTATGTTATGGTATGAAATGGTGATGTTGAACCTTGGTTCTACAACTAATCTATCCACCATACCCTACTTGAACACTTAGTCAAACTAATTAATTTACTTTATACTTTCATTTATGTACTCATGACCATCCGAATCACCTTTATGTGGAGATTTTGTACAATGGTGACAATCTTGAGGTTTATGGATAACCCTACCTCTAATACATGACTTATATGAATATAACACTTGAGGTTTGTGGATTACCCTATCTCTAATGCATGACTTCTATTTATATCTACATAATACTTAGTCAAAACCAAGCTGTAACATCAATCAAACCATGATTGAATATTATGTGTTAAGGTAGACATTATACTAATCTTATGATTTCTTATTTTGGACTTTCAGTGAGTGACTAATACTCATAAAGAACACACATAATACATGGCGTCCAAATAAGTGTTTAAGTAGTATATACTTTCATGTACTCTTATATTTGTAATTTTCGTATACTTTCCGATTGCTAAAATCTCAAACTTTGAATCCTAAACTTACATACTTTTGTTTACCTTTTAGGGTGACTTTGGTGACTTAATCCTTTAAACTCATTCATCTATTCTTATGGATTCTAATCGCCAAACTATGAGTCATACTTGACCCTTTTTGTTTTAACACTATATGGGTTGCAACATGTATCAATTATCAAATACACTTAATTATTCATTCAACAAAAATCATTCTAAAACTCAATTCATACAAACATGCTTACTTGTTATACTACTTGAGAATACATTCTAGAATACATTATCTTACAAGCAATCTAAACCTCCCATAACATGTAGAGTGCTATAGGACTAGCACATCCGCCCTATTATGATAGGTCTATGTTAAGTTATTCAATATTTATGGTCTTGGTCTTTTAGTGCTAAGATTACGCTAGTGGACACTTTGGTATGATTATTGGCTTTGCATGCTAGCAAGGTGCAAACTTTAGTATACTTTACTCATGTTGAATTGAGATTTATTTACTATTATGCTATATATTCAAACTTGTATGCTCACTAACATATTCATATGTTGACCAATATTTTATACATGTTGCAGGAAATGCTTGAAGTTTTATTAAGAAGTTCAATTAGGTGGACTTAGAAACACACCAAATCTATCATTTTGTTATCTTTGTTTTAGACTTGTATTTCTCAAAATTATTGTATGTTTGTTTGAAAACATAGTAATGTTATGTTGATTAATGGAAATGAAATTTAATCTTAATTTATTATCACTTTAGTTCTATGATGTCTTTGAACAATCTATCACTTCTTGTACCCCGATGTTTCCGCCATCGATTAGGGTGTGACATATTGGTATCAGAGCAATAGTTATAAGGAATTTGGAAAACTTACATGTTTTGACCTAGAATATGACTCAAGATTCCCGTTAGTAATATTAATGCTTTATTTGATTATCTTATGTTTATGCCAGAAAACCCTCAAATCTATCTAATCTTACTCCTCATCTTATTCTTGGCTAGAAAGAAATACACTTTTCCTATGGTGTAATAAGCGGAGATGATACGAAGACACTCGTATTTCACAAATGAAACGACCTCACTAAAGTAGGCGTGAATCTCTTACTTTGGTGATGACTTTCAATCCGCCACTACTGTTTTTTATGAAATTAAACCATTAAGATAGGAGTGATTTGCTTACCTTGATGGCAACTTCACTCATCTTATTTTTGTGGACCCTTACCAACGAGTTAGGATTAATTTCCTTACCTTGGTGGATAAGTACCAACCATGTTGAGGAAACGACACCACCAAGTTAGGAGCGATATCCACATCTTGGTGACTAATCCTATTCCTTGATTTTCAATCTCACCAAAGTCTTGAGAATTTGATTGACAAGGGACATGTAGTAACTGGAAGGGTGAATACCGTTACCCAACTTGTCGGTTTGAGTATTCCAACCCATTAAACCAAAGCATGATTCCCGAACTCAAAAGAAGTCTTGACTACTTTGGATTAGTCTTAGTACCAAAACCGGAACATTCCAAGCCTTAATCGAATCTCTTTTATGTTTGTATTTATTTTATGCATTTATGCTTAATCTTTTCTCTTCAAGATCAAATTATCTGAATCGTGCAAATCTCTCAACCGAAAATGCTAATAATCAAGAACAAAAAAAATTAAAAGCTTTCATTGTTGTTTAGGTAATTCTTTTGTGTGGTTATACGATTCAATATGAGAACCGATTTAAAACGTACTTGCTTAGGTGTTATGCTATGTAACACTCGGATATTTATTATTTTGAAGCCGGTGAGGAAAGAAAAGAAAATAAAGTCCAAAAGTCGAGGGACCAAACTCGCCAACGAAGAAAAGTTGGGAAATGTGGTGATATATGTAGGGAGAGGGCAGCCCACTCTCCCCACATCCACATTTCAGCTTCATAAAGGGAGAGAGAGAAAGAAGAGGAGAAAAAGAGGAAAAAGTGTTGGTTCGGGTCGATTCGGGTCGCCAAAATGTCGTGAAACAAGCCGAGTCGAAGCTCTTGTCATTGTGCTCATTTAGGTGAGTTCTAGGACCCCTCTTTTACTTGTTTTCAAACGATTGGGGCTGGAAAACACCTGAAATCGAGTTTCTCGTATGTGTGTAAGTTGACCGTTTGTGTATGTGTATGTATATGTATGACGCGATTGTGACTTGATTTCTTGCTTGGTTGTGCTTGAATGATGTTATGGTATGCATCCCTAAGGTTTAGTATGGTTGATTTAGGCTTAAAATGGGTCTAGATGAGTTTGGGGCCGAAAACCCTCGGCTGCAGTCGGGTTGACTGCATCTACATCAGTTAGGGCTAGGCGACCGACTGGAGGCCGAATGGAGGCCATACGGCCGATTAGGGTGCGATTGGGGTCCATTCGCACATTTGGGGTTCATTCGCACGATTGAAGGGCCAGTCGCATGGGGGTCATGCGACTGAAGGTCCATTCGCACGACTGGATGTTCATTCGCATAGGTGTTCATCCGTATTAGTTTTCAATCGCATGATTTTCAGTCACATGGAGGCATGCGACTGAGGGGTGTCCATACGCCGAATAGGGCAGTTGAACCCGAGGAAGGTGTAGATTAACTTCTGACTTTCGGGGGAAAGTGCAGATGTAAGTGTTGATGTAAAGCCCATAAGATTTTTAAGATGACGATCGAGGTCTTAGAAAGCATGTTGGGCATGATGATGATGATGATGATTGCACTTTATGTATGTATGATGTTGCACTTTATATGTGATGTTGCACTTTATGTATGTATGATGTTGCCATGTATGATGTGATGTTGATGCATTGTATGTTCCTTATGCGATGTTAATATCTTTCCTGTGCTTTACTTGTTATGATGAATGAACGAAGTATATTAACGTAAAGTGAAAGATAAGGAAGAGGAACATGATGAACGAATGAACGTCTTGCACACATCGGATGGGGTCCCTCTTGGTGATTGACCCCAAATGTAGAACCTCTACCGCTCACCCCTAGTACTGTGGCATACGTTTAGCTGTCATTCGTTGACTTCGGCCCAGTAGCTAAGACTGACAGTTACTCCTAGTGCCGCGGCATACGTTTAGCTGTCATTCGTTGACTTCGGCCCGGTAGCTACGACTAACCGGGGTGTAGCACATGGTATTGGTTCGGGATGATGTCCGATGCGCAAGTAGGTAATGAAAGAAGGAATGAACGAATGAAGGAAGATAATAATGATATTATTTATGTGTACGTACGATGTGTGATCATGTAAAAGTAACGAACGTTTTTATATGAAAGTAAAGTATGTTTTATTTATAAAACTAGAACTCACTCAGCAACGCTGACTTTGATGTGTTTCCAGTTGGCAGGTAATGATTGCTGAGGATGGCACGAGCGACTACTCAGCTCTTTTGGGATGGCATTCTTTTGATTAATGTTTTTGCATTGTAATGCGAACAAACTATTTTTGTAAGAATGTTGTATTAGTTTGCAAAAGCATTTACATGGAAATGAAAGTTTGTTTTAGTTTTCCGCTGCGATTTATTAAATACAAATGTAATTATATGTTTTACGTGCGATGAGAACCCAGCTGTAAGCGTCCCGGGAACGGGGCCTTACAAGTTGGTATCAGAGCCAAAGTTTAAGTGAAATGGGTAAATTTTCAAATAACCTAATCTTAAACTGAGAATGGGACGGAAAGGGAATGGGATGCCAATCTGAGTAGCTGCGTGCCATCAGGTATTTTCGTAAAGTTAACCGTTTTTATGTGCGCATGTATGTGTTATGTGTTGTATGTAGATTTAAATACTGATGTAGTCAGGACAGGTAATACTTGGGGTATGAAGAGTAAAGTAAGTGGCTAATCACAACTGGCCACTGTAATTAGGGACTTACTATACTTGACATAAACTAAGTTGTTTCCTTGAATGACCGTGTTGGTGTTTGAATCTTTCAGTGTGCGTGTGATGGCCGGAGGTAGATCTTCGAAAGCTTCTAGGGGTGAGGTCACGGTGTTGAACCGCGACCCAAGAGAGGGAGACCCAGAGTGAGAGGGTGGTTCATGAAGAACCAGAGACCCCTCATCCGGAGGGTGGCGACGAAAGCGCCAATCTGAGAGCCTCAGTAAAGGAGGCGTTGTAGAAGAAGTCCATCAGGTCATGCAGACAATCTTACCGTCTGTGGTGACTGAAGTTATTAAGGCTGTACGAGAAGGGAAAGAAAGAAAGAAACAGATCCTCTGGAGGACGGGAACAGCCAGAGCCGGAAACGGTTCTGTCTGATGATGAAGAAGAAGAAGAGCCTGTGCCAAGGCAGTGCGAGGATGTAACTACGGGGCATTTATGAGATGCAAGACCCCTACTTTTGATGGAAATGGCACCGCTGCAGCCGCTCACCGGTGGGTGAGGGAAATGGAAGCTGTTCTCGATATCAGCGAGTGCCGAGAGGACCAAAAGGTGAAGTTGCTACCCACCCTCTTTTGTGGATTCAGCTTTGTGCTGGTGGGACAACATTGTCCAAGCTGAGGGTAGTAGGCCATTGGGAAATGAAATGGCCTGAGCTGAGAAGGTTGGTGATTGAGGAATTTTGTCCTCATCGGGAAATGGATAAGTTGGAAAGGGAGTTTTTACAGTTGGAGGCTGGAACCATGACACACCAGCAGTATACCACCAAGTTTAATGAAATGCACCGCTTGTGCCTGATCAGGTGACGCCTCTGTCTCGGAAAATCAAGAGTACATTCAGGTTTACCGGGATGTTCGCCGGCATATGATCGCCGCCCGGCCAAGCACGTTTAGGTCGGCAGTTGATTTGGCAGGGAGGCTGTATGATGAGCGGAGGTGGTGGTGACCGAAGCAAGTAAGAAGGGTGGTGGTGATCGAAACTGGAACGGGAAACGGTTTGGTGGTCGGGGTATGCCCCGATGGGTAACAAAGGCACGGGTGGATGAACGCCGTGTGGTCACATCAAGTGCGGGGTCGAAAAGGTGTGGCAAGTGTGGAAGAGAGCACAGCGGGGAATGTAGGTTTGGGTCAAACTTGTGCTTCAAGTGTGGGAAGACAGGGCATATGGCGAAGGATTGCATGTCGAGCAAGTGTTTTAACTGTGGGGAAACTGGTCATATGAGCAGAGATTGTAAGAAGTCAAGGACTGAGGGTTCAGGGTGAGAAGACGGGAAGTGATGGGCCAAGGCGAGCGCCAGGGCGTTCACCATGACACAGGAGGAGGCTAGGATGGACCCTGACGTTGTGTCCGGTACGTTTCTAGTGAACCAGACTTTAGCTTCTGTTATTTGATTCGGGTGCTAGTAAGAGTTTTATTTCTGCTGCTTTCTGTGCTAAGCTGCCTGTTAGTATGTAGACGTTGATGCGCCCTTTGATGTAGAAACTGCCATAGGTAAGTCTACCAGGATTTCTGAGATGATAGAGAATTGTGATGTGGAACTTGAGGGTCACAAGTTTCCTGTTAGACCGTTTGTGATGACCTTGGTGGTTTCGATTTGGTTCTTGGGATGGATTGGTTGGCGGATTTCGAGGCGAACATTGTGTGTCGCAAGAAAATGGTTCGGTTGACAGCGCCTGACGAAGTTTGGTAACGGTTTATGGTGATCGGGTTACTACGATTCCGAAGGTGATCTCAATGGCGGTGGCGGGAAAGTGTATGAGGCGTGGATGTAGCGCCTACCTGGCTTATGTAAAGGATGTGGATACACCCACACCACAACTAGCCTGTACCGTTTGTGTGTGACTTTCCAGACGTGTTCCCAGAAGACTTATCAGGCGTGCCACCTGACAGAGAGATTGAATTTCAGATTGATTTGATACCGGGTGCCCAACCTGTTGCCAAGGCACCATATCGATTGGCTCCCACCGAGATGAAAGAGTTGATGGAGCAGTTGCGAGAGCTGCTTGATAAGGGGTTCATTAGATCGAGTATCTCTCTTGGGTGCTCCGGTCCTATTTGTAAAGAAGAGATGGTAGTATAAGGATGTGCATTGACTACCGCGAACTGAACAAGTTGACAGTGAAGACCGCTACCCTTACCGAGGATAGATGATTTGTTCGATCAGCTTCAGGGTGCTTTGTTCTCGAGGATAGATCTTCGATCTGGTTATCATCAGTTGAAGGTGAAGGAGCAAGACATCCCTAAAAGAGCTTTCCGTACGCGCTATGGTCATTACGAATTTCTGGTCATGTCCTTTGGTTTGACCAACGCGCCAGCTGCTTTTATGGATCTGATGAACCGTGTGTGTCGGCCTATGTGGGATAAATCAGTGATTGTGTTTATTGATGATATCCTGATTTATTCGAAGAACGAGATTGACATGCCGGTCACATTCGAGAGGTTCTAGAGAGTTGAGAAGGGAGAAATTGTATGCTAAATTCTCCAAGTGCGCATTTTGGTTGCGCGAAGTGCAGTTTTTGGGTCATGTGGTGAATCCTGACGGGATTATGGTTGACCCGGCGAAGGTGGAGGCGGTGGTATGCAATGGAAGTCACCAAAGACGCCATCCGAGATCCGTAGTTCTTGGGCTTGGCGGGCTACTATAGAAGATCATCCAAGACTCTCTAAGATTGCTTCTCCACTAACTAAGTTGACCCGAAAGGATATGAGTTTTTTATGGGGTCCAGACTCAAGAGAAGGCTCGAAGAGCTGAAGGCAAGACTGACTCGAGCTCCTGTTCTGTCATTACCCGATGAGCGAAGATTTGGTGGTTTATTCTGCTGATTACTTCCTACTCAGGGTGGGGTGTGTGTTAATGAGAGGGAAGGTTATAGCCTATGCATCTCGACAGTTAAAGGTTCATGAGGCAATTATCCTACTCATGACTTGGAGCTAGCAGCCGTGGTCTTTGCACTAAAGATTTGGAGGCACTATCTCTACGGACGAAGTGCACCATATTCCACCGATCATAAAGCTGAAGATAGTTTTTCTTTGAGCAAAAGGACCTGAACATGAGGCAGAGGAGATGGTTGGAACTTATAAAGGATTATGATTGCGAGATCCATTACCATCCAGGCAAAGCTAATGTGGTGGCGGATGCCCTTAGCCGAAAAGAGAGGCCGAGCGACTCGGGTGAAAGCTTATCAATTAATCATGACCTCGGATGTGATGAAGCAAGTTAAGGAGTTTCAAGATGAGGCATTGAAGGAAGATCATCTAACTCGAAAGAATGAGAGGTCTGGTTGGGGAATTGGGTGAAAACACACTCGGTGTTAGAACTCGATTCGGTCGTGTATGGATTCCTCGTTTTGGGAGTACGGGTGAAGATAATGGATGAAGCCCACAAGACTCGATACTCATTCATCCTGGTGCCACGAAAATGTACCATGACATGAAGAAAGATTATTGGTGGCCGGGTATGAAGCGTGACGTGGTGGAGTATGTGAGTAAGTGCCTTACTTGCTTACAGGTGAAGGCAGAGCACCAAAAGCCGTATGGGAAGATCCAACCTTTGAGATATACCAGAATGGAAGTGGGAGCACATCACCATGGACTTCATTACGAAACTGTCACGTACCCCGAAAGGGTATGATGCCATATGGGTGATAGTTGATCGTCTGACGAAGAGCGCTCATTTTCTACCGATCCGTGAGACGTATTCATCTGAGAGGTTGGCTGATCTGTTCATCAAGGAAATTGTAGCGTCATGGTGTGCGGTGTCTATTGTGTCTGATCGTGACACTCGGTTTACATCTAAATTTTGGAAGAAATTCCACGACGCTATGGGGACGAGGTTACATATTAGCACGGCTTATCATCCCCAGACTGATGGTCAGTCAGAAAGGACCATTCAGACACTGAAAGACATGCTCCGGGCGTGTGTGATCGATTTTGGTGGAAGTTGGGATGACCACTTACCGTTAGCTGAATTCTCATACAACAACAGCATCATGCAGTATTGGTATGCCACCATATGAGATGCTATACGGTAGGAGATGCAGAACACCCGTTTGTTGGGGTGATATTGGTCAGAAGGAATTGGGGAGCGTCGAAGTAATCGAGGCTACGACAGAAAAGCTTGAAAAGATTAAAGCCTTCATGAAGGCAGCCAACGATAGATAGAAGTCGTATGCCGATAAGCGCGTAGGCCAATTGAGTTTTAGGTGGGTGACCGGGTTATGTTGAAGGTCTCACCTTGGAAGGGTATTATCAGATTCAGAAAGCGGGGCAAGTTGAGCCCAAGATATATAGGCCCTTTCCGAATCATTGCTCGAGTAGGGAGGGCCTATAGATTGGAGTTGCCAGATGAGTTAAGTGGGATTCACTCGCGACATTCCATGTATCTCATCTGAGAAAGTGCTAGCTGATGAAGACATGATTGTTCCATTGGAAGACATTGAAATAGATGAAAGGCTCAATTATGTGGAGCAACCGTTGGCAATCATCGATCGTAAAGAAAAGAGGCTAAGGAATAAAGTGGTTCTCTTGTGCGTGTACAGTGGAAGCACAGGAAGGGATCCGAGTCAACGTGGGAGACTGAAGAAAATGAGACAGCATTATCCACGTTTGTTCGACGAATAACAGGTTTCGGGGACGAAACCTATTTAAGGGGGGTGGACTTGTAACACCCGATATTTATTATTTTTTGGAAGCCGGTGAGGAAAGAAAAGAAAATAAAGTCCAAAAGTCGAGGGAACAAACTCGCCAACGAAGAAAAGTTGGGAAATGTGGTGATATATGTAGGGAGAGGGCAGCCCACTCTCCCCACATCCACATTTCAGCTTCATAAAGGGAGAAGAGAAAGAAGAGGAGAAAAAGAGGAAAAAGTGTTGGTTCGGGTCGATTCGGGTCGCCAAAATCGTCGTGAAACAAGCCGAGTCGAAGCTCTTGTCATTGTGCTCGTTTAGGTGAGTTCTAGGACCCCTATTTTACTTGTTTTCAAACGATTTGGGGCTGGAAAACATCTGAAATCGAGTTTCTCATATGTGTGTAAGTTGACCCGTTTGTGTATGTGTATGTATATGTATGACGCGATTGTGACTTGATTTCTTGCTTGGTTGTGCTTGAATGATGTTATGGTATGCATCCCTAAGGTTTAGGATGGTCGATTTAGGCTTAAAATGGGTCTAGATGAGTTTGGGGGCCGAAAACCCTCGGCTGCAGTCGGGTTGAACTGCATTCTGCATCAGTTAGGGCTAGGCGACCGACTGGAGGCCGAATGGAGGCCATACGGCCGATTAGGGTGCGATTGGGGTCCATTCGCACGATTGGGGTTCATTCGCACGATTGAAGGGCCAGTCGCATGGGGGTCATGCCTGAAGGTCCGTCCATCGCACACTGGATGTTCATTCGCATAGGTGTTCATCCGTATTAGTTCAATCGCATGATGTTCAGTCGCATGGAGGCCATGCGACTGAGGGGTGTCCATACGCCCGAATAGGGCTGTTGAACCCAAGGAAGGTGTAATTAACTTCTGACTTTCGGGGAAAGTGCAGATGTAAGTGTTGATGTAAGGTTCCCATAAGAGTTTTTAAGATGACGATCGAGGTCTTAGAAAGCATGTTGGGCATGATGATGATGATGATGATGTTGCACTTTATGTATGTATGATGTTGCACTTTATGTATGTATGATGTTGTTGCACTTTATGTATGTATGATGTTTCCATGTATGATGTGATGTTGATGCATGTTTATGTTCTTATGCGATGTAAATATCTTTCCTGTGGCTTTACTTGTTATGATGAATGAACGAAGTATTATGTAACGTAAAGTGAAAGATAAGGAAGAGGAACATGATGAACGAATGAACGTCTTGCACACATCGGATACGTGGTCCCTCTTGGTGATTGACCCCAATGTAGAACCTCTACCGCTCACCCCTAGTACTGTGGCATACGTTTAGCGTCATTCGTTGACTTCGGCCCAGTAGCTAAGACTGACGGTTACTCCTAGTGCCGCGGCTACGTTTAGCTGTCATTCATTGACTTCGGCGGCCCGTTAGCTACGACTAACCGGGTGTAGCACATGGTATTGGTTCGGGATGATGTCCGATGCGCAGTAAGGTAATGAAGAAGGAATGAACGAATGAAGGAAGATAATAATGATATTATTTATGTGTACGTACGATGTGTGATCATGTAAAAGTAACGAACGGTTTTTATGAAAGTAAAGTATGTTTTTATTTATAAAACTAGAACTCACTCAGCAACGCTGACTTTGATGTGTTTCCAGTTGGCAGGTAATGATTACTGAGGATGGCACGAGCGACTACTCAGCTCTTTTGGGATGGCATTCTTTTGATTAATGTTTTTGCATTGTAATGCGAACAAACTATTTTTGTAAGGAATGTTGTATTAGTTTGCAAAAGCGTTTACATGGAATGAAAGTTTGTTTTAGTTTTCCGCTGCGATTCATTAAATACAAATGTAATATATGTTTTACGTGCGATGAGAACCCAGCTGTAAGCGTCCCGGGAACGGGGCTTACATGCTATCATGCTCTAAATATGCAAAATTTCTTTAAACACTATTGATAAAGTCTTATCTTTATCTTTAATCTACATTGTAGATGTCTTCCAAATCACACAAAAGCTCCAAAAGAATGTTCCAATAAGACAATGATCACTTTCATGGGTAAGCAAATGGCCTGAGTTATTCTTGATATTGTTAAACAAATCAATGTTACCCCTATCCGAACACTTCAATTGAATCCCGAAACCCTAGTTCCGAAACCTCAGCATTTTTCTATAGGCACTTCAAGTCATGTGGCCCCGAACCTTCATGGGTGAAGAGGGTGCTTCCAAGATGCTTGAATGGTTCGATAGCATCGAAGTCACTTTCATCAAAAGTGAATGTCCCGACGAGCATCAAATTCGTAGTTCCACGTCTACACATCAAGGGCACTTGAATGGTGGAAAAGTGAAAGGAGCACTCGTGGAAACGAGGTCGCCTTCGCTCTACCATGGGAAGAAGTAATCAACTCATGATAGATGAGTTTTGCCCGCCTCATGAAATGTAAAGTCTTGAAGAGGAATTCTGGAACGTTAAACAAGTTGGAGGTGACAACTTGACTTACACCATTCACTTCAAGCAACGTAGTCTCCTTGTCCCTTACTTGGTCAACACCACTGAAGGAGCCATAATCAAGTACATAAAATTCCTTCCCACTATTATCCGTGACTCCATCACCATAGCCGAACCTTTATCACTTGAGCGAGCCATCTGGTTGGTGGCTACTGTAGGGCCCTATTCCCGGGACGCTCACAGCTGGTCGATCATCGCATTTAAAACATATAAATACATTTGTCTTTCATAAACATCGCAGTGGAATTACCAAAATATACATCTCATTTCATTATAAAAGCTTTTGAAAAATAATACATCGTTAACAAGTTACAAAATATATATTGCATTACATCACAAAAGCATTATAAAAATGGATGTCATCCAAAAGAGCTGAGTAGCCGCCCCGTGCCATCCTCAGCAATCATTACCTACCAACCGGAAACACATAAAAGTCAGCGTTGCTCAGTGAGTTCTAATTGATGATATCATTATTATCTTCATCATTCATTCTTTAACTTCTATTCATTCATCGTATGCCATTAACTTTCACATTCTTTCATCATTACATCTTTTCATTCCTTCAACCATAAACTCTACCCTTCTGTTCCTGGTACTGGACCTAGGCCTATCATAGACCAGTTATAACGGTGCTCCGCACCTTTGGTCACAACACCTAGAGTAGAGTTTAGGTGTACTAATGCCATGTGCAATACTCTTCTGTTCCTGGTACTGGACCTAGACCTATCATAGACCAGCTATAACGGTGCTCCACACCTCTGGTCACTGTACCTAGGGTATGCAGCAATGGTTCTATAGAAATGGTCAATCACACAAGAAAGACCCCGATGTGCATCCTCCCAGGGTAGCGAACCCGCACACCGTTGGGCTAACACCTTTAACGGCGGGTCCCGACATACAAGGCTTGCAAGACTTTCTTACTTTCATCATTCATTAATGCATGCATTCATCATGTTCCTCTTTTCATTATCTTTCACTTTACATTACATAATACTTCATTTCATTCATTAACATTCAACGTAAAGTCACGGGAAAGATAAACATACATCATAACAAGGAACATAACAAGGAACATAACAAGGAACATAACATACATAGTCATCAACATCATACATGGCAACACCATACATACATAACATACATCATGCATAATCATGCAACATCATCATCATGCCCAACATACCCTCCATGATCTCAAAATTCATCTTACATGAACTTACGGGAACCTCCCACGTCGAAACTTACATATGCACTTTCCCCCCGAAAGTTAGTAATTAAACTACACTTTCCTCGGGTACACCAGCCCCACTTGGGCATATGGGCACCCTTCAGTTGCATGGCCTCCAGGCGACTGAACATCATGATTGGACCAATGTGGATGAACACCTATATGGATGAACACCCATGTGAATGGACCTAATGCGGATTGACTTAATGCGGATGAGTCCCATGCGAATGGAACTAATGCGAATGAACACTTGTGCGGATGAAACTAATATGGATGAGCACTTATGCAAATGGGTTCTCAATTGTGCGAATGAACCCTCAATTATTCGAATGAACCTCCATCGGCCATATGGCCTCCATTCGGTCGCCTAGCCTAGCTGATGTAGAATGCAGTTCATCCCGAACCCAATCTACCATTTTCAAATTCCAAGCTCATTCAAACTCATTCTAAGCCCAAATCAACCATCCTAAACCTTAGGAATGCATGCCACAACACCATTCATGCACGCACAAGCCCAGAAACAAACTCCAAACGCATCACACGCAAACACATACAAATGGGTCAAACACACACACATACAAAAACAGGTTTTCAGATGTGTTCCAGCCCTAAAATTGACCAAAAACGTTTAAAAAAGGGGTCCTAGAACTCACACAAACCACACCGAGAAGTAGAGCTTCGTTTGGACCCGCTACACGACGATTTTGCTCACTTGAATCTACCCGAACCAACTTTTTCTCTCTTTTCTCCTTTTCTTTTCTCCTCTCTTCTCTTTGCTGAATTTTAGGTGTGGGGGAGTGGGTAAGGACTGCCCCTCCCTTCAAATACTTCAGTTCACCCAACTTTCTCTTGTTGGCGAGTTTGGTCCCTCACTTTAGACTTTATTTCTATTTCTTCTTTCGTCGGCTTTAAAGAAAATATCCGGGCGTTACAGCTACCTTGTCCAACAACCAAGTGAAAGACAGATCTTTGACTCTTAAAGGCTCCTTCAAAACCGCCCATCAAGCTATCTCTGAAACAACTAAAGAACCCAAAGTCCACAAAAAATCCATCCAAAAACACACATCATGACAAGAAACACAAGTTTCAAAGTCACAACTATGCCATGACAACACTACCAACCCCTGCTCCTATCCACTCGAACCAAGAAGCAAAGAAAGCCTACTGGTATGATTTCTAAATGTGCCAACTACCAATACCACCATCCACCCACCTCTTAGTGTCATCAATGCACAATATGCAACCATTATAGGCACTTTTCCTTAGTGTCCCAAAATAGTCCAGAATTCACTATGAAACATGAAGATCAAATCAAGATCAAGTAACCAAATCTTCTCCCAGAACCTTCCTCTAAATGATTTTGAGACGAAATTTCTGAAAGTAGGGAAGACTGTAACGTTTCGTAGTTTCCATTTACTTATTTTAATTGTAATCCACCTCCTTATTCAATTCTTGTAAAACCAAGACTTGATCATAGTGGAAATATTTTTTTTATATTATTCTTGTTGATTATATGCTTATTTAACAATTAAAAAATTTCGAATACACATTTTAATACAAAACCAAACAACGTATCGAGACTTACTTTTTTAGAAAGTTATTTATAAGTTTTTTTTTATGGTTTATATGTTAAAATACCCAAAACATGCTTAATCATGAGTTTATAGTGCAAATTAATAAATAAATAAGTTAAGGGTTAAAATTGAAACATTGTATTTTCCCTCCACTCATCTCCCTAACTAGTTTTATTAATGTCCAACCATAATTTTTATCTATAAATACTAGCTCAAATCCCTCTCTAATCACTTTTATCACTCTAAACTCTCTCAATCCATCCAAAACTCTAGCTTTTTGCAAAAATATTTAAGAGCAACTTGTGAGTTATTTTTTAAATATTTTTAAAAATTTTTATTTTCTTTTCTTACTTTCTTCTTTCATTTTTTTACCACTTGGAACAACCTCTAGGAACCACTTAGTCGCCAAGGTGAACAAGTATGGTAAACCTCCATTTATGAGATCCAAGTTGAAAATATTCTACCTGATTCTTTCATACATGTTTTCTTGTTATATTACATACTAAACCAAGTCACCAACAACTTCATTGTTGGAAGGCTTGTGTTAAGATTATATTTCAGAAATTTTGAGGTTTGTACATCCTATTCTTCCATCTTTACAAAACACTAGGTGATCTACAAATAAAGAAGTGAATGAAACCAAACCGAATCTCCAACCTATGTTGAAAGGCTTATGTTATGGTATAAAATAGTGATGTTAAACATTGGTTCTACAACTAATCTATCCACCATACCCACTTGAACACTTAGTCAAACTAGTTAGTTTACTTTATACTATCATTTATGTACTTATAACCATCCAAATCACCCTTATGTGGAGATTTAGTGCAATGGTGACAATCTTGAGGTTTATGGATAACCCCATCTCTAATACATTACTTATATGAATATAACACTTGAGATTTATGGATTACCCTACCTCTAATGCTGACTTATATTATATCTATATAATACTTAGTCAAAACCAAACCGTAACATCAATCAAACCATGATTGAATGTTTGTGCTAAAGTAGACATCATATTACTTTTATGATTCCTTATTTTAGACATTAAATGAGTGACTAATACTCATAAAAACACACGTAATAAATGGTGTCCAAATAAGTGTCTAAGTAGTATATACTTTCATGTACTCTTATATTTGTAATTTTCGTATACTTTCCAATTGCTAAAATCTCAAACTTTGAATCCTAAACTTACATACTTTTGTTTACCTTTTAGGGTGATTTTGGCTACTCAATCCTTTGAACTCATTCATCTATTTTTGTGGATTCTAATCGCTAAATCGTGAGTCATACTTCACCCTTTTGTTTTAACACTATTTGGGTTGCAGCATGTATGTAACACTCGGTTATTTAAAAAGACAAGAAATAAAGAATAAAAAAGAAAGAAAAGCAATAAAGTCCAAGTGGAGGGACTAAAAGTGTCCAAAAGGACAAAACTTTGAAAAGGTTGGTGTAAAGGTGGGCATGGCCGCCCACCCTCACTTCACATCAACATTTCTTCGGTTTTAGAGAGAAAGAGTAGAGGAAACTCTCAGTTGAAGATAAGAGGAAGAAAAGGAATCGAATTCAAGGTAAGAATTCGTGGTTTTTAAAAGTTTATGACGGGTTTTATCCCGGTTGTATGCTTATGTGCTTATGTGGTTGTGTATGTGCTCGGGTGTGTGTGTTGGTGTTGTTTTTAGGTGTTTGCACTCAATTGTAAGCGGGTTAGAAAGGAAGAAACACCCAAGTTGCATATGGTGAGTTCTAGACCCTGGTTTTTACTTGTTTTAAACTATCTTTGGGGCTGAAAATGTATTAAAACGATTTTCAAAGCTTATGTATGTTTACCCGTATGTAATGTGCATGATTAGATGTTTATTCTTGAATGCTTATAGGTTGTTCATGTTTAGAATAGCCACATTAAGCTTAGAACAGATGGGTTTGATGATTGGGTTTGAAAACATACCGGAAACATGTTGAACAGAAGGTCCATGCGCCTAGATAAGGCTCATGCGCCTGAATTTGCCTTAGAAAGGTTTAAGTGTAATCCATGCGCCTAAACAGTAACCCATGCGCCTAAGATTACCTTAGAAATGTTTAAGTGCATCTCATGCGCCTGAATAGTGGTCCATGCGCCTAGAAATGTTAGCCGAACGACTAAGTGTAGGGCCATGCGCCCCAATAGTGCCCATGCGCCCAAGTGGCTCATGCGCCTAAGTGTCCATGCGTCCGAATAATCCATACGCCTAAGTGTTCATACACACAAATAGTGCCCATGCGTCTGAATAGTTCATGCGCCTAAGGGATAAATGATTAAGTGTTGGCAGATGCGCCTGCATAGTGATGAAACGCCCGAACAGGGCTCATGCGCCCAAATAGTTCCCATGCGCCTAAGCACTTAGAAATTTTTACAGAATTTTCTGGGAGTCTGTGCTTTAGGGTTTTGACCGAGGTTGACTAAGGGCTTATTAATGATGATGTTTCATGCATGATACGATTACTTATGATTGTTCCTTATTATTGTTATTACTAATATTATTATTACTTATAGTGTGTGACTTTACGTGGTATGTTATTATCGTAACATAAAGTATATCATAATAATAAAGTGAAAGAGCAATAAAGAAAAGAAGAGGAACATTAATGAAAATGTTAACAAGTCTTGCTAGCTTACAGGAGGTGCACGACCATGTTGTCGTTAACTCAAATGTGTTGCGGGTTAGCTACCCTATTATGCACACAGGGCCGATCAATTTAGATTGGCAGGACCTTTGTAGCATGCCCTGGGTGATTGGTTTGGCCTTGTACACAGTACACAGAACCCTTTCGATGGATATAGTTGACCCTTTCGAGGGATACAGTTGACCCTTTCGAGGGATACAGTTGACCTTTTCGAGGGATACAGTTGACCTTTTTGAGGGATACAGTTGACCCTTTCGAGGGATACAATTGACCCTTTCGAGAGATATAGATGGCCCATCACCCGTTTTCCATCGCGCATATAGTTGGGGTGTTGCGCACCGGTCCATACAGAAAGTGAAACATAAAGATTAAAGTTTACAGAACAGACAAGGCATACAATAAAGAGATTGAACAATACTTGTTCATATAGTTAATGCGTGCTCGCATATACAATACAGAGTTGTATTTTACAGAAAAAAGTATTTTCTTATACAACATATAGAAAGTGTTTTATTACTTTAAAACTAGAACTCACTCAGCAACGCTGACTTTTATACATTTTCAGTTGGTAGGTAATTATTGCTGAGGATGGCACGAGGGTGAAACCACTCGGCAGGGAAAGACTGACATCCATTCGTATTTTATGTTGCTGTTGTTTTGTAATGCAGAAAAACAATTCTTTTGTAATCAGTTAAACGATGATGTATTACTCAACAACAGTGGTTTAAATGAAATGATGGTTTTTGATAAATTATTTCCGCTGCTTAAGTTTGTATAATTATAATGTTTAATGTTTTAACTGCTGTGATTGACCAACTGTGAGGTTTCCGGGAACGGAGCCTTACAATGTATCAATTCTCAAATACGCTCAATTATTCATTCAACCAAAATCATTCTAAAACTCAATTCATATAAACATGCTTACTTGATATACTATTTGTGAATATATTCTAGAATACATTATCTTGCAAGCAATCTAAACCTCCCTTAACATGTATAATACTTTAGGACTAGCAAATCCACCCTATTATGATGGGACTATGTTAAGTTATTCAATATTTACGGTCTTGATCATTTTTAATGCTAAGATTACCCTAGTGGACACTTTAATTTGATTATTGGCTTCGCATGCTATCAATGTACAAACTTTAGTATACTTTACTCATGTTGAATTAAGATTTATTTACTATTATGTTATGTATTCAAACTTATATGTTCACTAACATATTCATATGTTGATCAATATTTTATACATGTTCAGAAATGCTTGAAGCTTTATCAAGAAATTCAATTAGGTGGACTTAAAAACACACCAAATTTGTCATTTTATTATGTTTGTTTTAGACTTGTATTTGTCAAAATTATTATATGTTTGTTTGAAAACAATTTAATGTTATGTTAGTGAATGGAAATAAAATTTAATTTTAATTTATTGTCATTTTAGTTTTATGATGTCTTTGAACAATCTATCAATTTCTTTAAAACTCTAGCATAAGCTTTAAATAAATAGAAAGTATGTAGGGAGATACCCAAGGCTGCCTTTATTATGTCGTCCTCCTTGCAAATGATAACCTTTTTGCTTTCCATCCCAATAATTTTTTATTGAACTTTTTAATCAGTGATTCCAACTAGATAACCTTTTTTTCGTCAACAACAGGTAGTCCTAAGTACTTGAATGGAGCATTTCCTGCATGGCATCTAAGAAAGGTTGCCATATTCTTAACCTCATCCTCATGAACACCAATCCCATAAACCTTGCTCTTCTCATAGTTAATTTTAAGACCCGACTGTGACAATCTGTATTTTTTAGTTAACATCGTTATCATTATCTAATCTCTCTCCGATAATTCAATATAAACATTTTAATATTACGATGACAATGTATTATATTATAACAAAGTGTCATACTATTGATAGTTGTTAACCTCAAAAATTGTTAAACATAATTAACCAATAATGTAAACCATGGGATCTTGAAGGACTAAAGTTAGCATTCTACTAAACCTTATCCCACTTAAAACACCTCACCCGTAACCCCCTCTGCATATCTCTTTCTCGAAACCCTAAGGTGTACCATATTAAACTCACGGCAACCGCAACCAACTCCACCTTTAGCCTCACGACAACCCCTTTGATATCTCTCCCCGGTGAACTTCTTTCTCTCGACCAAAAACCGCAGCCTTTGACGATAACCTTGTATGGTATGTATTTTTGTTATTCCTTTCGTTACGGTTTTGGTACGGTTTCGTTCTTTACTTTGTCGGATATGCTTCGGGTTGCGATGATTGGTTTCATGTGCGATGGTTGGTTTCATGTGTTTTGGATTTACAGTTGGGTGATCCTGGCTGGTGTTTGTCGTGAATCTATTTCCGTGTGTTTGCTTCTGCGATTTATGTAGTATATGTGCATTTACGTGATATGCGATTGTATGCACATGTATGTTTTTGTGCCTTCTTGCATGTGTGAATGTATACTTCTGCGATTTCGGGTGTGTTTCACAGATAGCTTCATGGCTACGTTTTGGTTGTGACAGTATGTTTGTGTGTTACGTGCGGGTTATTTGAAATTGCGATATGTTCTATGTCGATTGAAAGTCATCGGGTTATTCATCATGTTGTTTCTTGCTGTTGTACGTATGAATACTTGTATATGTTCCTGTCGTGTATACGTATAATGGGTGTATGTGTGATAGTGTGTGCTTCGATGTATGTAAATGTATATAATGGGTGTGCTTTATGGTTAAAGTTGTTCCTGCGAATGGTATTGTATGCATAAGATAAATGTGTGTTTTTGCATTGTCATGGGTATTTATATATGGTGGTGTTCATGTGCTCATGCATGTGTGTGTTTGTGACCTGCATGCGTGGCTGTGTTGTGTGTGAATATGTGTGTATGTTTGTGAATGTGCATGTGTGTGATAATGTGTGTGCGTGGTGTAATCTACATGTATGTGTGTGTGTGCATGATGATGCAATGTGTGATGATACGTATGGGTATTGTATGTGTGTATATATTTTTATGTGTCAATTATGTGAGTGTATGTGTTGCGAATATATATATATATATATATATATATATATATATATATATATATATGCATATATATTGCAAGAGTGGGTTGATGTGTGTTTGTGGTTATGAACAAGAAATAAATAATTTTAGAAGTATGTTGTATTTATAAATGGGTCATGTGATTAGAGGAGAAATTTTATAATTGATAACCGGGTTCCTTTCATTGAATGTGAGTTTATTCATTAGAAAGCGTCATTACCGACACCGTAACCGAGCCGTGAAACGTGAAACCATACGATTCCATTATTAAGTATTTAATATTGATTGCATATATTAAATAAAATCCAGGTTGATCGGAGACCCTAAACGTTTGTGCTTTTGTTTATTAGTTGCTGTGCATTTAAGGTGAGTTAATGCCCCACTCTTTACTTAACCTCTTTTGGGAGAGATAGCATACTGGTAATTACAAACGCTTTATATATATTTAAGTTGTGGATAATATTAATATAGTGCTGTTTACTTTGGAAAAGTCCTTACACTTTCGAATTGTTAATATTAAATAGCGGAAAACTTGGTAAGTTTGACAGGAGGCAACAACTTATCACAGTCAGCTTCAATTGCGAAATCACTATGAATTAATATTTATTGTTAATAGACTCGCTATCTGTTACAATATACTACTTATATATCACAACTGTTCAATTGTTTATATTTGAACGCCAACTCTTGAACTCACCAACCGTTGTGTTGACATTTTAGTATGTTATTCCCAAGTCGTTAACTTCGCTTGCCATTAGGAGCACTGCACGGGTTCATCATGCACTCTAAAACTCTATTTTAAAGACATCTTTGTTGGTTTTTATTTATTAATGTTTAATCATTTGGGTTGGCGCGTGTTTTGTCATATTATGCATTTATATACTTTGGGTTTCTTTACTTACAAAACACTTCCGCTTAGTTTTCAAGTTTGAACCTTGGTTGATTTTATTCTAATGTTGGCATATAGAGTCGTTCTGAGTAACTATTGACTGTGATCATAGTTTATTCACACGCCTCGCGGTAAAACTCCGCTCGTGGATTTTGAGGGTGTGACACCGACATAAGGCAAAATATTCTTAGTATTCTATGACCATTCCCCTACAAATATTACATAATTCTTGAAAAACAAATGGGACAATGATAATTAATCACCGGGCAACGCAACACCCTTAAAAATACCCAATGTAACAACTTTCTTCATCAAAATATTTAATGCTTCCATCACTATAAGAAATAGAAATGGTGATAAAGGGTCTCCTCGGCGAAGTCCTCTTTTGATTTTAAATTCTTTTGATGGGGGAGCCATTCACAATAACCGATGTCTTACCTTTAACCTACAAACTCATAATCCATGCTCTCCATTTAGAGGGGAATCCCATATGCATCATTGTTGCTTCATGAATTTTCAAGGCTTTTTCAAAGTCCACCTTAAAAATTATCACTTCCTTTTTAGTTTTCTTAGTCCATGACACAATTTCATTCATTAGGAGTGGTCAATCTAATATATTACGTCCTTCTAGAAAAGCCCATTGAACCTCCTAAATTAGTTCCCCACCTAGAACACTTTTGACCCTATTTGCCAAAAATTTTGATACAATTTTTTGCACAACTTCGATCAAAGTTATTGGCCTGAAATCTAGTATATCCCCATATTTTGCCATCTTTAGAATCAAAGTAATGAAAGCTGAGGATGCACCTTCGTGATTCTTACCATGAGTAAAATTTTTTTTTTCATTACCTCACTCGTTAGTGGACTCTATCTGTTCCAAAACTTTAACAAAAGCGTACGTGAATCCATCTGGACCAGGTGCTTTTTCACCCCCACATTCCCAAACAGTTTGTTTTATTTCCTCCATAGAAAAGGATTTAGTTAATAATTCCGCCTGCCCATTTGTTATCGTGTCTGAAACTGATCCCATCTTTAAACCTTGGTCTACTCTTCTTGGTTCATCAAACCTCTGTTTGAAGTATTGCCTCAAACTTTTTTTGATCATCAACGGATCAATTTGCCATTTCCCGTCAATCCATATGCCATTTATTCCCTTAAAATACCATGGAAGCAATTAGAATTTTTGTCACCGTCAATAACCCACTTCTTGCCTTTTGTTGCATGTCTCATCTTTTATCTTCCCACCATTTGCTCATAATTTCTTTCTTCTCGAAGCTAAAACATTAGTATAAACTTGTAGCCTAAGAAAAAAATAAAAAAGTAAATAACAATATTAAGTGAAATTAATACATATACATTTGTAGTAAAGGGCTAATAGTTCTTCACCCTTACATTTTATTTAATTTTAACTAGTTTAGTAAACACGTGTAATGTGTATTATATTGGTTGAATAAATATTAAAAATAATAAAAATGTATTAATTGAACGATATTTTAAGATAAGATTTGATAGTAACTACGTATGAGTAAATAGTATGAGTATTAAAATAATGATATCAACTTTTTGAACGTTTTTTGTTTATATCCACCAAAAAAAGTTAAACATTTTGTTTTATAACAAACCTTTAAAATATGTTATTTTAAAATTTTCTTATTATAACTTTCAATTTTAATTATTTTTATAAAAAGTTTACTTTTTATAAACATCAATTTAAAAAATTTAGCATTTTTTAAAGAAGTTAGATGTTTTAAAAAATATCTTATTTTATAGATATTTTGTCTCTAGAAACAACATCAGTATAAAGTTCTCTATCTTAATTTATTAAAATTTTAAAAAATTATATAATATTATTAGTATTTAATGTAGATATTTTAATAGAAAAAAGAAAAAAAATTGATTAGGAAAAATATGTTCTGTTAATTGTCTTTACTAGAAAGATTTTCAAACTCCTTGACCTTAATACTCTTTTTGGTCCATCTCATTCAAGTTTTAAAACAGCCCATGACCTAAATTAGAAAATAAAAAATAAATTGTATGAGCTTGTTTTACAAACATAGTTTCTTCCACACTTTTAATGACGCATGCCTTGCCGTCGTCTAAGGTGCTGTTTGTTTTTTCTGCAGGAAAACGTCTGCAGTCTGCGGACCACGTCTGCAGACATCTGCAGCAGAAGAGGTGGACCAAATGTTTGCAGTCTGCAAGAAAAAGACTATTTGTTTTTAACATCTGCAGAATACTGAAATATTCTGTAATCATACAAACAAACCAATCATACAAACAAACTAATCATACAAACAAACTAATCATACAAACAAACTAATCATACAAACAAACTAACCATATACAAACTAATCCTATAAACAAACTAATCATACAAACAAACTAATCATACAAACAAACTAACTATATACAAACTAATCATATAAACAAACTAATCATACAACCATATACAAACTAACCATATACAAACAAACTAATCATACAAACAAACCAATCATACAAACAACAAATAAAAAAAATAAAAAAAAAACGTACCTGCAGATCAAAGGGGAGGAAGGCGAAGGGGAGCAGCACGGTGGCGACGGGGGGCGGTGGCATAGTCGCGAAGGGGGAAGGGGGGCTGTTCGCGGTCGCGAAGGGGGGAACGAGGCCGACTGTTGGTGGAGCGGTGGCGACGGTGTCGACGGGAGGCGGTGGAGCGATGGCGACCGGAGGGAGATGTTAGGGTGTGTGTGTGAAGATGAAGATGGTTGTGAAGATGGGTGGGGAAGAAGTTAGGGCTCAAGAACAAATCAGAAGGGAAGAGGTTAGAAGAGGTGTGAAGACATTGTTCCACATCTTCTCCCTGCAGAGGTGAGGAAGACGTTTTTTAATGAAACGTCTTCCAAAAAACAAACAGTCTGCGAAGTTAAAACCTCTTCCCGCGCTGCGAGCGCGCAGATGAAGAGGTGGGGAAGAGGTTTTTTAAAAAAACAAACACCCCCTAAGTGTCTAGTCGTGATTGTTCTTTATTCTATTATATTCTATTAAAATGTCTAACAGTCAAATTGGTAAGTAAAAGTTCTTCATAACTAGTTACAGGTAAACTCATATAAAAATCTTCTAGAAAAATATAAAACGCTATTTGAATATAATTTAAACAAAAAGCTATTCTAAAGATTTTTTTGCCTAATTTTAGTCTTTTCTTTACTTTATTCCCAACTAGCCTAACCACCGGTTAAATTATTACATTTAAAATAGAGTGAGTTACATGTATGGTCCTTATGTTAAAATTTTTGGTTTTTTAAGTCTGAACTTGATCCCTAATATTTTTTTCATTTATGGTTTCAACTTTTGTTATCCAACAATTAATAATGTTAAAAATTAAAAAAAATACAAAACCTGCATCAACCATCCATTTAATTTACGTTTCAAACTATGGTTTTATTTTTATTAAGGAAAGCTTTATATACTTGTTTTTAAAAGTTTTTTCTTTAATTTTGAATAATTTTATTATTCATTATTAATATGTTTATTATATAATAAAATCTGTTTTAAATACATAAATATTTTTTATAATAACATATTTTATAAAGTGTTGGAATTTTAACGTGTTGAAACCGTCCGTTTGATATTTTAAATGTTTTTTAAGACTATTTGGTTTCTAAAGTTTTTTCTTAAGCCATTTATTTTTTTAAAGCATCCTTAAAAACAATCACTTTTTAACATCTTTTTCAAAACAATTCATTTCCAAACAACATTTTTAATATTTTTTTAAAACGTTCAAAAAACAAATAGTATTTAAAATAATATTTAGAAATTGAATAATTATTTTATATACATTTAAAAAACCAAATGGTTTTAAGAAAGACAATAATGTTTTTAAAAAGTACCTTTAAAATCAAATTTTTTTAAGAGAGACATATACAAATATAAAGTTTAAGAGAAACACTTAAAAACCTAAACATTCTAAATATGATATTTTTAAAAACATTTTTTTAATTAAATAAAAAAGTAAATTACATTGATGATCTTTGTAGGTAAAATAGTCATTTTGAAAATTTTAATATTAGTAACAGAACTATCAGAATAAAAATTATTAATGAAAGATAAATAAAAATAATTAATAAAAAGTATAACATTAAGTGCTATATTTTAAATTCTAACAGTTTAAGTAGAAAATCCAAAATTTTAACCAAATTACAAGAACCATCGATGTAGTTTACTTTTTAAAATAAATAGAAACTTAAATTACCAGTTACTATTAATAAGTCTATAACATATATGTATGCGAAGGTCAATTAAATAAATGTGTATACATGTAAATTAACTGAAAGAATTAAATACATAGAAAAACAATATTAATGTTTATAAATATCTAAAGACTTTTTTGTATACAACTTTTTAACTAGATTTAATCAATAACTTCTCAAACTTAAGAAAATCATATTTTTAGAATATTTTTCTGTATTGTAGTGTTCTATAATTACAAATATAAAAAAATAAAGATATATAGCAGATATGTTTTTATAAGATAATTATTAAAAAAATAAAACAACAATTCGATTAGTTGAACAATATATCATCCTCAACCACAATAAAATCAATAGAGTAAGTTTCTACTGGATTATTATACATTGTTTGTCTCCATAAACGAATCATAACATGATATGTCAAAATATTTTAAAAGTTACTTATAATACTAGTGGTATCTTGTTGAGAAGTAATTTGATGGTTTATCAATAATGATTAAACCAGTATACATAAATAGAAAAAAATGAACAAAGTGAAGTTGTGGTCGTAGGACAAACAAATCTTAGTATTAAGGTTCATCATTATAAACTAGTATTTTAATTCCAAATGTATGTAATATTGTATTGAATGCAATAAGAAATGAGTTGAATATAATGATTGTGTGAAAAACAAAGAAGCAAAAGAAGTTTTTCATAATGTATACCAGAACTCTTTGATTATAGGAGAAGTTATTTCATACAGTTCTGAATATCTCTGATAGTGAAAGAACACTAAACAGAAAATATATATATAATAAAATAATATTTCTAAGGTCCAAATAAAAAAATTCTCAAAAAAGAATAAGAAGTAAAGAGAAGACGACATGTGAAATTTTAGAAAAAAATAAAAGAAGAGCATTATGATCATTATTATTTTCCACCTTAATTTCTACATTTTAACATCATTTTATAAGTTTTTATTATAGGATTTATAGAGCGTAACAAATTTACCCATAATATATTCTAGATTAGTGATCCATATTTTTGGATTATCAGATCATAAATATTATATGCGCATGAGATTGATCAAAATTATTTATGAGTAGCTTACATGATGACGTTTTTTTAACACACCATGTTGTTTTACGTTGAATCAGCACAGAGTGTGTGTTGTTTTACATTGAATCAGCATAGAATGTGTTGTTTTATGTTGAATCAATACAAAGTGTGTTGTTTTACACTAATGGTTTCAAGTTATATCAGCACAAATTGTGTCGTTTTACATTATATAATCACAATAGGTGTCATTTTAGAGTAAAACAACACATAGTATGATGTATTATCTTAATTTTTTATTGTACTATAAACAACATATAAATGGATGTCGTTTATATATTGTTCTAACAGAACAACAAAAACACTGGACGTCATATCTTACCGTAAAACAACACATTAAGTGTTTTCTTATTTGTGAACAACACAGAATAGCACTGCCCTATGATAAAACAACATAATTTCATAACAGTTATATGTAAAATATAACAACATACAATGTGTTCTTTTACCCTAAAATAGCACAAAACATGTTGTCTTACCGTAAAACAACACATAATGTTGTGTTCAATTGTAAAATAACACAATTTTGTAACAGAGTTATTTTTTCTTTAAAAAATAATAATATTATACTTAAATTAAAGAGAAAGTGGCGTTCGATTTTATAGTGCAATTTACTTTAAAATATATAGTCGTATAAAAAAATTACAAACATTTAAATAATATAGGGGATTTTGAAAAAAAGTCAACAAAAGTATGTTTTTCCATAATACCATTGGGACTACTTTTTTTTCTCAAATATTAATCACAACCATTAATTTATGAAACGGATGTCTAAGATTACTTCTTAGGCTTTTTAGTTAACATAAACTTTTTACAAGAACCAACCTCTTATGTTATATATTGCAAACAAATATATACAATATTGTAAATAGAAGGTTTTCAAAATTTGAACTTATTAATTCAAAATAATTTTTAGTTTTTAGTTTTTAATTTTAAATTTTAACTTATTTAGTTAGTTATTTTTAGATAAAATCTTGGATTTAATTGCAGATTTAATTTGAAATTTAAGGTTTTTAAGTTATGTTTCAAACATTAAATTTTAAAATCTAATTTGAGAATGTTATTTAATTAGACATTAAATACTATTTAAACATATTATTTTAAACTCATATTGCTAATAAAACGTCAGGTGACAATTGTATGATGTAAAGATAACATGTGGTAGTGCATTGGCTAAAAACTTGCAATGTGCCAATACACTATAATTATACGAACTTAAGCAGCGGAAATAATTTATCAAAAACCATTCATTTCATTTAAACCACTGTTGTTGAGCAATACATCATCGTTTAACTGATTACAAAAGAATTGTTTTACTGCATTACAAAACAACAACAACATAAAATACGAATGGATGTCAGTCTTTCCCTGCCGAGTGGGTTCACCCTCGTGTCATCCTCAGCAATAATTACCTGCCAACTGAAAATGTATAAAAGTCAGC
This sequence comes from Flaveria trinervia, assembly GCA_025506515.1. Lineage (NCBI taxonomy): Eukaryota > Viridiplantae > Streptophyta > Magnoliopsida > Asterales > Asteraceae > Flaveria > Flaveria trinervia. The sequence goes on from CM046444.1 coordinate 14,686,682, forward strand.
GTTGCTGAGTGAGTTCTAGTTTTAAAAGTAATAAAATACTTTCTGTATGTTGTATATGAAAATACTCTTAATATGAAATACAACTCTTTACTGTGTATGCGAGCACGCATTAACTATATGAACAGATATTGTTCGTTCTCTGTACTGTCTGCCTTGTATGTTCTGAAATCTTTTATCTTTATCTTTCACTTTCTGTATGGACCAATGAACAATACCTTAAACTGTATGCGCGATGAAAACCGGTGATGGGCCATCTATATCCCTCAAGAGGGTTCTGTTTACTGTATACAAGGCTGACCCAAACACCTAGGGTACGCTATAGAGGTCCTGCCAATCTCCAAGACTGGCCCTGTGTGCATAATAGGGTAGCTACCCGTAGCACAGTTGAGCTAACGACAACACGGTCATGTACCTCTTGTAAGCTTGTAAGACTTGTTAACATTTTATTAATGTTCATCTTCTTTTCTTATTGCTCTTTCTCTTTATTATTACGATATACTTTACGTTATGATAATAAACATACCACGTAAAGTCACACACTATAAGTAATAATAATAATAATAATAATAGCAATAATAATAAGGAACAATCATGAGACAATCATAATCATGCATGAAACCCATCATTAATAAGCCCTAGTCAAACCTCGGTCAAAACCCTAAAAGCACAGACTCTCACAAATTTTGTAAAAATTTCTAAATGTTGGGCGCTTGGATACTATTTGGGCGCATGAGCCCTATTTGGGCGTTTTATTACTATGTAGGCGCATGAGTCAACACTTAACTGCTTTAACTCTTAGGCGCATGAACAATTCAGGTGCATGGGCACTATTCGGGCGTATGAACACTTAGGCACATGGGTTACTCGGACGCATGGACACTTAGGCGCATGGGCCACTTGGGCGCATGGGCACTAATGGGGCGCATGGCCCTACACTTAGTCGTCCGACTAATATTTCTAGGCGCATGGACCACTGTTCAGGCGTATGGGTTACACTTAAATTCTTCTAAGGCATTTTCAGGTGCATGAGCCTTATCTAGACGCATGAACCTTCTGTGTAACATGTTTCTAGGATGATCTCGAACCCATTCATTATACCTATCTGTTCTAAGCTTACCAGGACTATTCTAAACATGAACAACCTATAAACATTCAAGAATCATCATCCAAACATGCATAATACATACGAGTATACATACATAAACATTTGAAAATCGTTTTAATACATTTTCAGCCCCAAAGAGAGTTTAAAACAAGTAAAAACCGCGGTCTAGAAACTCACCTGGTGCAACTTGGGTGTTTCTTCCTTCTAACCTGCTTGCAAATGAGTTCAAACACCTAAAACCCCCACCAAACACACACCCCCGAGCACACACAAACACATAAGCACATAAACATATAACCGGGATAAAACCCGTCATAAATACTTAAAGGCCACGAATTCTTACCTTGAATTCACTTTCTCTTCTTCTTTTTTTCTTCAACTGAGAGTTTCTCTGCTCTCTCTCTAAAACCAAATGAAATGGTGATGTGAAGTGAGGGTGGGCGGCCATGCCCACCTTTACACCAACTTTTCAAAGATTTTGTCCTTTTGGACACTTTTAGTCCCTCCACTTAGACTTTATTGCTTTTCTTTCTTTCATTCTTCATTTCTTGTCCTTTTTAGAATAACCGGGTGTTACAAGTCCAGCCACGTTATATAGGTTTCATCCCGGAAACCTGTTATTCCTCAAACAGACGAGGATAATGCTGTCTCATCTCCTCCTCAGTTTCCCACGTAGATTCGGATCCCTTCCTATGCTTCCACTATACACGCACAAGAGGAACCACTTTATTCCTTAGTCTCTTCTCTTTATGATCGATGATTGCCATTGGTTGCTCCACATAATTGAGCCTTTCGTCTACTTTGATATCCTCCAGTGGAACTATCATGTCTTCATCAGCTAAACACTTCCTCAGATGAGATACATGGAATGTCGGGTGAATCCCACTTAACTCATCTGGTAACTCCAACCTATATGCCACCTCTCCTACTCGAGCAATGATTCGGAAAGGGCCTATATATCTTGGGCTCAACTTGCCCTGCTTCCTGAATCGGATAATACCCTTCCAAGGTGAGACCTTCAACATAACCCGGTCACCCACCTGGAACTCGATCGGTCTGCGTCGTCTATCGGCATACGACTTCTGCCTATCTTTAGCTGCCTTCATGAAGGCTTTAATCTTCTCAAGCTTCTCGTCGTAGCATCAATGACCTCGACGCTCCCCAATTCCTTCTGACCAATATCACCCCAACAAACGGGTGTTCTGCATCTCCTACCGTATAGCATCTCGTATGGTGGCATACCAATGCTGGCATGATAGCTGTTGTTGTACGAGAATTCAGGTAACGGTAAGTGGTCATCCCCACTTCCCCCAAAATCAATCACACATGCCCGAAGCATGTCTTCCAATGTCTGAATGGTCCTTTCTGACTGACCATCAGTTTGGGGATGATAAGCCGTACTAATATGTAACCTCGTCCCCATGGCGTCGTGGAATTTCTTCCAAAATTTAGAGGTAAACCGGGTGTCACAATCAGACACAATAGACACCGGCACACCATGACGAGTTACAATCTCCTTGATGAATAGTTCAGCCAACCTCTCGGATGAATATGTCTCGCGGATCGGTAGGAAGTGAGCACTCTTCGTGAAATGGTCAACAATCACCCATATGGCATCGTACCCCTTTGGAGTACGTGGTAGCTTCGTAATGAAATCCATGGTGATGTGCTCCCACTTCCATTCCGGTATATCCAAAGGTTGGATCTTCCCATACGGCTTCTGATGTTCGACCTTCACCTGTAACCAAGTAAGGCACTTACTCATATACTCCACACATCACGCTTCATACCCGGCCACCAATAATCCTTCTTCATAACTTGATACATTTTTGTGGCACCAGGGTGGATGGAGTATGGAGTTTTGTGAGCTTCATCCATTATCTTCACCCGTAGATCCCTAAAACGAGGAATCCACACTCGTCCAAATCGGGTTTTAACATCGAGTGTGTTTTCACCCAATTCCCTAACCAGACCTCTCATCCTTTCAGAGTTAGATGATCTTCTTTCAGTGCCTCATCTTGAAACTCTTTGAATTGCTTCATCACATCAGAGGTCATGATCAGTTGATATGCTTTCACCCGAATTGGCTCGGGCCTCTCCTTTCGGCTAAGAGCATCAGCCACCATGTTGGCTTTGCCCGGATGGTAATGGATCTCACAATCATAATCTTTTATGAGCTCCAACCATCTTCTCTGTCTCATGTTCAGATCTTTTTGCTTGAAGAAGTGCTTCAAGCTCTTGTGGTCACTGAAAATGGTGCACTTCATCCCGTAGAGATAGTGCCTCCAAATCTTCAATGCAAAGACCACGGCTACTAGCTCCAAGTCATGAGTGGGATAACTGACCTCATGAACTTTCAACTGTCGGGATGCATAGGCTATAACCTTCCCTCTCTGCATTAATACGCACCCCAACCCTGAGTAAGAGGCATCTGAATAAACCACCAAATCCTTGCTTCCTTTGGGTAATGACAGAACAGGAGCTTGAGTCAACATTGCCTTTAATTCCTCGAAAGCCTGCTCTTGAGCTTGACCCCATATAAACTTTACCTCCTTTCGGGTCAACTTGGTTAGTGGAGAAGCGATCTTGGAAAAGTCCTGAATGAACCTTCGATAATATCCCGCCAACCCCAAGAAGCTACAAATCTCGGATGGCGTCCTTGGAGACTTCCATTGCATCACTGCCTCCACCTTTGAGGATCTACCATAATCCCTTTGGGATTTATCACGTGACCTAAAAATTGAACTTCGCGCAACCAGAATGCGCACTTGGAGAATTTGGCATACAACTTCTCCCTTCTTAAGGTCTCCAAGACCTCCCGATGTGTCCAACATGCTCTTTTTTGCTCTTCGAGTAGATCAGGATATCATCAATGAACACAATCACTGATCTATCCAACATCGACTAACACACTCTATTCATCAAGTCCATAAAATCAGCTGGTACATTGGTCAGACCAAATGACATAACGAGGAACTCATAGTGACCGTAGCGCGTGCGAAAAGCTGTTTTAGGGATATCCTGCTCATTCACCTTCAGCTGATGGTAACCAGATTGAAGATCTATCCTTGAAAACCAACTCGCACCCTGAAGCTGATCAAACAAATCATCAATCCTCGGTAAGGGGTATCGGTTCTTCACTGTCAGTTGGTTCAGCTCACGGTAGTCGATGCACATCCTTATACTACCGTTTTTCTTCTTCACAAACAGGACCGGAGCACCCTAGGGAGAGATACTCGGTCTAATGAACCCCTTATCGAGCAACTCCTCCAACTGCTCCATCAGCTCTTTCATTTCTGTTGGAGCTAACCGATATGGTGCTTTGGCAACAGGTTGAGCACCGGGTATCAAATCAATTTGGAACTCAATCTCGCGATCTGGTGGCACGCCGGGTAAGTCTTCCGGGAATACGTCCGGAAAGTCGCACACTACTGGTACCTCGGATAGTTACGGTACCGACGCATCCACATCTTTTACGTAGGCCAAGTAGGCACTACATCCACGTCTTATACACTTCCCCGCCACCGCCATCGAAATCATCTTCGGGATCGTGGTAACGCGATCTCCATAAATTGTAACCAAACTCCTATCGGGCGTAACTAATTGAATCATCTTCTTGAAACATACGATGTTTGCTTCATAGGTTGCTAACCAGCCCATCCCTAGTACTACATCAAATCCACCTAGGGGCATCACGTGTAACCTAGCAGCAAACCTATGACCTTCTAGTTCTATGGAACAGTCCTCTATCACATCAGTAATTCTCGTGGACTTGCCAACATCGGTTTCTACATCGAATGGTTCGCTGACCTTTCTACTACTAACAGGCAACTTAGCACAGAAACTAGTGGAAATAAAACTCCTGCTAGCACCAAAATCAAACAATACAGAGGCATAAATTTGGTTTACTAGAAACATACCTGACACAACATCGGGATCAGCTCTGGCTTCCTCCCGAGTCATAGTGTAAGCTCTAGCACTTGCCCTCTGCCCTCCTTCCTCCGGCTTCTTCTTCTCCACTCCAGAGCTTTCCGCCCTCGGCTTCTTACAGTCTCTAGCGTAGTGGCCAGGCTGGCCACACCTGAGGCATACATTCATTCCTATCTTGCACTCACCAGTATGCTCCCTTCCATATTTGCCACACTTCTTCAACCCTGTACCAGATGTGACCACACGTCGGTCACCCACCTTTGCCACCTTATTGTTTGGAGCAGCTCCACCACGTCCAAACCGTTTCCCATTCTAGTTCCGGTCACCACCACCCTTCTTATTCACCGCAGCCACCACCACCTCGCGCTCATCATATAATCTACCAGCCAAATCAACTGCCGACCTAAAAGTGCTCGGTCGGGCGGCGATCATATGCCTACGGATATCCGCCGGCATCCCCTGGATGTATCTCTTAATCTTTCGTGATAGTGGTGTCACTTGATCGGGCACCAGCCGCGCCATTTCATTAAATTTTGTGGTGTACTGCTGGTTTGTCATCGTTCCCACCTCCAGCTGCAGGAACTCTCTTTCTACCTTATCCATCTCTTTGTGGGGACAGAATTTCTCAATCACTAACTTCTTTAGTTCAGGCCATCTCATTCTCCCAATGGCCCTGCTATCCTCAGCTTGGACAATGTTGTCCCACCAGCACAAAGCCGAGTCAACAAAAGAGTGGGTAGCGAATTTCATCTTCTGATCTTCACGGCACTTACTGATGTCAAGAACAACCTCCATTTCCCTCACCCACCGGTGAGCAGCTACAGCAGTGCCGTTTCCATCGAAAGTAGAGGGCTTGCATCTCATAAGCGCCCTATAGTTACAGCCTCGGGCCGCCTCCGGCGCAGGCTCCTCTTCTTCCTCCTTCTCATCATCAAAGAGAACCGTTTCCGGCTCTGGTTGCTCCCGTCCTCCCAAGGACCTGTTTCTCTCCTTTCTTTCCCCTTCCCTCACTACCTTGATCACTTCGGTCACCACAGACGGTAGAATCGTCTGCATGACCTGATGAACTTCCTCCTCCACAGCCTCCTTTACTGAGGCCCTCAAATTGGCGCTCTCGTCGCCACCCTCCGGATGAGGGGTCTCTGGTTCTTCATGAACCACTTTCTCGACTCTGGGTCTCCCTCTCTTGGGTCGCGGAGCAGCACCGTGACCTCCACCAGAGAGGCTTTCGAAGATCTACCTCCAGCCATCCTCTAAACGCACACTATAAGATTCAAACACTAACGCGGTCATTCAAGGTAACACTCAGTTTATGTCAAGTATAGTAAGTCCCTAATTACAGTGGCCAGTTGTGATTAGCCACCTACTTTACTCTTCATACCCCAAGCATCTCCTATCCTGACTTAATCAGTACCTAAATCTACAAAGAGCACATAAGTCACATAACATGCACACATAACACCGGTTAACATTAAGAAAAGACATACCTCATGGCACGTAGCTACTTGGGCTGACATCCATCCATTTGTCCCATTTTCAGTTTAAGTTTAGGTTTTAAAATTTTTATTTAACCCAATTCTCTTAAACTTTGGCTCTGATACCAACTTGTAAGGCCCCGTTCCCGGAAACCTCACAGTTGGTCAATCACAGCAATTAAAACATTAAACATTATAATTATACGAACTTAAGCAGAAGAAATAATTTATCAAAAACCATTCATTTCATTTAAACCACTGTTGTTGAGCAATACATCATCGTTTAACTGATTACAAAAGAATTGTTTTACTGCATTACAAAACAACAGCAACATAAAATACGAATGGATGTCAGTCTTTCCCTGTCGAGTGGCTTCACCCTCGTGCCATCCTCAGTAATAATTACCTGCCAACTGAAAATATATAAAAGTCAGCGTTGCTGAGTGAGTTCTAGTTTTAAAAGTAATAAAATACTTTCTGTATGTTGTATATGAAAATACTCTTAATATGAAATACAACTCTTTACTGTGTATGCGAGCACGCATTAACTATATGAACAGATATTGTTCGTTCTCTGTACTGTCTGCCTTGTATGTTCTGAAATCTTTTATCTTTATCTTTTCACTTTCTGTATGGACCAATGAACAATACCCTAAACTGTATGCGCGATGAAAACCGGTGATGGGCCATCTATATCCCTCAAGAGGGTTCTGTTTACTGTATACAAGGCTGACCCAAACACCTAGGGTACGCTATAGAGGTCCTGCCAATCTCCAAGACTGGCCCTGTGTGCATAATAGGGTAGCTAACCCGTAGCACAGTTGAGCTAACGACAACACGGTCATGTACCTCTTGTAAGCTTGTAAGACTTGTTAACATTTTATTAATGTTCCTCTTCTTTTCTTATTGCTCTTTCTCTTTATTATTACGATATACTTTACGTTACGATAATAAACATACCACGTAAAGTCACACACTATAAGTAATAATAGTAATAATAGCAATAATAATAAGGAACAATCATGAGATAATCATAATCATGCATGAAACCCATCATTAATAAGCCCTAGTCAAACCTCGGTCAAAACCCTAAAAGCACAGACTCCCACAAATTCTGTAAAAATTTCTAAGTGTTGGGCGCTTGGATACTATTTGGGCGCATGAGCCCTGTTTGGGTGTTTCATTACTATGTAGGCGCATCAGTCAACACTTAACTGCTTTTACTCTTAGGCGCATGAACAATTCAGGTGCATGGGCACTATTCGGGCGTATGAACACTTAGGCACATGGGTTATTCGGACGCATGGACACCTAGGCGCATGGGCCACTTGGGCGCATGGGCACTATTGGGGTGCATGGCCCTACACTTAGTCGTCCGACTAATATTTCTAGGCGCATGGACCACTGTTCAAGCGCATGGGTTACACATAAAATCTTCTAAGGCATTTTCAGGCACATGAGCCTTATCTAGGCGCATGAACCTTCTATGTAACATGTTTCTAGGATGATTTCAAACCCATTCATCATACCTATCTGTTCTAAGCTTACCAGGGCTATTCTAAACATGAACAACCTATAAACATTCAAGAATCATCATCCAAACATGCATAACATATGGGTATACATGCATAAACATTTGAAAATCATTTTAATACATTTTCAGCCCCAAAGAGAGTTTAAAACAAGTAAAAACCGCGGTCTAGAAACTCACTTGGTGCAACTTGGGTGTTTCTTCCTTCTAACCCGCTTGCAAATGAGTTCAAACACCTAAAAACCCCACCAAACACACACCCCCGAGCACACACAAACACATAAGCACATAAACATATAACCAGGATAAACCTGTCATAAATACTTAAAGGTCACGAATTCTTACCTTGAATTCACTTTCTCTTCTTCTTCTTTTCTTCAACCGAGAGTTTCTCTGCTCTCTCTCTAAAACCGAATGAAATGGTGATGTGAAGTGAGGTTGGGCGACCATGCCCACCTTTTACACCAACTTTTCAAAGATTTTGTCCTTTTGGACACTTTTAGTCTCTCCACTTGGACTTTATTGTTTTTATTTCTTTTATTCTTCATTTCTTGTCCTTTTTAAAATAATCGGGTGTTACACTTTAGTTCTTGCAAGCCCAATTTTAGTGGCAAAGAAGGAGCCACTGGTCTTCTTGAGTAGTTCGAGAGCATGGAAAATACCTTTGTCAACTGTGAGTGTCCCGAGGCACTCAAAGTTCGTTATGCCACTAGTATGCTCCAACAAAGGGCTCTTACCTGGTGGAATAGCGAGAAGAGAAATCGAGGAGCTGATGCAATATTGGCACTCTCTTGGGATGAGTTCAAGAACATCATCATCACAAAGTTCTGCCCGAGAAGTGAATTTCAAAAGTTGGAAGAAGAATTCTGGAACTTGAAGCAAAACGATGGTGATCATTTGTCCTACTAAACTAGGCATCATGAGTTGAGTATACTGCTGCCTCACATGGTCGACACTGTCCCCCGTAACATCGAGAAGTTCATTAAGGGTGTACCACCCCAAATTCAAGATGTTGTGGTGGGTAGCCGACCCACAATCTTGGAAGAAGCCATCGTTATCACCGCTCAACTCACCGAGAACCATATACGAGCGGGCACCATGTCTGTGAAGGGTGCAAAGAAGGTGGAAAAGATGGCTACCGAGGCCGTTAAGGAGACTAAAGCTGAACCGTCTCATAACAACAAGAAGCGCAAGTTCACATCGGCACGTAACTATGTCGTGGCTGGACCAAACAACCCTAAAGACAACTTGTACCTGCGGCTACACCTATGGCACAAGTGCCTGGGGCTAGGGCTTATGCTGGTCCTCAGCCTATGTGCAACACTTATAGGTATCATCATCCGGGGAATCAACCATGCCGTATCTGCACCTTAATCGGTAAATATGGTCATTTGGTGGCGACTTGCCACCGTGCACCTAACAATGCCGCCGTGGTCACAAACCGTGTTTGCTACAACTGTGGGGAACCTGGTCATTCCGCCCACAATGCCCTCGTCTTATGGGTAACGTTCCACAAGCCCGAGGACATGCTTTCAACATCAATGCAAATCAAGCACAAGCAAACAACGATGTGGTAAATGGTATATTAACTTACCTTTGACTTGTGTGACCTAATTCTTTTCATGCGTTAACTATATCGTTAAATACCTTTAAAATTGAACAGGTATGTTCCTTATTAATAAAACTTATGCCTATGTCCTATTTGATTCTGGAGCCGATAAGAGTTTTGTTTCGTTAGAGTTTGAACCCATACTTGCTAAGCCACATACGAGATTAGAAAGACCTCTCACCGTTGAAGTTGTCGATGGAGAACCGATCACCGTTGACGTCATTATTCGTGATTGCATCTTAAGTCTTGGCACACATGATTTTCTTATCGATCTTATTCCTATGAAACTTGGAAGTTTTGACGTCATCATTTGTATGGATTGGTTAGCCAAACACCATGCCGAAATCATTTGTTTCGAGAAGTGCATTCGTATACCGTTACCCTCTGGAGATACTTTGAAAGTGTTCAGTGAAAAGTCTTCCAAAGGACTTAAACTCATGTCTTGCACTCAAGCCCGAAAGTGCTTAAGTAAGAAGTATATGGCCTTCTTGGCTTACGTGGTCAACATGAAATTCAAAGGGAAAGAACTTAAGGATGTCCCTATCGTACGAGACTTTCCTGAAGTATTTCCCAATGACCTTAGTGGTCTACCTCCCGTGCATGAAGTTGAGTTTAAAATTGACTTGATACCGGGAGCAAACCCCGTGGCTAAGTCACCATATTGGCTTGCACCATCGGAAATGCAAGAACTCTCTAGTCAACTTCAAGAGCTATCCGAGAAGGGCTTCATCCGTCCTAGTTCTTCACCTTGGGGTGCACCTGTCCTTTTCGTAAAGAAGAAAGATGGATCGTTCGTATGTGCATCGATTATCGTGAGCTTAACAAGCTTACCATCAAGAATCGTTATCCTCTTCCTCGCATCGATGACTTGTTTGATCAATTCAAGGAGCTGCTATATTCTTGAAGATTGATGTACGTTCTGGATATCATCAATTACGAGTTCATGATGATGACATCCCAAAGACTGCGTTTCGTACTCGTTATGGGCACTATGAGTTTATGGTGATGCCTTTTGGTTTAACCAATGCTCCTGTTGTCTTCATGGATCTCATGAACCGAGTATGCAAGCCTTATCTAGATAAGTTTGTGATCGTCTTCATTGATGGCATATTTATCTACTCCAAGTCCAACACCGAGCATGAACTGCATTTGCGACAAGTTCTTGAGTTGTTGAAGAAAGAGCAATTGTATGCGAAGTTCTCGAAGTGTGACTTCAGGCTCGAAGAAGTTCAATTTCTAGGACACGTGGTGAATAGCCAAGGAATTCACGTTGATCCTGCAAAAGTGGAAGCTGTGAAGAATTGGTGTGTTCCTACAACTCCTACTGAAGTTTGTTCTTTTCTTGGTCTTGTTGGTTATTATCGGCGATTCATTGCCAACTTCTCGAGGATCGCGAAGCCACTCACTTCTTTGACACAAAAGAATAAACCATTTGAGTGGGGTTCCGAGCAAGAAGAAGCTTTTGAAGCGTTAAAGCACAAGTTGTGCAATGCTCCGATCTTGACCCTACCCGATGGAAATGACGACTTCACCATGTATTGTGATGCATCTAAACAAGGCCCCATGGTTCCAAGCTCTAAACTAATCGATTTGATCTTCAATTTAGCATAATTCGAACCTAGGGTTCATGGGAATTGGGTGAGGTTTTGTGTTGGTGTTTTTAAGGTTTGGAAACCCAAATAAACTACGGCTGAGGCCTTGGTTTACTGGTTAAGACACTACACTTTGAACATGAGGTCCCGGGTTCAAACCCAGGCACCCTCATGTATTTTTTAAGGCTTTTTAGACAATAAAATAATTATGAATTTTTTTAATAAACATAAAAATAATTTTTGTAAAGTTTAAATATTTTTATAGACACCAAATAATTTTCTAAATTTTTATTTTATTTAAATAATTAAATAACTTACTTAAAAACTTTTTAGCAAAGGTTATAATTAGGATATTTCTATAAAATAGACTATAAATGATGATGTATATCACTTCAATTTTTATTAGTTCAAATGTTATTGTTTAAAACTATAATTTTTACGAATGAATATAAAAACATATTCACACTTTATATATTTAAACTCTGTGATTATTGTAAACTTATTTCTTTATGACAAATTATTTAATTAGTATCACTCTTTTCTTCAAAATTAAAATAAGGTGTTTTTATCAAAACCCCAAATTCCCTTTGCAACCTTAGTTCTCGTTAAATCGTTAACCTTATTATTAACCTAAATCTTGTAAAATATATATTTAGGTGCCTTGTGACGATTCATCTTAGAACGACGTATATTATTCTGAAATAATCTCCATTATATACTTGTTTTGTCATGTGAGTTTCCTTGCCCATTTTAATATTTTCACACTAATTTGGGGTGAAACATGATACTTATTCTTATACACTTGTAAATGTTTAAACTTGTAAGCACTTGCAATTCATATTTTTGTCATGGTTATTTGTGTGTTGTAAGTGTTTGTATGAGATACATATTTTTGTTTGCAATCATTAACTATTGGTAGCATGGCGTGTCTTAGATCTTTGGGCCTGACAAGCCTATTTGGTGCTAAAGCCAAGGTATTGCCGGCTCCTGATGACGTATGCTTGTTCATCATGGGAACCAAATACACCTAGCCAATCTTATATACTTGTAATCAAGTCGAGGTTTGGTTGTAACGATATGTGTTCTATAACCTTACTAACTTATGACCTATGACATGAATTGCTACTTGTAACCTTATCATATTATGTATGAAAACCTTGGAAACTCACCAACTATTTATAGTTGACCTTTTATTTTTATCATGTTTTAGGTAATCCTCAAGTTTAAAGTGATCTTTAAAAGCTTGCAATAATCTAGGATGTGGACCTAGATAATGAAATAAAAAGACTATGTTTTGTTATGTAATGTTTGGTGTTGTTTCATGATTGAGACTTTATGCTTGTAATTTCTTTTGAAACTTATAATTTGAATATTTACATTTAAATATAGCATTATGTGGCTGTGAATAATCTTAACCCTCACATCTCGACAATTCCGCCTTCAAGGTTGGGGTGTGACATTTGTGCTCTCCGGCTAAAAGGTTGTGAGAGTTAGCAATGATGGCGAATTTAACGATGGCGTTGCCGTTATCGCAGTACCCCAACGTTCATTGGTGGTGGCAGTGATGGTGGGCGGCTGCGTTTTCACTGTCGTCTCTTTGTATCCCCCTTTTGAAATAGAGAAAGGGAGGGAGCCTAGCTGCTATCGAGTTTTTGCAGTTGTTTCACCATCATCTGTGGTCGTCATTCTGTGGTTGCTCGCGAGGGTCATCGTTGTTGGCTATGCTGCATTCCCTCGGCCTCCCTTACTCTCTAACGTCCGGCAGATGTCAACAGTGGTAGTTCAGCCGCCTTTGTGCCCTTCAGCCTCTTTAGGGTTCCCGTGTGGTTGATGCGGCAAATGTTATGGTATAACCACTGTTGTTGTCCCCCAACTTTCTGTTGCTCTAAAAACCTGTTAGGGTTTTCGGATCTATGATATTTTGTCTCTATCTCATATGCGGGTTATGTGCAACGTTGATGATGATGGGGCTTCATTCGTTTGAGATGTTTTGCGTTTATGATTCAGTAAGATGTTTGTTGTATTTTTGTGGGTTTGTTTGGCAGTGATGATTTTTCAATCTTGGTTGCTCCGCCTTGGCAGCCGTATCCAGCATGCAGCCGCAACCAAGGATCGATTCTGAGCCAACATATAGGTATTACCATCTTCATGATGTGATGATTTCCAGTCGGTAAAACTATTGGTTGCTATTGGTGTTTTTGTTACCTTTAAATGCCTGATGTTGATGATGACGAGAATGTTTCCATCTGAGACTCTCCATCTTTGGCTATGATGATGCATCTGAGCCTTTATTGTTCCCGTTTATCACACGTGCAACACGCACGGTTGTTTATCACTAGTGAAAATTAAAAAGTATTTACAAAATAAAACTACATTACAAATTTAAATTCAAAAAAAGCACAAACTCTTATAAATCTTTAAAAACCTCTTTGTATACGATATTGGAGTTTGTACTTAAAAGTTTACCATTACCATCCAATATAATTAGCTTTAATCTATATCATCTTGTAACTTTTGACAATTTGACATATAGTTTTTCGTGTGCAAAATGGGTTGTTCTAAAAACTAGATAACTCTTGATAATGATTGACCCCGACTGTAAGGCCCTGTTCCCGGGACGCTTACAGCTGGGTTCTCATCGCACATAAAACGTATAATTACATTTGTATTTCATAAAATCGCAGCGGAAAACTAAAACAATCTTTCATTTCCATGTAAATGCTTTTGCAAATTAATACAACATTCATTACAAAATAGCTTGTTCGCATTACAATGCAAAAACATTAATCAAAAGAATGCCATCCCAAAAGAGCTGAGTAGTCGCCCGTGCCATCCTCAGCAATCATTACCTGCCAACTGGAAATACATCAAAGTCAGCGTTGCTGAGTGAGTTCTAGTTTTATAAATAAAACATACTTTACTTTACATTCGTTCGCGATCATACATCATACGTACATATAGATAATATCAGTATTATCTTCATCATTCCGTTCATTAACTTTGCTCATTCAACGTGTTACATTATCGTTCACTTCTTTATCTAGATCCGGTCAGACTTTACCCTTTTCGTGGCACTCAGCCACGATTACTGAGGTCGAATGACCAAGATCCTGTTCTGTACATTATTCCGATAATTCATTTACGTTCATTCATACTTCGTTCTTTCATACAAAATCTTTCGTTCATTGATACTTTCGTTCCTTCGAGTCTGTTGCGACAACAGGGTCGGTCACCTCATTAACAATCCCAACAACTTCGCGTTATCCGAGTCTGTTGCAACCATAGAGTTGCTCACCCTAATTGCCAATTTCAACGATAGCATGCTATCCCAGTCTCCTGCAACCATAGGGTTGCTCACCTCATGGCAACTTCACAATAACGCCCTGTCTGAGTCTGTTGCAACCATAGGGGTGCTCACCTCATAGCAACTTCACAATAACGCCCTGTTCGAGTCTGTTGCAACCATAGGGGTGCTCACCTCATAGCAATCTCAAGGATTGCATACCATCCGAGTCTGTTGCAACAACAGGGTTGCTCACCTCATTTATGTGCTTGCAAGCCTTTCCTTCGTTCGTTCATCATTCAATAATGCATGTATTCTTACTTTATGTTCCTCTTTCATTATCTTTCACTTTATGTTACATAATACTTCATTCATTAACATGACACGTAAAGCCACCAGAAAGATAAACATACATCGTAATAATGAACATATCACACGCAATCATCATCATCATACAGGGCAACATCATACATACGTAACAATCCTAAACATGAAACACCATCATTGTCATGCCCAACATGCTCTCTAAGGCCTCAATCGTCATCTTACATGCTCTTACGAAAACCTTTACGTCAAAACTTACATCTGCCCTTTCTCCCGAAAGTCAGAAGTCAAACTACGCTTCCCACCGGTGCAATAGCCCTATTCGGGCGTATGGACACCCTTCAGTCGCGTGGCCTCCATGCGACTGAACACTATGCGAATGAACTAATGCGGATAAATACCCATGCGAATGAACGTTTGGTCATGCGAATGGACAATGCGGATGAACCTCAAGCGAATGGGATTAATGCGGATGAGCACTTATGCGACTGGACCTTCAGTCGCATGACCTCCATGCGATTGGCCTTTCAATCGTGCGAATGGACATCCAATCATGCGAATGGACCCCAATCGTGCGAATGGACCCCAATCGCACCCTAATCGGCCGTATGGCCTCCATTCGGCCTCCAGTCGGTCGCCTAGCCCTAGCTGATGCAGAATGCAGTTCATCCCGACTGCAGCCGAGGGTTTTCGGCCTCCAAACTCATCTAAACCCATTTTAAGCCCAAATCAACCATCCTAAACCTTAGGGATGCATACCACGACACCATTCAAGCACACACAAGTTCACAATCAAGCCACAAACGCATCATACATACACATACACATACACAAACGGGTCAACATACACACACTCAAAAACCCGATTTCAGATGTTTTCCAGCCCCAAAATCATTAGAAAACAAGTAAAAGTGGGGTTCTAGAACTCACACAAACGACCATGACGAGTAGAGCTTCGGTTTGACTCGTTTCTCAACAACTTTGGCTACTCGAACCAACCCGAACCAACACTTTTCCTCTTTTTCTCTTCTTTCTCTCTTCTCCTCTTTCTTGGTTGATTTGTGAGTGTGGGGGAGAGGGTAAGGGCTGCCCTTTCCCTTATATACTCCCACTCACCGACTTTCTTTCGTTGGCGAGTTTGATCCCTCGACTTTGAACTTTATTTCTTTTCTTCTTTAGTCGGCTTCAAAATAAATGAATAAATAATCGGGTGTTACACCGACCCAAGTTTATAGTAATCGCAAAACACATGGCTAGGGGGAATTACATTCTTTGAAAGTTAAATGATATTCTTTTGTTAGTAGGTATCAAAAAAATTCTAGGGGTAAAATTACATTCGTCAATACTACTATGAGACATAATCTCTACTTCTAAGATATACATGTACATAATTTATAAAAAATAAAAGGTACATGATTCAATTAGTAGCTTATGAAACCTAGGAAATCATCATTTTAAAATGTTTCTTTGCATTTTTAATTTTTGAAACGAAAGCAAAACCAAAAAATGATATCATTCAATAATCTGACCGCTTCGACTTAAAATGTTTAACAAATACTGACCAGACGTAAATAAAATATAAATACAAACGTGACAATTAATTCATATGTTTACTTTGATAACATCCACATTTATTAAAACTCAATATGAAAAACTATGAATTGGTTAAATTTATGTACATGCATATTAATTTTATAAATTATTAAAATACATATAGAAATATTAAAAGGTGAAAGGTCATTATTTTTTGTATAAGTTAATGTTTTTTAAATATATTAATGACATGTTATAGTATTTTAAGCTACTACATTTTCTGAAAATAGATTTCAATCAAAGTATACATAAATTATCAGTTTTAAATAATTGACTTAAATTCTTGATTCTAATAAACTCTTTTTTTTGAAACCATATTGTTAACAACATAACATGTGACAATTGTTTACTGAGAACGTGTCATATGATAAATTATTGCTTAAAATTAAGTGATATTAACAACATGATAAGAAATGATAAGATATGATTAGAAACGATATTTAATAAGACTTTTAAAAAACTGAGTTACATCGTATCAGTTTATAATATAGAAAAAGAAAATGATAAAATATGAAGAATAATTGAAACTTTTTACTAAGCTGTACGCCATAATAAAGTATTATCAAAACAAAAGTGATAGTGTGAAACAACGAAATCAATTGTAGATGTATTTTAATGAGAATATAAATCTTTTTATATATATATAACAAAGTTGTATAAAATTTGGCAATAATGTATGGTGATTATTTAGGAAAATTATGTAAGGAATATAATACTTTTTAGTTATTTTTAGCAACAACTTAAAACTCAAAATTTTAAATTTAAATTTGCTAAAATATGATATTGATGAAGTTGATTAATTTTGAGAGAATAATATTTTTGGATGAGATTGACGAATTTGATATCTAATTATAATTGTAAATAGAAAGAAATAATAAATTTCATAGTAGATTTACGAAATTAATTATAAATTGTAGTTACTATATAATCTACATTAAAATCAAGCCACATGATAATTGTTTGCTGAAATCATGTTGATAATAAAACGACATGTGGCTATTGATTGCTAAAAATGTGACATGTGACAATACATTGCTTAAAATCAAATTACGTGGTGGAACGCTTTTTATTTATTACTAGCTATAATAAACCCGTGTATTATATGGATTGAATAAATAAAATATTAATATAAATTTTTTTATTAATTATAAAGTAATATTATAATATATGATATGACTGAAAGTACGTATGATAAGTTACTATAACTAATAAAACGGTGATAACGACTTTTTAAAATTTTGTTTTTAAATTTTTTTTCCAAAAAAACCATTTTGTTCTAAAACAAATCATAACAAAATAGCATTTTAAAAAAAGTTCTTATTATATCTCCCAAATTAAATATTTTTGGTTTTAAAAAATGAATTTTTAAAAATACCACTTTTAAAATATTTCGTATTAATAATATTATTAGTATTTAAGGTAATTATTTAAGATGAGAGAGAGACGGGAAAATTTTAGTGAAAATAAATGTGATGCTACCTCGTGGCACTTCAAATTACTTTTTTATTAAAGTAGGAAAATATATAGAAATCGAGAATCAATTGTGCCTATTATAAGATGTTGAAGATCTCCACTCAAGAAGTTACAGATTTTAAAAAATAGTTAGACCTAAAAATTGACTTAAGTGAAAATGTTAGACCTAAAAATTGGGCTCTCATCTTGGGCGAAAAATGACCCAACAATTTACGGTGATCTTTAACTTTCAACGTGACAAAAGAGGCATTGTTACACCCAAACTAATCCTTTACTGTTTAAAAAAGTAGATCCATAATTCTTATGAACTCAGCTTCTAAGGATTCCAAAACATTTTTTATTGTGAATATAGATGAAAATCCATCTAGTCTTGGGCATGATCACTCCCACAACTCAAACAACCTCCTGTATATCATTAGACGAGAACATTATTATAATGATAGACTATGTTGTTTCCTTTGACATTGATTTCATTGTTCTCAAGTTTTGGATCCAATATGTTCTTCATAACCTTTTTTGAAGAAACCAAGGAATTATTACTGTATAAAATCTGGGCCGATGGTCCACAGACCGTTAATCGCTAGCCCCTTATACTTCAAAAGGTTACCGTGAGAAAAAACAAAACCCTTTTAATCAATTCTCATAAGCAATCCATGTTTATTATAACTTGTAACGTATAATATTCTTTTTTGAACGACACTAGCTATCCAAGATGTTTACATATGATAACTTCATTTTATTGTATTTATAGATTCTCCCAAAGTCGGAAGATTTGGGATCTTATTTAAGATCAAGGTTTGCCTCTAAGGATAGATACACACATTACACCATCTCATCCCTTATATCGGATTGACCAACAATGATAATACATGAGATTTAGTGACATCGGGACGATGACCATGCCCGTCTGCTACATGGTACATGAATTGCGCCATTCGACCAAAGTTTGTTCCACATTCGGTAAACTCCTTCAAAAACTGAGAATTATTTACACCTAATCTTTCTTTGTTAAGTTTCTTCCATGTATCGAGGATCAACGATTTCACATACATTCTAGCTTCGTCCTCTGTTGCGCCACTCTCACACATGTAACACTGAATCGATTTTGGAATATCGCCTCGTGCCATTTCATCCTTAAGAAACAAGTAAGTGGTTAACCATAACTATTGTTGTTAATATAAGTGATGTAACATTTATAATTTTTAAATGAATATAAACAATAATCTTGAACACTAATAAAATGACATAAAAATAGTTACCGTTGATGTCCCCAAGTCATCAGCAAGACGTAGTATTATCGCTGAGTAACGAATAATATTCTCGGCTCTTTCTATGGAATTCAGGATTTCTTCGGACGATCTAATTGATGTAAGAAAACTAATATGTGTGAGCATTAAAGGAACTGATATAGACACATAGGCATTTTCCATGTACTCTTCAAGTGTTGGCGTATATCCATTATGGTACCATTGTGCTTCTTTTAGGTATGCCTTGCATAAATCTTCCCACTGTAAGGTTACCGTATTTAAATATTCGAATAATGATATTAAAAAAATTAATTAGGATATATTAATTTATTTATGGTTATGGAAGAAGAGTTGATTACTGCTTTCTTTAAGTACGGAAGGTTGAAGAACCTTGTGTCTGTCAATGTATAATACGCGATCTCATTTATCGAGTTATAGAATCCAGTAAAACAAATCTTCATATACTCGGGGAGTTCTTGGATGGAGTTGATATCCCATCTACACATTAGAACCTTTTTAGTAGATCTCACAAGGTTTGTGCAAACATCAGTTGATAAATATGAAATTCTAATCTATATATAATTATGTGTAACCCTTTTGACTGTAAACTAGCCCATCTGAGCTAGCGTAGGTGCGGGGGTTGGCTCGTTAAAATGTGAGCTCGGGCTCGGGTTCGACTTGTTTATTTTAACAAGCTTAAAATGTGGGATCGGGCTTGACTCGTTTATGTAAAAGCCAAGCCGGTTCATGAGTCAACTTTTTTTAAAGAAAAATAGCTTGTTACTTTTTACACATATTTATGTATATTTTTTATATTTGTTTATCTTAACTCGTTAAAACAATGATAATTAATTTGATAATTCTTTATATTTTACACTTAAGGTTTTTTATTTAAAATGTCGAATTGATCATATGTCTATGTCTTTTTGCATATATACCATAATTAATTTGGTTTACAATTTATAAAAACTATAATTTAAGCTTTAATTTAAATGAACCACTAAGCCAGTTAAAAAGTGAGCTACGAGCTTAGCTAATTCAAGTGAGCTATTTTCAAGCTAATTTCGAGAGATCTATGAGCCAGGAACTTTTTGAATAACCTTCGACTATGTCTATATTGAGTTGGATTTCACTTATACCTACTGACAGCATCAGTAAATTGTTCAAGTTCATCCAAAGTTCCATACACATCATAAATATCATCCAAAGTAGTAATCATAGCAAAAACCCGTGCTAGTATTCTCCTTAGAGGACTAAACGGAGGCAGAGGATTAACACCAACCGTCCATAGGAAATTCTCCACCAACCGATCTCGAATAAAGCTCAAGTTCATATCCCAAGTTGTGTCATTCCACCATCTATTTTTGATAGATATCATGATATTAGTGTATGCAAATTCACCAATGACCATGATCAGCATACAATAATATCAATCTACGTTTGTTGGGAGGAAAGAAAACAAAATTTGCATACCTTGATGTGTCTTTCAAGTCCTCTAGGTGAATCGCTTGCACCATATTGAAGTCCAATTTCGCGAGCTCGAGTAAAGTTGGGTTCATGTTGGGTCTTTTTTCATATGCTTCAATAAACCACCTTGCCTCCACACGTGGAACCATCCAAACAAGTGGAAAATCAAGTGCGTGACTTGTTAACAATGACATATGTTCATCAGCGATGCTCTCTAACTTTTCTTTCAAATATTTCGTCGTGAAATCTCGGGCATCGTCTAATATATGTTCATTCTCAACTGAATGATAAGAAGCCTCATACAAGTTTAGCATACCGACGATGTCTTTCTGTAAGTGTTTCTTGAAATTACCGGTATCATCCTGAATGCCTTCAAATATCTCTACTCAACACGTTTAAAAAATAATAGTGTTAGATATTTCAAAGAGAGTATTACACAAGTAGTCACTGTGTTTTGAAAATTACAATTTAGTTCAAATATTTAAGAGTTTGTTACAAATTTAATTTTCATCATTAGTGTCAATTAACTTTTAATGATATGGGGATTAAATCTACAATATGATCAAACCATAAGGATCAATTATACAATTTATCGTTCAACTCACCCATAAACCATTAAACTTTAAAAAGAACATGAAACCGGTCCAACCCCCTACCAGTTCCCAATCCGACCACCGAACCGGCACAAACCGACCGGTCGAACCCTTTGAAAACAAACCGGGGCTGCTTAGAACGGTATATACACCGATTCTAGTAGCACCAGCCAAACCAATTCAAAACTGAAAACCATGCTCGCTGGCGTCTATGTAGAGGGTGTTTTCAAGTACACCATTTTCTACACTAACATTTTCAAAGAGTACATGCTATTTTGGTAATTATCTTTTTAAAAATTTATTTTAAGGGACTTCAGAAATTTCCCTAGAAATAGTGTATACCTCTTTTTCTTTTTTATACTTTTTTATTTTTGTGTGATGACTTCTAATGAATAATATTTTTGAAATTTTAAATTCATGCTACTGTTTTGTTTTTTTCTATGTTCCAGTATTAATATTACTAAAAACCTAATCATATTCAACATAAAATATTCTCTGGTCTCGTAAACAATAAAATATTTTTTGAATACTAATTGGTTCTCAATAACGTTATATCGAAACTTTTAGAGTTAATTACACGATTGGTCCCTAGGCATGTTCATATTGTAGGATTGATCTCAACTTTTAATAAATTACAGTTTTGGTCTAACTGTTTGTCAAATCATAACATGATTGATCTCTTGCATTAACTTTTGATAACTTTAGAAAGTTAAGTGGATGTAAAAAGACTTATTTTTACCTTAGTTAAAAGACAAAATATATAAAATATAATTTTATTTATATGGGTCGCATTTTTTTTAATTAGAGAGTTTATATATATATATATATATATATATATATATAATATATATATATATATATGTATATATATGTATATGTATATGTATATGTATATATGTATATATATATGTATATGTATATATATATATGTATATGTATATATATATATACATATATATATATATATCTATATATATGCATATGTATATATATATGTATATATATATATGCATATATATATATATGTATATATATATATAGGGATGGATCAAATGACAACTTCTTTGTTTGTGAAAACTCTAAAAACCAATTTTAACCACTAGTTTTTATAGAAAATTATAATTAAAAAAACATAATAAAAAGTTATAAATAAAAAATACCATAATAATAAAAAAATAAAACCACAAACTTGTTTCTTTCGTTTTCCTCTTTCATAAAAAAATTAAAATTAAAAACAATCTTTTTATTTTATGAATTTCATTTTACATGTGTATAATGGATTTACACATATGTAAATCCGGTATTACACATGTGTATAATCAGATTTACACATGTATAAATAACGGCTAAATAATTTTTTTTAATATATTAATATGGCAGGCGGCACCGGTGACGGAGGAAAGCAGGTGGAGATGGTAGGGAGGCGATGGGGATGTGGTTGAGGTGGTCTTCATTTCATGTTATGTGTGAGTGAGTGTGTGTATATATATTAAATGAAGCGGGTTCCACACATTATTAATTAATATATACACACTTTCTTTTAATTTTGTCTTTAAGTTAAGGATATATTAGACTTTTCACATTTACTTAACTGAGAAAATTAACAAAAGTTAGTGTTAAAAACCAATCATGATATATGGCAAACAGTTGGAACCAAACTTGTAATTTTTCAAAGTTGGGATCAATCTTATAATACGAGCATATCACGGGGACCAATTGTGTGATTAACTCAAACTTTTACAAACAATATATAACTAAATTATGTATCGACTATTTTTATAAAAATATGAATGTTAAACGTTATTAAGGAAAACCAAGTTATAAGTAAAGTAAATTACTAGAAAACAAAATATCTATATATGAAAGAAGAAACTTAAGGAATAAAAAGTTCATGATATTTTTATAGTTTTCACAAGACTCCTTTTTAATCTCAAAGTGACCACACCCCTTATTTCCCCATACAACAAAGCGTTTGAAGCTTTGCGTACAACATTGCTATGCGACTCATCACAAACGACCTTTCTTGAATTCAGTTCGACTTAATAGAATTACATAGTTATAGGTTAGTTCTAAAAATCATCAAGTTTCATTGGTTTTCTAAACCATGTTGTTATATACCATTAATTATGTTTCCATACCTTGAGGGATAAGATATCCATGTTGTCTCAAGAGTCTAAACCCAAGTGCTTTAAGATTTAAACCCATTTTCGTCCATTTTTCAGGAGTTTTGTAATAGTTGTAGTATATATACTTTAAAACATCGCTTATTTCATTCTCAAAATGATACGATATGCCGAGTCTCTGCAAATCATCGATCAAATTGAGTATCTTTATTGGATTCTTCTCCTTTTCATTATCTTTATAAATCATGGTCCTCACTACTTCTTTTATTGTCTGCAATCTTGGCATGTGCTTCTCTCCCTACACATAACCGCAAAACACGTCATTAGTTATATTTATTATTTTTAAACAATCACGATTGTTAACACACATACCATGTATTTGCTGGTGAGGGATTGAATATGATCAAATGACCATATCGAAGGCGGATAGTTTCCTGATCTTCTAACTAAGGTCGTTGCCGTGGTAGGAACATCCATTACAACTTGGCTTTTAGGAATTATTAGTTTTTTACTGGCAACAATACCTTCTCTACTTAAAGAACTATTGGACATGAGAAACGGAGAAGAGAATGCCCATATTGAAGCCATATTGTGAATGCAAAAGGAGTAATATTATTACTTTTGTTTGTTTTGTGATGGTTTCAATTTTAAAGCTACATACACACATATATATAGAGGTTTCATAAAGAACATTTGATTGAAAAAGACAAGGGAACATTCATGCATAATATATAATGCATGAAGTTCTTGACATATATCATTACTAGAAATAAATATGTTTCTTAAGGGAATTCTCATCCGAAATACACACATTTATGATAAAAATGTTTTACTGGAAAATAGTATAGAAACTTTGTGACAAATTTCCTACGTAATTTCTAACTATTAGAATTTCCAACAAAATATGTATGTATGAGGTTCGTATTATACACAACTTTATGATTATTACTGTTGTTAGAATTATTTTTAATATTATTAGCATTATTATTAACATAATTACTATTATTTCATTTGTTTATATTATTTAAGACACACTTCTGACAATGTAATAATATATTATGAATTCATCATAGTCTTGACCCATATGTTGAGACGGTACGAGGTGTAAACATTGACAATCGTCTTGTGTTTATAACGATTACATTTACATATCATATCTTATAATCATCTATGAATCATTTGGTGTATAGATCACCCAGAACATCCTCTCTTGTCTTGAAATGAAGATTCTTGCATTGCCCACATGAACGTCGAATTAACCCCTTTTAAGTTGCTTTGGCAAAAACAAAATCCAAGAACTAAAAGACGTACGTACTGATCAAATTCCATATTGAAAAGACTATTACTAGTAATTCTCATTGTTTACCTCCGTTCTCTACTAGACAACATTATTATCTATCCATAGCTAAAATTCATAAGCTTCAAAACTTAACAAAATAATAACTCATATACATGTACATATATATACAAACACACGTATGAAGACATACAAACACATATACGCATACATACACAAACAAACACACTAAATACAAACACACTAACCCAAAATATATATACACAAACAAACACAGACATATATATATATATATATAATATATATATATATATATACACGTATATAGATACGTATATATACGTATATATAGACATATATGAAGGTGTTTATATATATCTATATATACGTATATACGTCTACGTATACGTATAGATATATATATATATATATACACATGTATAGATATATATGTATACGCATATATATACGTATACATATATATACGTATATATACGTATATATATATGTATATGTACATATATGTATACGTATACATATATATACATATATGTATACGTATATATAGATATACGTATACATATAGATATACGTATGCGTATATATACGTATACATATATATACGTATATATATTTACTACTATATAATACATCTCTTTGGATAGAGATGTAATTTTGCCAAAAATACAAATTTTAAAGCAACATGTACAAATGAGTGCATCACATTTAAAAGGGGTAGAATAGAAATTTGATTAAAATTTTAAGACACTTTAGGGGTAATATGGTAAATTTATCTATTAAATTTTATAAAACTTGATATTTTTGCCATTGTCTCTTTCATGAATTTAATAAACATTATTAATATATTATTAATAATATGATATTATTTAATTCACTTCATTAAATTTTATTTTATTTATGATACTATAAATTGACATTTAAATACATATTTACTAATTATATTTTTATAACTAAATAATGTTTTAATCAACTATATTATTTATTTAAATATTTAAGCATATAACTTATATAAAATCTTCATATTTATAATAACTATAATACTAATATTTTCTAGAGGCATATTATTATAAGTTTAATAATTTTAATATTTATCTATATCTTTTATAATAAAAGCGAAAGGAGGATAAAATGATAATTTTACATATGGATTAAGACATCCATATAAAAAGTAATGCTTAAATTTTAAACAATTAATTATTTTATTTTATTTATACCCTTACAGTAAATTATAATATATGATTGCTTATAATACAAATGTTAAAACATATACATGTGGTCAAACAAAAATCGTCATTTATTTTCAATGTCGTTTATATATTGTGATTGAGCACTAATCTTTCTTCCTATTTCCTTTATCAGTTGTTAAAAACTCAATAACAATCAAAATGGTAATTTTTTATGATAATTTTTCCATTAACTTTCTTCGGTGTATGCTAATCACCACCAAAAGTTAACTCTGATGATCATAAAACTCTAACATATATTCATAAAATAAACCCCCGTAAAATCTAGGTAATAAGTGATTTTCGACCGTAAATACCACCCATGTTTTTACTATTTTTGTTCGAATAATATAATTGTCTTAAAGACTTTTGTAATATACGTAATTGTTTTCTTTTATTTAATTTTTTCAATAATTATATTTTGATTTTTTAATTTACGTCATAATGCACCGAACCGATACTGACTAAAATCGAATTCTCAAAAAATCATGCAACAACAGTACCGACACAACGCACGAGCATTTCCAACTAGTAGATATATATGAACGTGTTTACACTTTTAATGTTTTAGAATAA
This sequence comes from Flaveria trinervia, assembly GCA_025506515.1. Classification (NCBI taxonomy): domain Eukaryota; kingdom Viridiplantae; phylum Streptophyta; class Magnoliopsida; order Asterales; family Asteraceae; genus Flaveria; species Flaveria trinervia. The sequence continues at coordinate 14,713,144 of CM046444.1, forward strand.
CATAATAAACCTATTTTTACACTTTAGAAACCCTAGAAACTTTCTACCTTTTAGTTCCCAAACACAAATCTCATTTTGATTTCTAAGTTCCATTCTCAACAGCAACCATAGAATTAAACAACAGCCGAAGCCACCAGCTTCTAACCACAGGACCACAACCAACACCAGTGACCTCCATTGTTTAAGACCACATCGGTGCACATTGGCGCACATCGACAACCACCGCACCTCATTGATGTACAACCACCATTTTTCTTGCCACCTCACCGCCCTCCATGGCTACGCCTCTTCCTCTCGTCTTTCAACTTTGATTTAGCCGGAGCTCCTGAGCGATAGGATTCGAAATGAATTCTTGGAAGAAATGGCTAGGGTTCATGCAATAATCAACAATTTGATTTTGGCCAAAACCAATGCAGGTTATTAGTCTACATAGAACTTTTGTAGATTTTTTTTTTTTTTTTTGTTTATGATCGCATAAGCATATTTTTTGTTAAATTGTTACAATGTAGATAAAATAATGTATGAAATTTGAGTGAATATTATAGATCATAATCTAATGTGTGTATTGTATTTCCCTTTATAATTATACAAGTATTAGTAAACTCGTGTGTTACACGAATTGAATAAATAAAATATTAATATAATAAAATTTATTAATTATAAAATAATATTTTAAGATATGATATGACTGAAATTACATATGAGAATAACTATAAGTAATAAAACAATTATATTAACTTTTTAAATTTTGTTTTTAATTTTTTTCCAAAATTATAAACATTTTATTCTAAACCAAGCTGTATAAAAATATCATTTTTAAAAATGTGTTTATTATAATTCCTAAATTTATTTATTTTTTGGTTTAAAAAATTGACTTTTTAGAGATACAAATTTCAAAATATTTATATTTTAAAAAAAATTTTATGCTTTAGAAAACTTATTATTTTTTAAAATTTTATTTATTTAGAAATAGCATTAATGAATAGATATCTTACTTAACTTATTAAATCTAAAAAGTGTTAAATAATATAATTAGTAATTAAGGTAATTATTTAATAAGAGAGAGGGGCGAAAATTTTATGATGAGAATAATTGTGATGTTGCCACGTGTCATCTCAAGATACCATTTTATTAGAGTATGAATATGAATATGAAAATGAAGATGACGATGTTATGATAAATAAAATCTAACTATATGTAATGATAATAAATCTAATTTGTATCTAAACATGTCATTATGTGTTAACTTGTTTAAAAAACGTTCTTGTTCATGTCTTATCGTGTTGTGTATGATCTGTTATGTCAGCCCTACATATACATACTAATCTAACTAATACATACATACATACACTTAACATAATTCCATATCATCTAATTTTGATTTTTCTTTTTCTCTTTTCTATTAAATAATACATTGAATGCTAATACTATTTTTTTAATTTCTTTTGAGACTAAAATTTGTTTTTCAATAAACTGAAAAAGAGATGATTTTATAAATGTAACTTCGATCTAAATAAACAAAATTTTAAAAATAAAAAAATTATAAAACAGCAAAACAGTTTTAAAAAAACTGAAATATTTTAAGATGTTTTTAATTGATTTTTTATAAAACAAAATAACTAAAATTAATAGTTATAGTAAGAAAATTTTTAATAGAAATCATTTTTAAAGACGGTTTGTTTTGAAATAAGATGTGTATTTAAAAAACCAATAAGAGTTTAAAAACAATGATATCATTGTTTTCTTAACTATACGCTTATTGATATTCAATTTTAATCATATCGTTTTATAATTAAAATAGTTTTTTACTAATTATTCAATATTTTATTTAAACAACTCTTGTAATACACGAGATAGTAACCTAGTATATAATTTGACAAGGTACATATATGTATATATTGTAAAATTACCTATTTAACGTCACAAATCTATATCAATACAATATTATTACATAACATATTACATATATGTAGTCTCGCAGATTATTCGATTACGACACGGTTAATTTATTAATATAATAATATTATACACAAAATAAAATAAGTAATCTTGATTTATGGTATATATTTTAACAAAGTAATAACGTATAAAAAGATTAACGTTTAAAATATAGAAGGAAACATGTTAAAATTTAACAATAGTGGCTTTTCAAATATACCCTGCTAAATAATAAAAATATAAAAATTAATTTTAAATTATGTGATTAGTCTATGTGAGTTATTTTGTTTTCTCATTTAAGTGAAGTTTTCTCTTGATAGTTCGCATATATACATTCATTTGTTTCAGATTGTGAACTGTAAGCCTTTATAATTTCAAAATATCATTTCAGTTTATCTTTAGACGTACTATCATTTGTTCTCAAATATACCCTGCTAAATAATAAAAATATAAAAACTAATTACAAATTATGTGATTAGTATATGTGAATTATTTTGTTTTCTCATTTAAGTAAAGTTTTCTGTTGATAATTCCCATATGTACATTCATAAGTTAGTAACTTGTTTATTACAAAGGTTAAATAAATTAAATAGTAAATAATTACTAATAAAATTTTATGAATTATAAAACCATGTTTGAAGATAAAATATGATTATAATTGCATATGAATAGTTATTTCAAGTAAATAAATAATAGATATGTTATAGATAGATAGATATATAGATAAATAGATAGTCTAGAAACTCATTTATCAGTATGACGTTTTAATATAAGATATGCATAAAATTATATATGTGTACTTGTTCAAGAGATAAAACAACTATACTATTTTTAACTCTCTTATCTAAATAGTTTCATTTTTAAATATTTGTTTTAATATTTTCTTATAAAAAATTATTGTTTATTAAAAACTCAAGTTTTTAATTATTTTGGTTGTTTTAATAAAATGCTTTTAGAAAATTCTATATTTTTTATACTTATTTTAAAAAAATGAGTGATTCAAAATATTTTGTTTCAAAAGGTTCAATGTATTAGAAAAGATATGAATTAAATTTTTTTAATAAAATTTATTTTTAAAAAAATAGTTTGATTTTTAAGAAAATATAGATAAGAGATAAAAATATACCAATTGATCAAATTAACTTTTATGAAGAAAAGGAAATTATTTGTCTGTTTAAACTACTTTAATATTCTTTTGTAAGGAAAATAAATTAAAAATGTTTAGAAAAATTATAAGTGTCAAAAATGTGGTTTAAGAAGATGACAAATGGTAAAAAAAAACTTTCTTTTATTAATATCTAAAAATATAGATTTGTTTTAGATTGTGAACCGAAAGCCAAACATATCATTTCAAGAATATATTAAAATCATACTTACATATAAATTGTAATACATGTAGTTTTGATTCATGATAAACACATCTAAAGATGTAACTAGTTTCAAAACATTTCAATTCGTTATTAAAACAAAAGTAGTAGCAATCAATTTGTTCTTTTGTGTAAATAATAAGAGTATGTGATAGTATTGATCATCCTTGTTTGAATAAAATTATTGTTTTACAATTAAGAAGTTGGATGGTTTGTGAGTGTAATAAATAAAAAATAGAAAAACATCAAATACACGAATTTGTGTAAATTCAATGAATAGTATCCGTCATCTTAAAATTAAAAAGATAGTGGTTGCATAATTAAACAAAATATAAGAATGCTATCTATGATTTCTTATTAACACTATAAGAAAGAGACCCTATCGCGACTAGGTCTATAGCGATGACATGATGTTATCGTTATAAGTCATCCTAAGGTGACGACATGTCGTCGCCATTGGGTCACTTTAATTTTTGGCTATTCTAGTTCTATGACAATGACTTGTCGTCGCCTTATGGTGACCTATAACGACACTATCAAGTCCTCGCCATAAGTGTTGAAAAGTTGTCGTCATAAGGCTATTTTTTATATTTTGATTTATTTAGAACAATGCTAGAATTTTAAAAATTATATATGGACCTAAGGCGACGACATATCGTCGCCATAGATCAAAACATTTTTGTTCTCCTCCCTCCAAATAACTAGGAGAGAAATAATCCTGCTATTATGAAAACTTTATTACGACGATATGTCATTGACATAGGTCAAAACATTTTTTTTTCTTTTTCTTCCCCTGAAATAACTAGGAGTGAAATAGTCCCGTCATTATAAATACTCTATGGCGTGCCGTCGCCATAAGGTTTATAAATTTCTTAAATATTATATTAATAAAAGTAATAATTATTAATATTAGCATTATATTACTATTAGAATTAATATTAATATTAATATTAATATTAATATTAATATTAATATTAATATTAATATTAATATTATATTAATATTCTAATTAAAAGGTTTGGTAGGCGGTTGCTTTTCACTTTTTTTTTCTTTATTTTTGTTTTTATGTGTATAAAAATTTCTTTTGTTTATTTTTTTTGTTTTAAATTTTTTTCCTTTTTTGTTTATGTTTTAATATAGTTTGTTTTGGGTGTGGGTTTTTTGTATCTGGACACGTTTCTTTGATTTGTACGGTTCGTTGACGTTATCTTTGTCCAGGTTTCTGCTTTCTTTCTTTCGTTATCGATACCCTGATGATTCTCGCTATTAAGGTTTGGGTTTTTCTTTTGTTTGCTCTTTTCTGGGCTTTGATTTTCGTCGGTTTTCTATTTTAGACTGTGTCGCTTTCTTGCGTCTTTGATTTTCATATGATGTTGGGCTTTGATTTAGTTTTTGGGTTCTGCATGTTCTGGTGTGTTATGGATTTGGGGTTTTGGTATGTTTTATTTTGTGCATTTTACTGATTTTGTGGTTATGAACCTTCATTTGATTTTAATTTAGGATTACATTAAAACTCCCATACGCGCGGCAACGCACACGCCAAAACCTAGTTAATAATATTATTACTATTATAATTATATTAATTTATGTACATTTTATTGTTATTGTTATTGTTATTATAAGTAATATTATTATATTATTGTAAGTAATAATAATAATATAATTTTAATATTTTTGTTTAATTAACCATGTGTATGTTTGTGTAATTTTCTTAAAATAATATTATATGCTTTTAGTTTATTTTGTAAATGGAATAAATATTATTACTTGTGATTTTTGAAAGAAAGATAAAAATAAGTTAGGACTGTTAATCTTTTTTTTAAATATAAGATGAATCTCAGTGGTATAATGTGGATTAAGTATTGGGTGAAGTTTAAGATTATATTCTAATTTTAACTAAATGATATATGTTCAATCATCTAGTTATTATTTTTAGTTAAAAGAAGAAAACAACTGATTTTATATGTTGTGATAATTATAATTATTAACAATTAGCGTCAATCATGGTTATATATGTTTGATTATAATAGTTAGAATCGATTGAATATGTCAAAGTTTAGCTATGATCGAGTTATGAGTATCAACATTAAATTATATACATTAATGGTAATTTACGAGAAATTATGATTGTTAAGTTAAACACAATCTTGGTAATTTACAGGAAATTATCCTAATTAATAGTAAGTTAAGTTTGTTTATGTTTAGCTATCATCAATGAGTGTCAAAAGTTTAAACATGTTCGGTTATGATTATTAGGGTCGATCAAATACATTAAAGGTTAGCTATGATTAAATTAAGATGATAAATATTAAATTATGCAATTCGATGGTAATTTACGGAAAATTATGCTTATTAACGGTAATTTATGTTTATTTACGCGTAATAATCATCAATGAGTGTTAGACAAGACCAAATATTTTAGGTTATGATGATTATGGCTGATTACATATGTTAAAGCTTAGCTATGATCTAATTATAATCATTAGTGTTAAATTAAACACAATGTTGGTAATTTACGGGGAATTGTGCTTGTTAATGGTAAATTAAGTTTATGTATACTTCGTGATCATCAATGAGTGTATAAAAGGTCAATATGTTCAGTTATGATTATTAGGGTCGATCAAATACAATAAAGGTTAGCTATGATTGAATTACAATGCTTATTAAATTAGTTATTGCAAGATCGGTTTGTGTCACTAAACACTTGTTTTCTCTCAAACTCACTTAAACAACACTCTCGATGAAAGGAAAGTCTTTAAGAGGAGTTGATAACAATATAATAAGTAATAACAAAACTTAAGAAGTAATTTTCAAGGTACTTGCATATATTGCTTCTCAACTCAAATATTACAAGACTCTTACAAGCATGTTCTTATGAGTTACAATGAGAGACTATATATAATACTACCTACAGCCGAATATACTTTGACACCGGCTGGAATCCTTTAACTAAAGCAAATACGACAAAGCTATAGTTTAAGGTATCTCAGATAAGACTTTATCTGAGATGGTAGTCAGGACATGTCCCTAACTTACCTTTTGTCACCAACTAAAGTTGGTAACTTGTACTAATATAAAAAGGTGAACAATGGAATAAGTATAGTCCACTACATGGCTCTTTGAAAAAACGCCATGCAGTATCAGAGGTCTGCAGCGGAGTGTCAAAGACCATACTTATGTCCACTGATTCATAGCAGTGTCTTCCGAAGGTTAAATGACTTCTGAAGAACAAGTACTACCAAAGCCACTTATACTTCGGAAGAGGCTGCTTCTTCCGAGGCTTGAGAACTTCTTCTTTCTTCATACTTCGGAAGTATTCTTCTAATTTCTTCCTTTGAGACTTCATCTTCGGAAGTGAATACTTTATCTTCGGAAGTAGATCTTTGCCTTCGAAAGTGGAAATTTTACTTTGTCTTCAGAAGAACTCTACTTCCTTCGAAAGTTCCACACTTTGCTCGAAAGCCTTTGTAAGCAGCACCAAAATTTGTCTAAGTGATTTAGTTTTGGTTGCACCAGCCTTCTTCTTAATCCAACAAACTCCCCCTAGGCTGATGCTACCAAAACCTCACTTGTTTCTTCTCCTCAAAACTTTCAGCACCAGGGAGAGAGATACTTATCAGTCTCCTTGTTCTTCCCTGATGTGGTGCTGAGAAGTTTGTAAAAATCTTTGGTTGACAGGATCTCCAGTCTGTCTCCCTGAATTATATGTACCTTTTGTTATGGGCCTCTGAAAAGAGTTAGTTGATGGGAGCTATAATCATATTCCCATCAAACTATAGGTTCCAATTCAGGACCTTCCACCATCTGTAGAAAGGCTGTGCCTTTGGTGGGAGATCTATTGTCTTCCTTTCTTCTCAATCTTAACTCTTCCTCAATCTTGGCTTTTGCTGTTAACTCAGCCAGATGAAGACTATTGAGATGATTCTTGATGTGAACAATAGTTTCAGAGTTGGAGGGGTTAGAGAATGGTTTCTCTGCTAACTCAGCAATATCAAATCTGCTGGAGTGTAGCAAGGAGGTGGCATTCAATCTATTAACTTGTCCTATTTCCTTGTATCCAGTAGAGTCAACAACTTCCTTCTTAGTTTCTTCTCTTCATCATTTAATGATTCTGAGTTGATACCTAGAAGTACTGCAGCATGGTCTAGTGTTCCTCTGGGTAGATCAAGAAATTGATCTCTTGTGAGAGAATGTGAAGATCCATCGACATAGGTTAGCTTGATAGAGTCTTCCTCACAGGAGATATCACTCAGGGTTGTGCAATTGATGAGCCTATTCTTGATGCTTTTAAACTCTTCTAGAGAGAGATGTTTGGAAGGCTGAGGGGATGGTTGAGAAGGTTATGGGGTAGGATGTGGTGAGGTGGTTCGGGTAAGAGTTTTGGGTTGAAGGATGGGCAGTTTTGGTGGATGAGGTGAGGAAGTGGACGAAGGTAAAGGTGTGGGTTCAGGAGTGTAAGGTTCAGTTTTGGCGGTGTAGGGAGAGGGAATTGGTTCAGGTTGGGGTTGAGTGGTTGATGTGAAGGTTATCCCCTGTACCCTTCTGTATATCTCTTTTCTTTTTCCCGAACGAATGTCAGCTTTGATCTAACTGACAATTCGTTGGAGTGTCCTTTCAAACATGGGACCCACCTACCTTCCAGAGAAGCCGTGAGCCTGGGGATAGTCTTTCATCCAGGCTTTGTCACCTATCTTCTTGGTTGCAGATGCCCTTGCTTCTTCTTCTTTCTTCTTCTTCTCCTTCAACTTTTCTCTTGCAGCTCTTTTTCTTTCTTTCTCCATTTGATCCTGCTCTTTGTTGAAGAGCCAAAGAATCTTTTCATCATTTTGTGAAGTTCTTGAAGAGAAAAGCCTCTAGAGGTTAGGAAATCTATCCTTTCCCTCCTGAGCTGCATGTCAGCTTCCCTCTGTTTTTTTTCCTTCTCTTCCTCTAAGGCCAACCTTGTTGCTTCCTGCTGTAGCCTGGTTGCCTTTTCTAGTCTCACCAACTCCTCTAATGGTGGTAAGAGTGTTTCTTCATTGGCAGCTTCGAGCTAAATGAGCTGGTTAATGATCTCTTCTCTCTTTTTGTTGTAGACAGCCTCCTGGTTGGCTGCAGCTGCTTTTGTACTAGCAGCCAATAGCTTCCTAGTTGGAAGTCTCCCTTTTCTTTTTAGCTTTTCAGTTTTTCTCCTCTTCCTGAAGCTCTTCCGCAGTCATCTTCTGTTTTCCTTTGGCATCTTTTGAAGAACTTGACTTTGGTGGTTCTTGGACAGTGGATACTGATTGTGAGAGAGGTAGAGATGGTGTCTAGACAGGAGGTTGAACCAGAAAGTCCTCATTGTTCACCTCAAATGCCATTTCTAGGATTGCATCTATGATGATAAGTTCCTCGGACATTTAGAACAGTCCTTTCACAGCTTTCATTTCAGCTTCGGAAGACTCAGCTTGTTTTTCCGAGGCTTTAACTTCAACTTTGGAAGTAAGAGGGAATGCAGATTATGTCCCAATTGTTCAGTTGCTCGGCCATCATTCCAATTGAATCTCAGGTTCCATGTGGACCTTAGGTTGACCAACTTCTTCCATAGTGGTAAAAGGTGCAATAAGCCTTTGAAGCTCTTCAGCTCCAAAGTAAATCATGGCAGCATCAAGACTTGGCTGATCACGAGCAGATCTCAACAAGAACTGAGAAAAGAAGCTGTAGAGATCTCTGAGAATCCTTGTATCAATTATTAGAGTGACTTGAGATGGCTCAGAAGAAGTTGTGATAGGAGCCGAATATTTAGAAGTTGAAGATTGGCTCTGTAGGTCCTCATATGTTTGTCTCTGAACACTCTCCTTTTTTTGGTAGCATCATCTTGAGAGGTAGATGAGCTGGAGGCAGAGGTCAAGGAGACCTGAACAGGTACATGCCTAACAGATCTCTCAATCTGTTTCTGTGACATCCGGTAAATTTCCGTTACCAAGCTCCGTTAGTTCCGTTAAGTCTTGTATACACGTGTCGTGAGCACACACTAGTTGTTGTTGAACGTTGGTACCTAATAATAATGAATAATGTTAATTTGTTGTGAATCTAAGTGATTATGTGAGTATTGGTTTATGCTTATGTGTTTACACATTTATAAACGGTTAATTAAAGAATTTATCGCGTAACGCGGAAACGTGTCTATTTATTCGTATGTCTTGTGTTTTTATAAAGATAAGATATATAATGAATTTTATAAGTTTATATCTTTATGTTATGAAGTTAAAAACACTTTACAAAGAGTTTAAAGCTTAGTTTTTATAAAATACAAATTACAAGGGTTAAAAGGGTAAATGTGTAAATTAAAAATTAATAAAACAAAACCTCAAACCCTAATTCAACCCCATCGGCCGCGACTTCCATCTAATCCCTCCCCATCTTCGAAAATCAGCCAAGAACAAGCAATTTCTTGTGGTTTCGATTCGATTACAAGTTATACAACACTTAGGAAGCATCGATTTCAAGCAATTACAAGTTTAAAGGTTAGATTTTTTATGTTTTGTGATGTTCTTCATTATGGCCGAACCTTAGACTCGAAATTGATCCTTATTAGGTCAAATTGGATGTTGTTTGATGATGTTAACATGTTAGTTAGATTGTATACATGTTAGTTAACGTCGATTATGCAAGAATTCTATGTTTTTAGTGGGTTGATCATGAACTTTGGTTATGAAGCAAACCCTAATTCGAAATTGTTGTGATTATGCATGATGGATGATTGTTTGATGAATGTTTGATGATTATTAGGCTGTATGAATGTTAGAATACATTGATTTTGCAAGAAAGTTGGGATTTTGATGCATTGTTCATAGGTTACTAAGAATAGTAACTTTATTTGGCATGTAGTAGTGATCTAGTGATGGATTGATGTTATGGATGAGTTCATGATGATGATTAGATGCTAGATTGTTGTTATGAATGCTAGAAATCTTTAATTTGATGATGTTGATCATAGCTTGCCAAAAGTAGAAACTTTTGTTTATGAAGATTGTTAGATTGGGGTGTTTAAGTGTTGTTGATCATGTCTAGATGTTAGTATGAGCTTGAATTGGTATATTATTGATGAATTCATGTATTTTTTGGATGTTTGATAGATTTTGGGATATTCTTTCCCAAAAGGGAAACTTTATTTGTGTAAACGTTGAAGTATGATGTTATGACCATGTCTGGGATGTTAGGAGCCTGCCATTATGTTCATGGATAGATTCTAGTGTGATAGAACGTGTTAAATTAGTTGTATGGCATTCTTGGATAATCATGTGTGATATTTGGACTTTGGTGATCATGTATGGTTTGGATGTTTTGTAGTAGTAGGACATCATGCTTGGGTCTGGTAATTGATTGTTGTGATGTTGTGAATGTAATGCATATGCTTAAAGAGTTTGGTTATGATCATTATACACGCGTGCGGATCTGAGGCCCCTACTTAGTAGGATTGGCAGGGTTTAGGATGTGAAGTCGTGAGTGGCTTCACATGGCATGTGATGAATGGTTGAACTTTGTGTGACATGTTAGTTGTATTATAATAATGAATATGTTAATGTTCTAGATTCGCATGACTTGTATAGTACCTGATTGTATGATGATCTAAGTGATACACCTGGTTGATATAGCATATGTATGATACTATTTGAATGTTAATCATGTATGTTGTATGTGCTCATTGGCTTTATTTGAATTATAACTCATAATGTCACCAACGGGTCAAACGGGTCAACTAGGTCAAACGAGTCTATTTTTCTGGAAGCTTGAGTCTTTGATTTTGGTGTGATTAGGGTTTCACATGTCTTTTATTTACACGTACTTATGTACTCACATGATCTAGGTAACCTGTGAAGGTTGGCTATCCTCTCGTTTCTCAAAATAAACCCTAAGTACCTTTGCATACATCAGGTGAGTTCATGCCCCACACTTTATTTAATCTCTTTTGGGGGAGATAGCATACTAGTATTTATACGAACGCTTTTATGATTTAAGTTGTGTATAATATTAATATAGTGTTGTTTACCATGGGAAAAGTCCTCACACTTTTGAATTGTTAATATTTGATAGCGGGGAAACTTGGGTAGTACTACTGGGTCTGACGAGTCCCACCTGTGTGACTCGAGGTCAACCGGGTGCAATTTGTCCTATTGAACATTGTCACGACATGGTAAGTCGTGATAGGAGGCAACAACTATCACAGTCAGCTTCAATTGCAAAATCACTATGTATTAATATTTACTGATAATAGACTGGCTATCTATTACCATACACTGCTTATATTTATCGCAACTGTTTACATGTTTATTGAACTCAAACTCTTGAACTCACCAACCTATGTGTTGACATTTTAGTATGCTTTTCTCAGGTCCTTAACTTGCTTGCCATAGGAGCACTGCACGGTTCACTGCATTTAAGACACTATGCTTCAAGAAAAGTTGACATTTTAGCAATTATAGTTTACTCCTTGGTTTGGCACTTGTTTTGCCATAAGTTATACTTTATTGATTTGGGTTATTTTCAAAAACGCTTCCGTATTGTTTAAAGTTGATATTTTGGTTAATTATGTTTAAATTATGGCATTTAGAGTCGTTCTGAGTAACTATTGACTGTGATCCTGGTTTGTTCACACGCCTCGCGGTAAAACTCCGCAAGTGGATTTTGAGGGTGTGACAGTTTCTCAGCTAGTTGAGCCTTGAGATTGTCAATCTCAAGTTGTTGAGTGGCAGACCTTTCTTTTAAAGTCCTAACCTTGGATTCAAGGTTTGAGACTTTAGATAGTAGGTCTTTAATGAAGAGTTTCATGCTTCCCTCATCTTCTTTTGAAGAATCACAGGGAGATGAGGTAACATACCTAGTATGTTTAGCCTCATTACCAGATGTGGTTTCTTGGCACCCTAGTTTCCTTTGCTTAGTGATGTCTCTTGAAGAGTCATCAAAAGGCACGGTTGCCGCAGATTCATTCTCAGAATCGTTATCACTGTCCATAAGGTCCATTGAGGCACCTTCTTTAGTGGTAGCTGAATCTGCATGAGTCCCCTCCATATTAGTGGGACTCACCTCAGTAATGGTTTTCTAAGGGGGGCTAGAGATAAGAGGTCTCTCTAAGCTTTGTTGATCTTGGAGGGGGTGTTGTAGATCAACATCATTGCCATGGAAAGATGTTATCTCTTCATCAGTTTTGTAGAAAAGGTCAGTGAAAGATAAGTAGGTTAAGCCTACTGACCCGGGATCTTGGTCAATGTCTACAGGCATTGAGCCTCTGATTGGGATGTCCTTTATTGGCTGCTCAGAGGAGCGTAAAGACTCACCCTGAGGGCTTACAGATTGAGTAATGGGCTCATGGGTTTAAGACTGAGGAGACTCAAGACCCATATTAAGGTCAATGGTGAAGGAAGGTGAGACCTCAGACTGAGTGGGAGCCCAATGTTCCACTCTAGCCTTTTTAGGTTGAACAGGAGGAGCTTGTTCAATCAGAGTAGATTGAACAAGGGTTTGTTTGGGGTGTCTTGTGTAGGTAATGGTGATGGGAGGAAAAGGTAGTGTTGGCATTGTGGTTGTAGTTACTGGTGTGGGTTCATCATCTATGGGGTGAACAGGGATGTCACCAGGAGCAATGTGCTCAATCATACTAGGAGGTAAAGAAGTGTACCTTCCAGTGAAGTTGGTGGATACCCTCTTTAATGTCTTGAAGATGGTTGGCCTCATGTAAGGGACAGACAGAGTGGCTGCACAGACAAGTCGACTCTGGTCCAGCTCACAGTTAATGATGTGTTGAAGAAATCTGGGATACATAAAGAATGTTTCCCTCTGAAGATTTCCAATAAGATTGAGCAGCACAAGTCTTAAGTAGTTAAAGCGCACGCCTCGCACCAATCCATGAACTAGAACCCTAGTTCATATGGGATTTGATCCCATCCCCCAGATTTGTTTGACAAGCAGTGAAGGACAATGTGCAGGAGGAACTTCCAGTTGTAAGAGAAGTTGGATTTGTAGACAGTCGACCTGCTCACATCTCCACCATATCCCATGAGGATGTAGGTGCCGTCTAAATTTGTCATGGGGAACTTAGTAGGGGCACCTTCATCATGAAGCTGCAGATGCTCCCTGATGAGTTGTTCAAAGATGACCAACTCTGGCCACAAATGCGGGATTGTATTACACGAACCCCATTTAGGGTTTCGACCTGACTATTTCCCCAAAATTTAGTCATGTGATTGAGGTAAACTGTGGGATTAATAGTCAAGGCTGTGTAGTAGGATGATTGGATAAGGAGGGAGATGATTCAGAGAAGTCCATATCTCTTGATGAGTCAAAAAGTGCGACTTGGTTGTGTTGTGGATTTAGGGCCATTGGGAAAGTGTGAAGGTAGAGCAGTTTGAGTGTGGGTGAATTTGGGAGCTAGGAAACTTTTAGGGCTGTAAAATTTGTGGTAAGAAGATGAGAATGAATAGTCGAGATTATTTAAAAGAGGGTGGAATGGTGGTAAAGTGTTAGGATAAGGTGAAATGATGGTTAGTGATGAAGTGATAGGGGCTGTAAGGTTTAATTCAGTTAAATAATCCGACATCACTAAAAAAATCTTTGCTTTTTACAGTGTGGGGCCCAAGAGATTTCTGTACACAGTAAAAATCTCTCTTCTGAATATAAAACATTTCTGAATGTAATTTGTCTTCCGAAGGCAATTCCTACTTCCAAAGGTAAAAAGTTACTTCCGAGTGTAGAGATTGCTTTCCGAAGGGAGAGATTTTGTAAGCTTCGGAAGTAGATCTAATATGAAATCAATCACTTCTTTCGAGACTAAAAACTCTTCCGAGAAGAAAATTATCCTTGGAGAAATTTTGCTTCGGAAGATATGAAGAGAACTTCCGAGGGTTAATTTCTCTTCGGAAGAAATTTATACTTAGAAAATTTCAGAGAGATCTTTTGTAACTGGGCTTAATTTTATTGATATAAAACTTTACATATTAATAGGTTTTCAACATAGGTAATCTAATCAGTGTTTATCATCCCAATAGCTGTTATAAGATACTTAAATCTTTTTTTCATCAAAAGCTTTGGTGAACAGATCAACATATTGTTCATTTGAATAAACTCTGATTAGTTTAATTAGATTCTTTTCATCAATATCTCTAATAAAATGGTACCTGATATCAATATGCTTTGTCTTGGAGTGCTTCACCGGATTTTCAGTGATGGAGATAGAACTATTGTTTTCAATAAGGATAGGAGTGCTTATAAGGTTGAATCCATAGTTCAACATCTGATTCTGAATCCACAGTAGTTGAGCATTGCAACTAGCAGTAGCAATGTATATAGCTTCAGCAGTTGATGTAGAGACACAGGATTGTTTCTTACATTGCCATGAGATGATCCTTCCACCAAGAAATTGACATCCTCCTGATGTTGATTTCTTGTCAATGTTCCAGCCACCATAGTCACTGTCAGAGTATCCATAGAGATTAAAATCATTGTTTCTGGGATACCAAAGACCTAGTTTAGTTTAGGTGCTCCTTTGAGGTATCTGAGGATTCTCTTGGCAGCAGCTAGGTGAGACACCTTGGAGCAACCTGATATCTTACACAGATGCAAGTTGAAAACATAATATCAGGCCTACTGGTCGTGAGATACATTAGAGAACCAATAATTGCCCTATACTGATGTTGATCAGTATCCTCCTCCTCAAGGTCAGGACAAAGATTATGATTTATGGGTATGGTGTCTTGGCTGGCTTGCAATCTTTCATCTCAAATCTTTCTAAGATGTCATTGACATACTTAGATTGATTAATGAAAAATCCTTCCTTTAGTTGCTTCACTTGAATTCCAAGGAAAAAGTCTATTTTTCCCATAGAACTCATCTCAAACTTCTTCTTCATAATGCTTTCAAAGTCTTTACACATTTGGTCATTTGAAGAACCAAATATGATGTTATCAACATAGACTTGAACAAGCAAGATGTCCTTACCAGACTTCCTTATGAATAAAGTCTTATCAATGGTTCCTCTAGTGTAGTCATTCTTAAGGAGAAACTGAGACAGAGTCTCATACCACAGCCTTGGTGTTTGATGCAGCCCATATAGAGCTTTATCCAATCTGCACACATAGTGAGGATGCTGTGGGTCTTCAAGTCCTAGAGCTTGGCACACATACACTTCCCTATCTATATCCCCATATAGAAAGGCACACTTGACATCAAGCTGGTAGACAGTAAAGTTCTTGGAAGCAGTATAATCAATTCCTTCCTCTTGAGTGTATCCTTGAACTACCAGTCTTGCCTTGTTCTTGATGATCAAGCCTCTGTCATTTCTTTTGTTCCTCCTGAAAACCCATTAAGTGACTATTGGTACTTTGCCAGATGGTAGCAGACAGAGGTTCCAAACCTTCTGTCTTTCGAATTGAAGCAGCTCCTCTTGCATCGATTCAACACAGCTACTATCTTTCAAGGCATCTTTCACCTTCTTGGATTCCATCTGGGATAAAAAGAATAAGTACAAGCAGACATTCTCATGATGAGTCTGCCCTTTTGTTCTCACACCTTCAGAGACATCCCTAATGATGTTCTCAGCTGGATGAGTGTTATGAATCCGTAAACGAGGAATCACTTCCAGTTGCAAAGATAAGTCTAGATTAGACATATTTTTCTCAAGAACTGGAATACTTTGTCTAGCTATTGTTTTAAATTCATTCAATGAGAACTGATTGAATAAAATAGAAACATCATCAATTGTTGGCTGTGAAGTAGCATTAACAGTCACATGTTCTTTCAAAAAGCTACCTCTCTCAGCTTGGTGTTGTGTTGGATCTCCTGATGAGTTTTGAGGATCAGCAAGTGATTCACTGGTTGAAGCTTCACTATTCTTTGATATGGTTATACTTTTTGATCTGTGAATAGTAGGAGCTTGATTTGTTGCATCTCTTGGAGAACTTAGAAGAGGTCTGGGTAGCTCAAACAGTTGATTAGCATCAGCATCAGCATCATTTTGAGCACCTGTTCCAACTGAAACATTCTCACAAGAAGGTTTCGAATAGTTTGGAAACAATTCTAAATCAAAGATATGATCAGGGCCATTCCCCCTAACACAAGGAGTGTGCTCATTAACAACTATATTGGACGACTCCTCAAATTGTTGATTCTTAATGTTGTATACTCTATAAGTTTTGGAGCTAGAAGAGTATCCAACAAAGATAGCATCATCCGACTTTTTAGCAAATTTTACTAAATTGTCCTTTGTGTTGAGTATGGTACACCTGCTGCCAAAGGACCACAGAAAGCCATGAACGGTGGCCTCTTGTTCCATAGCTCATAAGGGTTTTTTCCATATGGGTTAACTACAAGAACTCTATTCTGCACATAGCATGCAGTGCTGACTGCCTCTACCCAGAATGTTAGAGGTAGTTTGGAATCAGCTAACATAGTTCGAGCAGCCTCAATAAGTATCCTATCCTCCTATCAGCAACACCATTTTGTTGAGGAGTTCTGGGAGCACTATATTGTCTGGCAATCCCTTTTGAGTTACAGAATAAGTCAAGAACGAAGTTCATAAACTCAGTCCCTTGATCACTTTTAATAATCTTAACTTTGTGATCAATTTGATTTTCTATTTTAAGAATAAAAGATTTTAATGTTTCAGTAGTTTCATCTTTAGTTCTTAAAAAGAATACCCATGTAAATCTTGTAAAATCATCAACTATCACAAGACAGTATGATTTTATTCCAATGCTCATTATACTTGTGGGACCAAAAAGATCCATGTGCAATAAATGTAATGGAGTAGTGATGGAGTTAACACTTTTGGATTTATGAGAGGCCCTATGTTGCTTCCCTTTCATGCATGCAACACAATTGTCTTTGCAGAAAAATTCCTTTTTAGGCAAGCCATGTACCAAGTTATTTTTAGCCAATTTATTCATTGTCTTAAAATTTACATGACACATAAGTTTATGTCAAAGTGTTGACTCATCACTATCAGCTTTGGAAAGAAAGCATGATACTTCACCCATTGGGGAAGCATTTGTTCATATCCAGCTTATACATATCCCCTTTCTTAGGAGATCTAAGAAGCACCAATTCCGGAGGAATTGTCATCCCTGGTTTGAGGATAATGCACTCATGCTCTATGAAAAGCATGTGGTGCTTTTGATCACAAAACTGAGAAACACTTAACAGATTGTGTTCAAGCTGTTTGACAAAGTTAACTTTGTCAACCTTTAACTTACCATTGGAGATACTCCTCTGCCAGAAATATATCATCCGGCCTCACCTCCGAATTGGACAGGACCTCCATCATAGTGTTGAAACTGTTGAAGGAGAGATTTGTTCCCTGTCATGTGCATGGACCATCCACTGTCTACAATCCATACATTGTTGTTCTTCTCATACGGATGTCCCTGCACATAAGATGAGATTATTAGTTTTCATTGGAGACCCAAGCCATGTTGGTCTTGGGTTCCTCCAAAGATAATGACATAATTGAACCAAAAGTTAAGCATTAGGGTTCAATGGATGTCTTTGAAGAAGAGGTTTGTGCTGCATGTCTTTCTTGATCTTCCAATCCATCCTTTGGTTGATTGTGGAAGATGTACTTGTAGAAGCTTTTGCAGCATGGCATTCTTCCGATGCTTCTTTATTTTCGGAAGAAGCTTTTACCACCTTTTCTTCCGAAGCAGTCTTCTTTTGGGATGGTTTCAAGGGAATTTTCTTTTTCTTTAGAATTTTAACTGCTTTTGCTTCTGAAGCCATCTTCCCTTTGAGAAGGAGTTTCTTTCGAAGACAACCTGGCTTTAGAAACTAGCTTTCCTTTTTCATCACTTGGACCATTTGATAAGGTCCAAACGAGAAACCTTCCATGACTCCTTTTCTAATATTATTTGCATAATGTGTGCTTAGCAGGATTGTAGTAACAATCTTTAGCCATGTGGTTTTGCAAACCACACATTATGCATGTAATGTTAGTCTTTTGGGAGCTTATAGGTTGCTGTTTCTTAGTCTTTCTCTCTTTGTCAGTAACCTTTCCCTTCAACTTCTGATCCTTTGATAGGACATGAGTGCTGGTATTATAATCTTTTCCTAAATCAGAAGTACCTATCATCTGGAATCCAGCTAAGATAAAGAAACCCTTTTGTTTTGGGTCAATCATCAGCTTAGACTCAGCCACTTTCTTAGCAGTTCTTCTGGCAGCTTTAGCTCTGCTTCTGCGGGCTTTGGTGGTAAGGGTTTGATCTTCACTGGGAGAGGTGGGTGGATTTACCTATTCCTTCCCTGTGGTGGCCACTATTATTGCATCATTCTTCAACTCATGTGAAGAAGGATCAGCAGATGGGACCTTTTGCTCTTCAGTACCACATCTAGGTTGTCTTATGGACTCATAAGAATGTGGTGGAGCAATTTCATTGGTCTCCAACCCTCCTTTATTCTGATAACAGATTTTGGAGTGGGAGGATGATGCAATAATAGCTTGGAAGTTTTGCTCAGAAATAGCATACTTCCTGGCTTGAGCCTCAGCGATGACAAGCTGGGCTTGAGCCTCAGACAATTTGAATATTAAATCCTTTATTTGAGTCTTGTAATTGGTATGTTCATGTTTTAATAAGGAAATAGTTTGCTCTAACTCTTCAATTTTCTTTAGGTATTCAAATTCTGCCCTTTTAAAATCAGATTTCAAAACATTTAAAGACTCAATATCAGATTTAATTTCCCTATTGTAGTCCCGATATAATTTAACCTTAGCTATATAGGCAGGAGTACAGAGATGTTCATATACTTAGTTATCATCTGTTCTGGCCATGAGAGCTTGAGCAGGAGTCATATCCTAAACCATAAAGCTCCATTCAACTTCTTGAGCCATTGCAGCTGTTTCAATTGACTTTCCAGTGGGCTTTGATGTAGAGGGATATGTGAAGGCCTGTGGGATTCCCGGGTTTGATTTAGGAGCCTTGCATTCCCTAGCAAAGTGACCAAGTTGGTTACAGTTGTAACATTTGGCCTTGGTCTTGTCAAACCCAAACTTGCTGATAGTTGGGTTTTGAGGGAATTGCCTTCCAGTTCTCTTAAAGAACTTCTTCGCTCTATAGGTTAAAAGAGCCATCTATTGGACGATGTCCACATACTCTATGCCGTCTAGACTAAAACAATCTAGATCATCAATACAATATTGAAAATCACTAGAGTGCCCACTTCCTGAGACAAAGGCACAACTATCCTGAAAGGAGTTATGCTGAGCCTGTTGAGAACTTGGAGTCTCAGAGAAAGTGATGTAAGGTCCAGAAGAGCAGGATTATGTCAGGTATTGTTGAGGTTGTAGGGGTACTGAGCCTTCAGCAACCATTAAAGTGTTGTTAGCCGGAAGAGTCAGAGGTCTGCTTGTTTGGTGGCCCTTCTTACTCTCCATCTCCAACCGGTATCCATCATGGTTGCCATAGAGTTCAGTCATGGTAAGAGTGCTCAAGTTCTCTGTCCTCTTGATAAAGACACAGTAGAATGTCCATTCATTTGAAAGAGCACTCATGAACTTTCTTGTGAGATCTCTGAGTTCAAGAGTGATCTTCATAGACTGAAGTGAAGAAATAAGATCCATGTACCTGAAATACTGCTGGCTGAGAGTCTCTCCAGCAATATAAGTGAAGTTCTCGAACTACTGCTTAGTGAGTCCTTCTTGGAGTCGTTGGAGCTTGAATACATCTGAGCAAGTGCATCAAACAATTCTTTAGCAAACTTACAATGCTCAAACCCCATCATGATGGAGTTGGGTATTGCAGTCGTCAGAATGGTCATTGCATTGCTGTCAACGTCCATTTTCTTCCGGTCTTCATCAGAATAATCTTCAACAACTTTTTTTATCATGGCATCGTTTCCACCAGGCGCTGCCACCTTGGGTTCATACGGGCCATTGACAATGGAGTTCCCATCTTGTTGTCTTGGTATCTGATGAAGCCTTCCATTCTTCTGCTCCAAGACCTGAAGTTTTTAGGAGTAATGATAGGAGATTTGGTCATGGTTCCCATCTCTACTTTGGATTTGTTAAGAGCCAGTTCTGTGATAGTTGTAAGGAGGAGTGAAAAACAAATGGATTTGGATGGTTAGATCTCACAATCAAGAGCCTAAATAGCTCTGATACCAATTGCAGGATCGGTTTGTGTCACTAAACACTTGGTTTTCTCTCAAACTCACTTAAACAACACTCTTGATGAAAGCAAAGTCTTTAAGAGTTGATAACAATATAATAAGTAATAACAAAACTCAAGAAGTAATTTTCAAGGTACTTGCATATATTGCTTCTCAACTCAAATATTAGAAGACTCTTACAAGTATGTTCTTATGAGATACAATGAGAGACTATATATAATACTACCTACAGCCTGATATACTTTGACACCAGCTGGAATCCTCTAACTAAAGCAAATACTACAAAGTTATAGTTTAAGGTATCTCAGATAAGACTTTATCTGAGATATGGTAGTCAGGACATGTCCCTGACTTACCTTTTGTCACCAACTAAAGTTGGTAACTTGTACTAACATAAAAAGGTGAATAATGGAATAAAGTATGGTCAACTACATGGCTCTTTGAGAAAACGCCATGCAGTATCAGAGGTCTGCAGTGGAGTGTCAAAGACTATACTTATGTCCACTAGTTCATAGCAGTGTCTTCCGAAGGTTAAATGGCTTCGGAAGAACAAGTACTTCCGAAGCCATTTATACTTCGGAAGAGGTTGTTTCTTCTGAGGCTTGAGAACTTCTTCTTTCTTCATACTTCAGAAGTAGTCTTCTGATTTCTTCCTTTGAGACTTCATCTTTGGAAGTGAATACTTTA
Source organism: Flaveria trinervia (assembly GCA_025506515.1). Taxonomy (NCBI): domain Eukaryota; kingdom Viridiplantae; phylum Streptophyta; class Magnoliopsida; order Asterales; family Asteraceae; genus Flaveria; species Flaveria trinervia. The sequence goes on from CM046444.1 coordinate 14,734,245, forward strand.
TCTTCAGAAGTAGAGCTTTGCCTTTAGAAGTGGAACTTTTACTTTATCTTTGGAAGAACTCTACTTCCTTCAGAAGTTCCACACTTTACTTCAGAAGCCTTTGTAAGCAGCACCAAAATTTGTCTAAGTGATTTGGTTTTGGTTGCACAAACCTTCTTCTTGATCCAACAGTTATGATCAAATACATTAGTGTTAAATTATGCAATTCGATGGTAATTTACGGGAAATGATGCTTATTATTGGTAAGTTATTTTTATATATGCTTAACTATCATCAGTGAGTGTTAAACAAGTCTAATATTTTAGGTTATGATTATTATGGTTGATTATATATGTCAAATGTTAGCTATGATCCAATTATGATCATTAGTGTTAAATTAAACACAATGTTAATAACTTACAAGAAATAATTAAGTTTATTTATACGTAGTTATCATCAATGAGTGTCAAAAAAGGTCAAATATATTCGGTTATAATGATTACGGTTGATTGCATACGTCAAATGCCAGCTATGATTCAATTATGATCATTGGTGTTGAATTATATATACTAACAATAATTTATAAAAAATTAGACATACTACTGATTAATTAAGTTGTTTATTCTTAATTATCATTAAAGAGTGTCAAAAAACCTCAAACATGATTGATTATGATGATTAAGGTTGATTATATATGCCAGAGATTAGGTGAGATGAACAAATATTATTATACATATAGTAATATGTTTATAATAGTAGTAATAATAATCATAATCATAATCACAGTAGTAGTAGCAATAATAATAGTAGTAGTAGTACTAGGTGTGTATATTATCTATTTCATTATCTCACCACCACCTTCACTGACAACATCTCATTATCATTATTTTTGTTAAGAATTTAAGGTGTGTATATTATCTATTGCATTAGTTATTTATATGTTTTGATTTGGTTCTTATTTAGTAGAATGATATGATAATATGTTGATCTATTTGATTTTTGGTTTGATTTTGTTCTTGTTTTGATTTGGTTAATGATATGTTTTAATTATGTATGTATGTATACACAATATATGATGAAAGTAGTTTGCCTTGGTTATTAGTTTATTAATAAACATATGATGCGCATGTGATGAATTGAAAATATTTGTGCTAGATGATTTTAGTGTTAGAACTTTGGGGTATGCATGTTACATTCTTTTGTTAATTAATTAAAATATTAAGTTGAATTATTGTTATATTTGATTTATGTTGTTAGAATTATAAAAATTGTTTGATTTGGTTATTGGTTTGAGTTGATAAAATGATATGATGAATTATATTTTGTAACATGTTTTAGGATTAATGTTAATTAATTCATAACCTAATTCATGAACATATGATAAATTGTATTTTAAAACATGTTTTAGGATTTTATTTATGTTTTGGAAAATGTTTTAGGGTTTCATTTATGTTTTATAACTTGTATTTATATTTATGGCATGTTTATGTATATGTATAAGTCAACAAATATGAAGGATGACACATTATGGGAAAAAGTTTGGATGGTTCAAATAGAGGGCAAAAACAAGATTAGGTAAATATAAAACTTTTATTTCTATTATATGTTAAATATGTTGTTATCATGCATTTATATGTTGTTATTATTTTAATTTAATATAATACAATGTTAGTACCTTGTTGGTTTAGTATATTATTTAGTTTAAAATTAGATATTATCAAGTTAAGTCACTTGGACGCATTTATAGACTAAATTTAGATATTATTACTTGCATTATTGATTTATTGAAACTTAAAACTATTATATTTTATTATTTATAATTGGATGTGTTGTTTTTTTTATTTTACAACAGTTATGTTATCGAATTTTCATGAAAATATTAATAAACATCTCTTGTTATAAATGAACAGGTAAATTATCATTACATGAGATGAGATTTAGAATAATCACTCCACTCCATGGATAGTGCACACAGATTCTTCTTTCATTTGCAATTCCTCTCTGTCTCATACATCGACCTGTGAGATTCCATAGCTAATGAATCTCTTTCAAGAAAGAGTCTTCTAACAGGGTAGTTGATGACATAGATAGGGTCGACGATGGAACGAACAACGAAACTTTACGACAACTTTAATCATCGGCTACCCTGTCAACCAGAAGAGCAGAAGCAAACAAATAACATCCGTGTTTCTATTACAACACGATGAAAGTCGATAGTTCGAATGAAGAGTTCCTGGTCCTGGTCAGAGACCACTGTGTTCGCGTCGGCGATCAAAGCGGGCTGCTTGTCTTGCCTCAGATTATTGAAACTGGTTCTTTGGAAACTTGCCCCAAAGAAACTGACCAACAACATAAGCCCCCGCAAGTTTGGACAGACTGACTCGTATGGAATCGGTTTCATTTGGCTCTAGACTACGATTCGAGGAAATTAATACACTTAGGAATACATGCGTGAAATGCAGGAACTGATTAATGGATTTTAAAAAAGGAATAAAATCCTAATGACGATAAAGATGATCAAAATGATGACAATTATAAGTTGTTTATTTTGTAAAAGATTAAAGATGTTTACTTTAGTTATTTTGTTTATATGCACGTGTATGTAACTGGAATTGTAAAATGATTTTATTTTGGGTGTTAGTAATATTAGCTTTCGTTTAGTGTATAAATATGTTCCCGAAACCTAAAATATTAGAAAAACCTAGAAAATAAAAAAACAATTTATAAATTAAAAGTTAAAACATTAGGGTTTATGGCGATGGCATGTCGTCGCCATAGGTCCAACTAATTTTTTTAATAAAAAAATTACATAATTTAAAAAAACTAGTCATCGCCATAGAGTGAAAAACACAACTATTTTTATATTAAAATATAATAGGAATTTTTTTGCCGACAACTATGTGGCAACAACTTGTCATTGGATAGACCTTTATGGCAACGACTCAAAATAAGCTATAGCGACAAGGCTGTAACGACTAGGTTTATGACGACGACAAACCGACCCTATCGTGATGACAAATGTCGTCGCCATAGCTCTTATTTCTTGTAGTATAATTAACCAATATAAACATAGAAACGTACACTTGCTCTTTTTGCAATTAAGACATCAACATCGATAAACAACACTCAACACAAAATATTCATCAAAAAATATTTGTTACAAGATGTCTCTCCTTAAGAGGTTGAGTGGTTAAGTCTCCTTATGAACAAATGATGCAAATTTACAAGTAGGTTTCGCATGTGTGTGAATTCATAGTACAAAACATACAAAAATACATAATAATCAAATTCAGTACACTAATAAACCACACTAACAAATCTTCGAGAAAGCAATAATGAATTTTATATTCTAATTAAAACTCATAAATATCAACATCAATATCTAAATCTAAATCCACAAATTGAACACACAAATATAAACATCATCATCAAAGTTTTCGACTTTGCAAGGTAACGTTATATATATAGTACACACATATTGACTCCCGAATTAAGGTTGGTGGTGGGGAGATAATAACTCCCGTGTGATTAAATGGGTGAGCCCCGAGTCATAAACGAATTTTTTTAGGCGTGTCAAATAATATTAAGTATTTATAAATAACTAAGTTATTCTTCGTGTAATACACGGATTGAATAAATAAAATATTAAATAATTATTAATAAAAATTTATGTATTAATAAATCATGTTTGAAGATAAAATATAATGTTAATTGCGTATAAATAACAACTTTAAATATAATATTTTAATGCAAATTATAATTAAAATTATATATACTTTAGTTAAGAACTAAAATAACTATATCATTTTTTAACTCTCTTACGTAAAAAGTTTCATTTTTAAACATTCATTTCAAGTTTTTTATAAAAAATATTTTTTATAAAAAAAATGTTTTTAAAAAATCTGGTTTGCAATTATCCCAGTTGTTTTAATAAGACTCTTTTAAAATATTTCACATGTTTATAATTTTTGTAAAAACAAAACGATTTAGAATATTTTGTTTGAAAAATGTTTGGAGTTTTAGAAAAATTTCATATTATATAAAACTTTAGTTTCTTGTTATTCCGATTTTGATTAAAAGATGTGATTTATAACTTCCTTCATAAAATCTATTTAAAAAAATACACTTTGATTTTTAAAAAAATAAATAAGAGAGAGAAACATAGCAATTAATAAATTTTAGTTTTAATAAGAGAGATAAATTTATATGATTATTTAAATTACTATAATATCATTTTGGAGGGAAAATTGATTTATGAATGTCTAAAAAAATGACATGTGACAAAAACATGAGTTAAAAAAATGATAAATAGCAGAAAAACCTTGTTTTATTAGAAATTATAGATTATAATAATTATGATCATTTCCAAAAGTTCACAAAAACAACATTTGCTTCTAGATTCGGCAACATAACAAACATGAACAAATAACACATTACAATCATGTGATAATCAAAACTAGTAATTTAACCCGCGCTTCGCCGCGGCGCGAGCGCGTGTTGTTATAAGACGTGATCAGATTCAGAAAGAGAAACTTATTAAGCCACGACTACTTGATTCTGAACATCCCGATGTAGATTAGAAAGCATGTTACGTATAAAGCAAGAAAATGTATTTGTATTTAATCATATATATATATACATATATATATATATATACTATATATATACACACATATATCTATACATACATATATATATATATATATATATACTATATATATACACACATATATCTATACATACATATATATATATATACACATATATATACATATATATAAAGTCAAATGATTAAATTTAGTTAGTTAATCAAAGAATTAAAAGGGTGTGCCAGGTAACTGACTGCTTAAATCTTGCTTTACATTATTTTTTTATATTACATCTTACGAAACTATGTAAAAACTTAAGTTTGTCCTCGAAACTTTATAAGAAAATCTAAAATTTTTATGTGAACCCATCTTACGATTGTAATATGATAAAGAAACTGTGGAATATATTACGATACAACTCATGTCGAAAAGTTCCGGTTAGCCATAATTTGCTAGCATCGTAATTTGTGATATTCATGATTATTCAATTTTAAATGCAATTTTTATGGTAATAATAAGTTTTTATAAGTATGCAACATGTCATGGGTCATGATATACATGCATGATGTGTAAAAAAAGTTGATAATGGTCGTAATAAGACTTAAATGAATTTAAACTTTTTTCAAATCCAAAGCATTTCAGAAGTGACCCTATGAATCTATGATGCACTCTTTCTCTTTCGTAATATCACTGCCATCATTTTAGAACCCCACCTTCATCTTCAACCATTACCGCTATCTCAGATCTGACGCCTCATCAATGAAAAAAATGGCTCTCCCATTCTCAAAAGTCGTCCTCATGTTTGCAAACATAGGTTCATCGGCGCCCACTTTTGATCCACCATCGCCAACCATCTTCGATGAACATGACAACATAGATCGGATGACACCACCTATCTGAAATTCTTGTTTTTATTCTTTTTCGTGTTTTTTTGGTTCAATCACTACAGATTTTGTTCTTGGGACGTGTCTGTGTCTGTGTCCATGTTTTTGTGGTTACATTATCTTCAAACATTGAACGAATTGCCAGTATCAATAGCCGGATACCGGAGTGGCGTGAGAAGAGGTGGCGGCATGAAGAAAGTTGGGCCCTTAACCTGACTTAAATTACAAAAATACCCTTGGTCTGGTCACCGACCAAAGGTTTTAATATGTATTATAATATATAAAAATTAGTAATATCAACATTAAATCATTAAACTAAATACAAAAATAGCTATGTTTTTTACACGTGTGTAAGGATTTGCATGGACGGACCTAAGAAGGGAGGGGAGGGGTCGGTATTTCCCCCCTTATGTATAATGTGTATTGACGGTTTTTATTGACCCTGTGTATTTTTTAATACCGATCACTATAAAATATTTTACGACCCCTAAACCCTATTTTTATTGGATTGTTTAACCTACTAAAAATTAAAATAATAGTTCACTTACTTAAGAAAAGTAATATCAAAATAATCACCAATAGGTCTATGTTGTGTAAAATTTTTAAGCTCGTTTATTTAACTAAACACTTAACACATATTTCATTAATCTATTAACATTCTTTGGTTATCTTTAAATTTTTTTTAGAAAAATACCTTAAACAATGTTTGCATTTGCTACATTTTTAAGAGAAAGATATTTTTAATAAGGTTTCGATTGATAATATATTGGATATTTTTTAAAAGATGAAGCCACGTAAACAAGTATAAAGTGTACTATGTTTTTTTCCTAATGAAATCGTATTTTTGTCAAATGTCTTATGATATAATTGTAATATATTTTGTATGTCTGACCTGACCCAAACCAAAAATTCAATATTGAGTTGAGATATACACGTCTATTCGAAAACTGAAAAAAACCAACCCCGAAGAAAAAAATTTCTAGGTCCGCCCCTCATGATTTGCTTAAATACAAAAATATTTATGATCAACCAACGCTGTGCATAAACTATAAAACAACAGAAACATGACCATCAGGACACAATTTTTAATCATATTTCACATGTGATTAAAAGTTGCTTTACACGTATATTTTAAGAAACTAAACTTACACCGGTTTATAATAACAAACGCTATACCATTAAATCATTAAGTTATGTTTCAGCATTCATAGCACGTTTCCCATATATATGTGAGTGGGTGAGTGAAATAAATAGAAAATTTTATGGGGATTATACTACGTTTTCTTATATTTAAAAAAAAAACATATACAACTCCCATAAATTTTTTAATATTTTTGAAAGTGATTGCATGTGAGTGAATAAGAGATAAAATATACTTATAAAGATATAAAAAATATTATCTAATTGAGAAATAAAGAAAAATAATAATAATATTTAATGTAATTATAAGATCATGAATGTGGTATATTACACGTGATAAGTGGATATTCTGTAAACCTTTTTATCTTAGTACATAATTTAACACTTATATCTCAGAATATCAATTTTTTTAAAGAATCACATGATGTTTTAAAATTGTATTTTTACAAAAATAAATTCCTTAATCGAAATTACAAAACAACGAAAGGCTATTATCACCCGAAGTAAGTCCATTCATACAGAACATTTGACAATTTATTTGGGTGATCAAGAGCAAATTATACGAATAGATTTTACATATGAAAGTTTCATTACTAGAAAACTAAGTTTTACTTGTAGCAAATCACTGACTGTTAATGTCCTCGACATTTTGACCATTTTACCGATAGATTACCAAAATAAAATAAAAAGAAATAACTTTAGTAAATTTTGTGTCAACAATCAACATTAGATGGCCTAAAAAAGACTTTCACTGACACGTTTACAGATAAGTCCAAACTTTGTCATTGTCGGTGGGAAGACGAATATTACCACAGTAATTATTTAGTTATAGTAAAATGATAAGATTTTCGCCAAAATTTTCAGACTTCGTCAGTGTTAAAAATTTCCAGGAAAACATTCCTTCAGCAAAAGTTACTTACACAGTAATCAAACCATAATCTTTTACAAATGAACTTCATTGATACGAACAAATACCATTGGTCTTAATCCATCTCCTCAGAGCTCTCTGTTTTCATATGTATTCCAAAAACCTTTTTGCTTGGTGGTAACTAGTTTGTTGAACTTAATGATAATGGACTTAAAACTGACCGTACATAAAACTATTTTTGATGCGTATAAGAATGAAAGATAGTCTTCAAATCATATGTGGAGCTAGTGATGGATGAATGCTATATTAGGTGGTCATGAAATATTTGTGCATGTGAGTGTTCTAAAATCGGTTTTTCTAGTTCTATAAATTGTCCTTTCTTAACAAGTGTCTAGTATGAAACAAAACTAAGAGTGCTCATATGTTACAAGCCTTCTGTATGTGTCATCCTGATTACAACTATGGTATGAGAACCAATGGTGTACATGTATTCACAATGTGAGAATATAAAAACCAATGCTGCACACAATAAGGCACATATGCAGGATTTGAAAACGTAATTTAGTACAGAAGAAATATGTATTTAATTATATGGAAATGTAATTACTAACTTGTCTGTAACATCTTTAAATGTAATTCAGCATCCAATTTGACTCTATTTTTTTTAACACTCTAAATAATTTAAAACACGTGGTAAGGCAACTTGTGCTTAATTTAATGCAACTTAAGATAACTCATTAATACAAGACAAGTCGATCTCATTAAGACCCACTAGTGTATGCACGCATGTTTAACTTCAAAATAACTTGTTATGATTTAATTTTATTTTGTATAAACTAAAATAACCTACTAAACACAAAAAAAAATATTAACGTAACTTAGTATACTAATCATGACACAAAGCCTTCAACACCAAAATGACTTATTATAACCTAATAAGACTTTATGGAACCTAAAAGAACTTACTAACAAAGGGCAATATCCATTAAGACTTATTAGCGCACTAATCATCATATGTATAACACTAAACTGACTCATGTTTTAATTTTTCTTTGTGTAACCCAAAATAGTTGACTAAACACAAGATAATGCTTGTTAATTAACTGATCAACATATCCATGTGTTTAACATCAAATGACTTGTTATGATCTAATTTGATTTCATGTAACATAAACAATTAACCAAATAACACAAGATAATGCCAATTGAGGTTCATTATTATATTGATCATCATATACAAGTCTTTAACCTCAAAAAGACTTACTATAACTTGATTTGAATCTTTGTAACTTAAAACAACTCATTAACATATGAGAAGGTCTATTAATGTCCACATTATCATACACAGGGACGGAGCTTGAACATCCCTACAGGGGAGCGGGGGCGAAATTAATAACTTTTAAGGGGGCGAACTCAATATTTATATAAAAATGTACACTACGAGTCAAAATTTTACACTATCGGACTAAAAATTAACACCACCGGCGAAATAAAGAGCCCCCCCCCCACCCCTGCCTTCTCTATACTTCATCCATGATCATACACAAGTGTTTAACACCAAAATGTCTTGTTATGACTACTCTAACTTTTTCTAACCTAAAACAACTCATAAATTGTTAAACATACCTTAAAGTTCATAGGACGAAAAGATAATTTTTTTAGGCCTTGATATTCTGGTAAGTATTGATAGACTAGGTATTCACCTTATCAATATATCAAATCAATGACGGGGTCTGTTTGACAACTAACTCGCACCTAAATTGGATTGAACCCTTGGCAGGCTATTGTTCTCTTCTTTCCTCAAAGTTGTGGAGTAAGACATTGATTTCTCAATAAGATCAATCTTTTTTATTGTATTGTGCACTCCCCTGAAAAATATCGGTGCACGTGTAAACGAGATGCTCTACCAACTAAGCTACAACCCTTAGTGCTTGTAATACATATTTTATTATGTAGATAATTTCTTGTCAAAATGAATATTCTCAAGATAACTATTCCATGATCCAAAATCATATTGATCGGTAGCGCAAGAATCAAATGTTAACCCTCTGCCGTTTTGATTGTTGATTCTGAAGTTGATAGAACATATTCATAAAATTAGCATATGCCTATCAAAATAATCAAGGCAAAGCTCTAGGATGAAAATTATTCAAAGGACTAAACAGGTAGAAAAGGTATATTGCGACTGGAAAATATTATTGTAATTGACAAATATTTTTATTCTTAAAAAAACATTAGGGAGAAAATCGTATCTACTTAATTCGTTGTTAGGAGCTATAAATAGGTTAGTTAGGCGCATTTGTTACTAACTCTTACATTTAAGATCAAGGATAGTTAAAATAGTATTGTCTTAGACGTGTGTTGTTTTAAATCATTACTTCCTCTAGTGTCTTTAGAATTGACCGAACACAAAATTAAAGTTATATTAGGAACTGATCCATTATAATAAGGACCCATTTCTGCAAACCATAAGTTTAGAAGAGATTAAATTGTTGTTCGCAATCTTATCTTTAGAATCTTGGGCTGTGTTGATCGATCGTCTATATAAGGGTAGACACTTTCGATAATACGAGTCTAATAACAGACCGTATCAACTTCAATATTTGATCTCTTTCATAGCCAATCTCAAGTAAGATGGTTTTCAAGCCCATAAAATATTTCTTTAGAAAAAACGTTTGCTTGCATTTTTATCATTTTTTACATAAATTTGATAATGCCTCAACTACTTTCACAACAAAATTAGCAATTTGGCATCTAAAGACATGCAATAAATCTATCTTTAGCTCCCTAAACCTTGTTTTTTATAATCAAGATTGTGTGGCTATTTACTACCAAGCGTAATGGGGCATTAAAAGGCATTATAACACCTTAAAACGACATTACTCCACCATGTGAAATTATGGGGGCTTTATAGGTTGGGGGCGTTATGACCATAACGTCATAACTTCTCATATATATCATAATTAGGTAATAATTAATGAGCATTAATCTTTACTCATCTATTTTCTAGAAGAATGATGATAAGGTGGTGCTTATATAATAGAAAATGTCTCTTAAAGATCAATAACCATTACATATATATAATTTTTTTTGAACGGTCAACGAATAATTTTTAAGCCCGGTCACCCGGATAAACCCATTGGCGAAAGGTCACCAACACCCGCGAACACAGACAGCGCTGATGACCCGGCTTGCCCACCATTCCAAAGGAAACCCACCGTTTAAAAGCCCACTGTGATAAAAACTCTTGACCCACTTGAAACATATTGTATCTAATAACCATTACATATGTTCTAAAGAATGTAACAAGTAAATTCATTACCGGCCTAGTGTGGCACAAAAGTATCCATCCTATTTTAATGCAAAAAAAAAGAAGTTTTACCTTGAGAGCATTAATGGATAAAGAAACTTTTAAACCTATTTATAGGAGATCAAAGAAAGAGGTATACATGAGCTTAAATAGGGTATTATAAGGGTGTATACAGGTATTTATACGGCGTATCGGGTCAAAATCATTTAAACCCATAGTGGCATATTTAAACAATAAGTGGGTTGCATTTAGTCTGCATAGAACACCATGTTGAGCTTTAATATTTCGTTAATAGCTAAAATAGTATTTGTCATAGATGTGTGATCGATATAATAAACACAAATTCTTGTATTTTTTTAGAATTGCCTAACAAAAAATTTCAAGTTATATTAGGATGAGGTCCGTAAAGTTAAGAACTTATGTCTGTGAACCTTTGAACTATAAGTTCAGAAGAAACTAAAACGTTGTTTGCAATCTAACCATTAGAATCGTGGGCCATTGTGTGTTGATTAGTCGTAAAATTAAAGATAAGACATAATTAATAATAGGGATTTTTACATATTCCTCGTTCCTAAGATCATAAATTACATATTTCTCCAAACTAAAAAATTAATTACATATATTCCATTCCTAAAATATATATATATTACATATTTATCCTTTTTATTAACTAAACCTATTAAATAATTATTTTACCTTGTTTTACTAAGTGATTTTTACATATTAATGTTTTATTATTATAAAAGTTTGAAATCTTTGACAATTAATTTTGTATTTGAGATATAAGTTTGATTATCGGTTATTGTTGTTTTGAAATAAATTTTAAAACAAGGTGAAATTTTATTATTTTTATTTATATAAAAGACTCGAATTTAGATAACTATGTAATTGATAGTCTTTGGAAGTGAAATGTATAAAAATAATTTAGTAAAAATACGAGTAATATAATTATTAAATAAATAATTTTAATATAACGGGTAAATATGTAACATATATGTTTCAGAAAGAGGAAATATGTAATTGACTTTTAGACTTTGGTAAATATATAGGCAGGGAAAATATATAAATGCCCCCTAATAATATGGACAACACATTACAAGAAGGGAGACTAATAGCGGCGACATATTTCGCCACTATTAGTGGGGTTTGTCGCCGCTATTAATATTATTAGCGGCGACACTGTCGACGCTATTTGTGTTTGTTAAGAATTCCGGGAAAAAGACTATTAGCGGCGACATTTGTCGCAACTAATAGTCAATTTTTTTGTTTTTTATTTTTTTTATTTTTTAATTTCCATTTTTAATAACTGAATAAACATGTATATAAAAATAAACCCAGATTTTTCAATAACACAAATAACAACATACGCATACAAATAATAATAAGTACACTACAATTGTTAACTAATTAAGTATACTAATACATTGTTTAACTTCAACATTAACGATCGTTAACACAAACTTAAACTACTTAAACTACTACCCTATTCATCTTTCTCGTCCGAATCTTCTTCATCAGCTTGTTGTGTAGCTTTTTGAGAGACAATAAGTTGAGTCATTTGAGACATAAAGTTCACATTTTGAAACAAACTTGCGATTTGAGCCTACAAAACAAAACATACATTATAAGTTGTTGTATAATGTACACATAACACTTAACACCTTCAACTTAAATTTACTTATTTTGACCCGTTTAATATAAACCAACAATGATACACTTAACACCTTCAAGTTTAAGCACTTTAAGTTTATTTTACCCATTTTGACTCGTTATAAGTCAAATTAACGTGGTTTTAACCATATCAAGTGTGTTTGTATCATTTTGACCCATTTCAACCAAAATATACATAATTCAACTTAAATTACCTATTTTGACCCGTTTTAGATAAACCAACAATGATACACTTAAACACTTTCAAGTTTAAGCAATTAAAGTTTATTTTGACCCATTTTGTTTTGTTTTAAGTCAAATTAATGTAGTTTTAACTGTATCAAGTGTGTTTGTATCATTTTGATCCATTTCAACCAAAATGTACATAGTTCAACTTAAATTACTCATTTTGACCCGTTTAAGATTAACCAACAATGATACACTTAATACCTTCAAGTTTAAGCAATTAAAGTTTTTTTTACCTATTTTGATCTGTTTTAAGTCCAATTAACGTGGTTTTAACTATATCAAGTGTGTTTGTATCATTTTGACCCATTTCAACCAAAATGTACACAGTTCAAGTTAAATTACCCAATTTGACCCGTTTAAGATAAACCAACAATGATACACTTAACACCTTCAAGTTTAAACAATTAAAGTTTATTTGTACCCATTTTGACCCGTTTTAAGTCAAATTAACGTGATTTTAACTATTTCAAGTGTGTTTGTAACATTTTGACTCATTTCAACCAAAATATACATAATTCAACTTAAATTACCCATTTTGACCCGTTTAAGATAAACCAACAATGATACACTTAACACCTTCAAGTTTAAGCAGTTAAAGTTTATTTTTACCCATTTTGGCCTGTTTTAAGTCAAATTAACGTGGTTTTAACTATATCAAGTGTGTTTGTATCATTTTGACCCATTTCAACCAAAATGTACATAATTCAACTTAAATTACCCATTTTGACCCATTTAAGATAAACCAATAATAATACACTTAACACCTTCAAATTTAAGCAATTAAAGATTATTTTTACCCATTTTGGCCATTCAACTTATATAACTTTAATACCCAAGTGTCTAATGTATTTGTTCATGCTCATGGACAAATGAACTCAACCCTGCAGATGAAGACGGTTTACGCCCAATCCCCTAATATGTCTGCAGCGTTCTCCCAAACTGGCTTTGATGTGTTTTCACTGACTGTGGTATATGTGGCAGCTCTATCAAAAGGAATAGATAAAGGTTCCCTTTTTATTTCCAACTCCTACTGCAACTTTTTATTTTTTTTCCTTCCCTCTTGTTTTTCGAGAAGACAAACCTACATTTATAATAAAAAATCAATACTTACAATATATATCAATAATAATTGAATAAACAAGAATATATAATACTACTTGTAGAGAATATGTATAGAGGTTAAAGCAACCAAAGTCTTTGTAAGGCCTCGTTCCGAGGACGCTTACAGCTGGTCATTCATCGCACTCAAAAACATAATTATCGTCATCTTACATAAAAACATCGCAGCGGAAACATTTAAAACAATATCTCATTTCCATATAAATGTTTTTGCAAGTTAATACAACATTCATTACAAAACAGTTTGTTCGCATTACAATGCAAAAACATTAATCAAAAGAATGCCATCCCAAAAGAGCCGAGTAGCCGCCCGTGCCATCCTCAGCAATCATTACCTGCCAACTGAAAACACATCAAAGTCAGCGTTGTTGAGTGAGTTCTAGTTTTATAATAAAACATACTTTTCTTTCGTAAAACCGTTCTTTACTTTCTTTCAAAATCATACTATACTTTTGTACATGATCACACATCATACGTACATGTTCGAAGACTGACACATCACCGGAGTACGCGATTCGTTTCTCTTTCATTTCATTTCAGTCTCACGCACTACTCCCGACTCATGTCCGAAGACTGATACTGTGCCGGGGCCTGTACACAAACCCCCGACTCATGTCCGAAGATTGACACAGTACCGGAGTACGCGATCCTCTTCTCATTCATCCGGATCCTATCTCATGTAATACCCCCGACTCATGTCTGAAGACTGATACTGTGCCAGGGCCTGTAACCAAACCCCCGACTCATGTCCGAAGACTGAAACGGTACCGGAGTACACGACAAGGACCTCTTTCGAGTCTGTTACGACACAGAGTCGCTCACTTCATACATATGGTTGCAAGCCTTTCATTTTTTCATTCATTCATTAATGGATGCATTCATTCATTACGTTTCTCTTTTCATTATCTTCCACTTTACGTTACATAATACTTTCATTACATTCATTATTCAACGCAAAGCCATGGAAAGATAAACATAACGCAAAGCCATGGAAAGATAAACATACATAATAATAAGGAACATAAAACGTACAACATCAAACACACATGGCAACATCACACACCCATAACATACATCATGCATAGCATACATCATGCGCAAGCACACGACATCATCATCACACGAATCACACGTATCACATCATATAACCATATGTCATAGCACATCATCATGCGTCACATCATCATCATCATTAGCTGATCATCATACGTCATCTTATACCATCCATGCCCATCACATCATCGAGGCAATCCATCTCGACCAACACCTCTCAAAGTCCCTCAAAACTCCTGGGCCCATAAACCCTATTCGGGCGCACCAACACTGCAGGATCTTTGAAGGGTGTGAGTTACAACACAACAACACAAAGAGGAGATTAACCAAACTTTAATCAAACAGTAAACTGGATTAACCAAGATAAGACACTAAGAACACAAGTAATGTAAGAGACAGAACATAAAGAATACAAGTGTATGGTTTTCAAGAATGCAGTATATTGCTTTCTCTATGTTCTATTACAAGTGTTACAAGGCATATTCGAAAGATACAAGAACATGAGATACTTATACAACATCCTACAGCCGGCTATACTTTGAAAGCCAGCTGGATACAATGACTAGACACACACAAAATCAATTGTAGAGTCAAAAGGCAGATTGCCTTTTGACTAGTGACTATGACATGCCATAGCTCACATCCTTATCTATTACAAAAAGGATAAAGTACATAAAGTAGAAAGTTACAAACTCAAGACCTCAATCTACAGTTGCTAAAAGCATGGACCTTTTCACCAAACCATGTTAGTTGGTGACTTGCAGAGTTGCAACAGAAAGGTGTCCAGCTTTATGGAACAGTACATCAGATAAAGCATGTTGCTAAAAGTCTTCGGAAGAAATCTGTCTTCATGAACTTGAAGCTTCGGAAGACTTTGTCTCTGAGGCTTCGGAAGACTTCCTCTTTGGCTTCGGAAGATATTGGTCTTGGCTTCGGAAGATTTTACACTTAGAGTATTTCTGTTGCACATGTGAAACTTCCGAAGCATTCCACTTTAATGCACTTGTGCAGCATGCAGGAAAGACTAAAGATGTTTAGGTTGCATCAGCCTCTTCATTAATCTCTACAAACTCCCCCTAGGCTGATGCTACCAAAACACTTAGAAAACTTTAGATATTAACAGTCCTCATTAGGATGATCACCATTCCTTTCTACATAAGATGATCAGGAACCTTCAGGCTGTCAAAGTGTCTTCTCATGTCAAAGAGGTCATGCAGAGGCAACTGAAACATATCTTGCCATGTATAAATGTCTTCAATCCCTTGATCTCTAATAACATGCCACCTTTCTGGATTTGTGGTGTATGTCCAAGACAAGATGGGTCTTCCTGATGCGAGAGGAGCTACTAAAGTTGGAGTTGGTTGAGCATCCTCTGGCTGCACATCCTCAGGTTGTTCTGATTCATCCTGAGGTTCAGAAGGGGATGAAGGCTTTTTCTTCTTCTTAGACTTTGGTTTAGAAGCCATCCTCTTCTTTCTCTTTCCAAATTTTAACTGAGAAGACTGGCCTGCAACACCAGATTGATCTTCACTGTCTCTCTCAATTGGGACTTCCTCTCTCTCAGGCTCAGAAGGAGAGGGAGGTTGACCCTGCCGTGGATCAGAAGATGAAGTTTGCTGAGCATTAGCAGGAGGTCCGGGTTGTGTTGTGTCTGTTTGTTCAACCTTAACCTCCACTTCATGTGGGGCCTGACTTGGAGTGGAGTGTAAGTCAGTGAGCACTCCACTCTTAATCTTCTGCTTGATTACCCAGATATGCTCATCCATAGTGGATAGAGACATGGGTCCAAGTCTCCTTCCGGAGAATCCATATAGCTTCAAGAAGCTCATCATCCTCTGCCTATCAGCAGACTTCTTCATGCTCTTTTGGATGATGGCTCTTGACTTTGCAGCTTCTTCCCTCATCTTCTTCTTTGTTGTCTTTCTTTCCTTGACTAACTCAAGCTCAAGTTGTTTTAAATACTCAAACTCAACATAGTCATAAGGTAAGGAAGGAGTGCATCTGCCTGATAGAGACCTGTGGCACTCAAGTAGTTAATCATCTTGATTCTGTCTTCTTTCTTATCTACCTGAGGTTCTTGTTGAACCACATCCTCTTGTTCAGGACTTTCTTGAACTGGTGAGAGGGTAGGCATACCTCTATACAGTCTTTTTCTTCTTCTCTCTTCTTTGACTTGTACTAGGAGTTCTGCATCTTCTGCCTCCTTCTTCTCTCTTGACCTTTCCAGATCAACCAGCTCATTCAATTCATCCAAGGGGAGAGAAATGATATTATCTATGTCATAGTTCCTAGTCTGCAAATAGTTGATCCTGACTACCCTTAACTCATCATTCTGAGTATCTGGTCTGGGGGCAACCCTGATTGTAGACTCCATGAGTCTTGGAGACTCAGTAGAGGAACTTACTCAGATAGTGTTTTATACCATTCCCTGGGTGCCTGATGTAACCCATAGAGAGCTTTATCAAGCTTGCAGACATAATCAGGATGATCAGGATCTACGAAACCAGGTGGCTATTTAACATAAACTTCTTCATCTATCACTCCATATAAAAAGGCACATTTCACATCAAGTTCAAAGACCTTGAAGTTCTTGGATGCAGCAAATGCCAGGAATATCCTAACAGCTTCTAATCTTGCCACTGGAGCAAAGACATCAGTGTAGTCAATCCCTTCTTCTTGTGTGTATCTTTGAATAACCAGTCTAGCTTTGTTCTTGATGATGATGCCTCTATCATCTTTCTTGTTCCTAAACACCCATTTGGTTCCTATGGTAGTCTTCCCAAAAGGAAGAGGACAAAGGTTCCAAACTTTCTGTCTTTTGAATTGAAGCAGCTCTTGTTGCATAGCTTCAACCCAACTTCCATCCTTTAGAGCTTCCTCAACTTTCTTTGGCTCTATCTGGGATAGAAAACAAGAGTGAAGACAAACATTTTCTTCATGGGTTTGTCCTCTTGTCTTTACCCCGGAGACAACATCTCCAATGATGTTTGTGGTAGGATGAGACTTGTGGATCCTAAGCTGAGGAATCACAACAAGTTGTTGAGAAATATCTAAATTAGAAAAATTTAGATCTGGCATAGATGTTTCTCCCACCATATCAACACACTTTTCAAGTGAAACTTGATCCAAGCAGTGTGTGACATCATTGATGCTCTCATCTATGGTGTGGTTAGTGGCATCAAGAAATTCTTGGTCACTGTCACCATCACCATTGTTTCCTTCCACAGTTGAGGTGTTCTTATCTGGTTGTAGAGCCTCTGAGCTGGAATTTGAAGGCATACCAGATGTATCAACTGAATTTGTCATTGTTGTGCTGATAGAAACCTCATTTGCAGAAGTAGTTCCAACTGGAGCTGAAGATGTATGACTTGAAGGTCTTCCTAGCTCAAATCTTGGATCAGAATCACCTGTATTTAAATTTTCTATAGATCCTGAAACATTCTCACAAGATTTGTTAAAATAGTTGGTAACCAAATCAAGATCAAATAGCCAATCTGGACCAGAACCAGCAACACATGGGATGTGTTCATTGAAGGTCACATTGGTTGACTCCTAAACTATTCTAGTTTTGAGATTGTACACTCTTTAAGCCTTAGCTTGGGAAGAATATCCAATAAAGTGTCCATCATCTGATTTCTCAGCAAACTTGGCAATTTGATCTTTGGTATTCAAGATGGTGCAAGGACATCCAAATGACCTGAGAAAACCGATGAAAGGTTTTCTCTTATGCCAAAGTTCATAAGGAGTCTTGCCATGAGTCTTAACTACTAAAACTCTGTTCTGCACACAGCAGGCAATGTTGACTGCCTCTGCCCAGAAGGTGATGGGCAGTTTAGAGTCAGACAACATGGTTCTTGCAGCTTCAATTAGTGTCCTGTTTCTCCTCTCAGCAACACCATTTTGCTGAGGAGTCCTGGGAGCACTAAATTGTCTTGCAATATCTTTTTCATCACAAAATGTATCAAGGGTTTGGTTCTTGAATTCTGTTACTTGATCACATCTTATGATTTTGACCTTGTGATCAAACTGATTCTCAATCTTTAAGATGAAATTCTTCAGAATCTCAGGAGTCTCATCCTTAGTTCTAAGGAAAAAGACCCAAGTGAATCTTGTAAAATCATCTGTGATCACTAGACAGTATAAGGTCCTTCCTAAACTCATTACACTGGTGGGGCCAAAAAGATCCATATGTAACAAGTGTAAGGGTGTAGTGATGGAGTTCATTTCCTTAGGCTTATGAGATACCTTATGTTGCTTCCCTTTCAGGCATGCAACACAGTGATCATCACTTGTAAACTCTTTCTTTGGCATTCCAGTTACCAGATCATGCTTAATCAATTTATTATGTTCTTAAAGTTTACATGGCATATTCTTTTATGCCATAGGAAAGAATCATCACTATTGGCTTTAGATAGAAAGCATGAAACTTCTCCGGAGGGAGAGGTTTCTTGCAAATCCATCTTGTACATGTTTCCTTTCCTGGGGGCTCTAAGCAGGATATGCTCATGAGGAATGACCACACCAGGCTTAAGAACATTGCACTCATGCTCAGTAAAGAGCATGTTATGACTCTGATCACAAAATTGAGATACACTCAGAAGATTATATCCAAGCTCCTTAACAAAGTTTACCTTTTCAATGCTAAGCTTACCATTTGTGACATTGCCCCTTCCAGAAATGTAACCACCTTTATCTCCTCCAAAAGCAACAGGTCCTCCATCAATCCTTTCAAAGTTCTAGAGTAGTGACCTATTACCAGTCATGTGCCTGGAGCAACAACTGTCTATGATCCAAACATTTTTGTCTGTCTTCAGCTGTCCCTGCACAAAAGAGAATGATTAGTTACATGTGGAAACCCAAGCCTTGCTTGTCTTGGGCTCACTTGCAGAAGGTAAATTAACAGTAATAGATCCTATGGTCGTACTAAAAGGATCTTGAGCTGTTTTTTGATGGAGAAATCTCAGTCACTTGGTCTTTCTTAGATGTCCACACCACCTTTGGAGTCTTGGACTTGACCTTCAAAACTTTAGAAACTTTTGGAGTTTCAAAAGTTTTGATGACTGAACCTTCGGAAGATTCTGCAAACACTGCAGCAGACTTCAGTGCTTCAGAAGAACTCCTTTCTTCCGAGACCAAATGTTCTTCCGAAGAGAATTTTCCACTTCCCTTCTTGCTAGATTTGAAACTTCCGAAGGAAACTGGTTTTCCTTCCGAAGCCTGAATCTTCTTAGAACTCTTTGAAGCCTTTGTTTTAGCCATATGGACAGTACCTTTAGGATTGAAGGGACAATCCTTTGCAATGTGAGTGGTGCTGTCACACATAACACAATTCATCTTCTTCTTAACAAGAGCCTTGTCTTGAGAGTAAGACTGTCTTTGGTCACTTCCCTTCTCCACCTTCATCTTTGCAGATGCTGAGACAGTCCTCTTGGCTGAGAACTGTGCTTGGAGTTTGATGGACCAGGCTGTGCAGTAGTGGTACACAGCAGATCAGTCTTCTTCTTACTGCTGAGATGAGTTGAGCAAGAACCAGAACTCTTAGCAGAGTTTTGGTTGATGCCTTCAATCCCTACCACTTTAAACCCTGCAGAAATAAAACTTGTTTCTGCTTAGAGTCAAAAGTAACCTTGATCTCTTGAGCCTTACTTGCCTTTCTTTTGCTCTTTCTGATCAAGTTCTTTCTCATGGACTTGGTCATCACAATCTTCACTTTCTACTCAGAAGGATAGTGGCCCTTCTTGGATTCCTCCTCTTCACTCTTTGTAGAGGGATTCTTCACTATCTTTTCTTCATCCTCCTCACTCATAGGATCTATGAGAGGAAGCTCATCTTCACAAGTTACACACCTAGGAGATCTTACTGACAAGATTGTATGTGGAGGAGCTATCTCATTGGATCCCAGTCCCTGTCTATTTTGATAGCACACTTTGTTGTGCAGGGATGAGGATATCATGTTTTTGAATGTCTCTTCTTCAAGAACACTCTTTTCTGCCCTGGCTTTGCTGATCACAAGCTCAGCCTGGCACTCAGTTAACTTGGTTATGAGATCTTTAATTTGAGTCCTAAAATCTGTGTGTTCATGTTTTAGAACTGAATTGTTTTCTCTAAGTCCTCTATTTTCAGCTTATAATCATTTTTAGACTTTCTAAAATCAGATTTTAAAATGTTTAAGGACTCAATATCATATCTCAGTTCCAAGTTATAGGACCTGTACCTGTTAACTTTAGCAATGCATTCAGGAGTACAGAGATGTTTCAATACCTTGGCTTCATCATGATCTGCCATCAGTGCTTGGTTTGGAGAGGCATCTTCAACCTGAAAGCTCCAGTCAAGCCTCCTTCTTCAACAACAATATCAGCTTGCTGCTTTGACTTCTCATTATGGAGAGCTTTGTCAGTGTAGTTTGGTCTGGATTGTGTTTGGCCACTATTTTTTCTAGGTGCCTTACACTCTCTGGCAAAATGGCCCATCAAGTTACAGTTGTAACACTTGACTTTGCCTTTGTCCAGTCCAAACTTTCCACTGGTTGCATTGCTCGGGAACTTCCTTCCAGTCCTCTTGTAGAACTTCTTGTCTCTGTGAGTGAGAAGAGCCATCTGCTAGACTATTTCCATATACTCCAGATCATCTGGATAGATACAGTCTAGGTCTTCAAGAGTGAAAAGAGAGTTGCCACAGCTTTCATCAGAAGACACAAATGCTTGAGAAGAGCTTTTCTCTTGGAATGGGCTTCCTTGAGTGTAGTTCTCCCTTGGTGTCTCTGGGAAGGTGATGAAAGGACCCTTGGGTGAGTTGTCAGGGTAACATATAAGATGATGTTTGGGTTCTATGCTATCCCTTTCAACCACATGTAGGGCTGAACCCATTTGATTGTTGGAGTTGCTAGATGAACCCTGCATGTTCATCTCCATCTGGTAGCCACTGAGAATCCCATATAACTCTGTCAGAGTGAGAGTTTTGAGATTTTCAGTTCTCTTGATCACCACACAGTAGTGTGTCCATTGCCTAGGAAGTGAGGACATGAACTTCCTTACAATGTCTTTATTCTCAAGAGAAACTCCTCCATCCACTAGGGTATCCATAATCTCAACATACCTAAGTATTGCTGAGTCATGGTCTCACATGTTTTGAAGCTGAAGTTTTCAAACTGCTGCTTCAGGAGATCCTTCTTGTTCTCCTTAGCTTCAAAGGAACCCTCATACATCAGTTTCAGTGCATCCCACAGCTGCTTAGCTGTTTTGCACTTCTTGAAACCTCTGTACACAGAGTTTGGAAGGGCAGTTTGAAGAGCTGTCATGGCTTTCCTGTCTATCTCTACTCTCTTCCTATCTTCATCAGAGTAGTTAGCCACATCCTTGGGGATCATACCAGCACCAGTAGCAGAGGGTGTGCTGGGTATTAAAGGTCCATTCTCAATAGACTCCCACATTCTTGAATCAAGAGACCTGATGAAACCTTCCATTCTTAAACACCAGGTGTCAAACTCATCAAGAGTGATCAGTGGGGACTTGTTCATGGTTCCAGTTTCCATATCAGTTTTGGAAATGGCTGCCATTTCAAAAGTTTGGTAGTTGTGTGTGTGAGGGATCTTAAGATGGTGAGATCTTATATCAAGAGCCTGAAAGCTCTGATACCAAATGCAGGATCGTTGAAGGGTATGAGTTACAATACAACAACACAAAGAGGAGATTAACCAAACTTTAATCAAACAGTAAACTGGATTAACCAAGATAAGACACTAAGAACACAAGTAATGTAAGAGACAGAACATAAAGTACACAAGTGTATGGTTTTCAAGAATGCAGTATATTGCTTTCTCTATGTTTTATTACAAGTGTTACAAAGCATATTCGAAAGATACAAGAACATGAGATACTTATACAACATCCTACAGCCGGCTATACTTTGAAAGCCAGCTGGATACAATTGACTAGACACACACAAAATCAATTGTAGAGTCAAAAGACAGATTGCCTATTGACTAGTGACTATGACATGCCATAGCTCACATCGTTATCTATTATAAAAAGGATAAAGTACATAAAGTAGAAAGTTACAGACTCAAGACCTCAATGTATAGTTGCTAAAAGCATGGACCTTTTCACCAAACCATGTTAGTTGGTGACTTGCAGAGTTGCAGCGGAAAGGTGTCCAGCTTTATGGAGCAGTACATCAGATAAAGCATGTTACTAAAAGTCTTCGGAAGAAATCTGTCTTCATGAACTTGAAGCTTCGGAGACTTAGTCTCTGAGGCTTCGGAAGACTTCATCTTTGGCTTCGGAAGATATTGGTCTTGGCTTCGGAAGATTTTACACTTAGAGTATTTCTGTTGCACATGTGAAACTTCCGAAGCATTCCACTTTAATGCACTTGTGCATCATGCATGAAAGACTAAAGATGTTTAGGTTGCATCAGCCTCTTCATTAATCTCTACAAACACTTAGGCGTATGGAGCTCCAGCCGCATGACCTCCATGCGTATGAACGCTCCAGTCGCATGATCTCCATGCGTATGAGCTCTCCAGTCGCATGACTTCAGGCGTATGAGGACTGCTTAGGCGCATTACCTCCAATCTCATACTTTCATGCGTATGGCCTTAATCGCATGACATCCGGCGTATGGACTCCAATCGCATGACCTTTATGCGAATGGCCCTCAGTCGCACACCTTTTGTGCGAATGGACCTCAATCGCACGACTCACAGGCGTATGGGCTCCAGTCTCATGGCCTTCAATGGCATGACCTTCATCCGCATTTCCTTCAGTCGCATGACTCTCATCCGCATTTCCTTCAGTCGCATAGCCCTCATGCGTATGACCCTCAATCGCACGAATGAACCTCAGTCACACCTACTTCATGCGTATGGCCCCCAATCGCATGCCATTCGATCGCATGGACCTCCAGTCGCATAGCCCTAGCAATGTGCAGAATGCAGTTCATCCCGAACTACAGCCGCACCTTTCGGCCTCCAAACTCTTCCAAACCTCGTTTGAGCTCAAATCAACCCTTCTAAACCTTAGGGAAACATACTACGACATCATTCAAGCATACCCAAGCCCAAATGAATCATACACATACATATACATACATAAACAGGTATTCACCCAAAAACCTGAAAAATAGTTTTCAGATGTGTTCCAGCCCCAAAATCATTCAAAAACGTGTAAAAGAGGGGTCCTAGAACTCACCTTAATGATCCCGTCGAGTAGAGCTTCAATTTGACCCGCTACACGTCGATTTTCCACGCTCGAATCCACCCGAACCAAGCTTTTCTCCTCTTTTTCTCTTCTTTCTTTCTTCTCCTCTTTCTTTGGGCTGAAAAATGGAAAGAATGGGGTTTCTTCCCCCTTTTATACTCCCATTCATCAAAGTTTCTCTCGTTAACGAGTTTGGTCTCTCGACTTTGGACTTTATTTCTTTTTATTCTTTCGTCGGCTTCAAAGAAAATTCTGGGCGTTACAAGTCCACCCCCTTAAATAGGTTTCGTCCCCGAAACCAGTTGTTCCTTGAACCATTACAGGTAATATTGTCTCATCTCTTTTCCAGTCTGTCACCAGGAATTCAGTCGCTCTACGCCGTTTATCAACATACGACTTCTGGTCTATTTTTGGCTACTCCCATCAGGGCTTTGATCCTTTCGAGCTTCTCAGTCGTAGCCTCAGTCACTTCAATATTTCCCATACGTCATTTGGTGCTTGGCCTTCACTTGTAGACAAGTAAGGCATTTACTCACTTACTCCATCATATCACGCTTCATACCTTGCATCGGCCAAATAGACGATACGTCCACGCCTCATGGATTGCTAACCCATTCGCCTTATGGTGTATGCCTATCCACCCAAGTCTGTCCTGAATGGTCTAGCCGGAACAAATGCTTTCTTAATTCTATCCCGCAATCCTCTTGGGCATCTAGGTAACCTAGTGGATTCATTAATAGCAATCTCTACATCGAAGGGCTCATCGATATTCCTTCTCCTAACATGCCACTTAGAATAGAAAGTAGTAGGAACGAGACTACTACTGGCATTGCATTCAAATCATAGATGCACAAATTTTAAATTACCAGAAACGTACCTGACGTCAAGTCGAAGTCCGCTCTAGCCTCCTCTCGATCATGGCAAAAGCTCTAGCCTTCACCCTCTGTTCCCTTTCCTCGCACCGGAGCTTCCTGCTTTCGACTTCTTACAATCCCTGCTCAGGTGTCCAGTCTCGCCACAGTCGTAGCACAAAGCCGTGTGGCAATCCCTCGCCCAGTGGCCTTCCTACCCACACTGGAAACAAACGTCCAGTCCCCACTTGCATTCCCCCTTATGGCCTCTACCACACTTTTTGCATACTTCTCCTTTTCTTTCTATTCTCTTCCGATCATCGTCCCTAGACGCCATACCTTCATACACAAATCCACCATCATTGTCCCACCTTCCTTTCCCCTTCTTAACATAGGCTCGCTCCTCCCCTTCGTCTGTCATTGCCATCGCCCCCCGCTCATTGTACAACCTTCCCGCCAGGTCAACTGCCGACCTAAACATGCTTGGTTAGGCAGCGATCATATGCTTACGGATGTCCGCCGGCAAGCCCTGAATATACCTCTTGATCTTTCGCGAAAGAGGTGTCACTTTATCCGGCAGCATACGTGCCATTTGGTTGAATTTGGTGGTGTATTGTTGGTGCGTCATCGTTCCCACCTCCAGCTGCAGGAACTCTCTTTCAACTTTATCCATCTCACGATGAGGACAAAACTCCTCAATCACCAGCCTTTTCAACTCTGGCCATCTCATCCTCCTGATAGCCTGCTTCCCTCAACTTGGACTATATTGTCCCACCACCATAAAGCTGAGTCCATGAAAGAGTGGGTAGCAAAATTTTACTTTCTAATCTTCTCGGCACTCGCTGATATTTAGAACAACTTTCATTTCCCTCACCCATCGGTGAGTAGCAGCAGCAGTGCCATTACCATCAAAAGTTGGGGGCTTGCATCGTTGAAATGCCTCATAGTTACAGCCTTGTGCCGCCTCCGGTGCAGGCTCTTCCTCTTCGTCATCGAAGAAGACCATTTCAGTCTCGGGTCGTCTCCTTTCGCCTGAAGGTCTACCCCTTTCATGTCTCTCCTCATCTCTAACAGCCTTTATCACTTCTGTCACTACAGGCAGTAGGATCGTCTGCATGGCCTGATGCACTTCCTCCACAACCGCCTTTCTCATCGAGGCTCGTAGATTAGCACTCTCATCACCGCCCTATGGATGAGGGATCTCAGGTTCTTCATGAACTAATCTTTCAGCCCTAGACCTTCCTCTTGTGACCTGTGGTTCAGCACCACGTCCACCGCCACCTCCACCTCGTGAAGCTTTAGAAGATCGACCACCTACCATCTTCTAACACACACTGAAAGATTCAAACACCAACACGGTCATTCAAGGGAATAGCTCAGTTTATGTCAAGTATAGTAAGTCCCTAATTACAGTGGCCAGTTATGGTTAGCCACTTACTGTACTCTTCATACCCCGAGCATTACCTGTCCTGACTACATCAGTATCTAAATCTATCAGCAACACATACACCACATAACATGCGCACGTAATATCGGTTAACTTTATGAAAATACCTAATGGCACGCAGCTACTCAAATTGGCATCCATTCCCTTTCCGTCCCATTCTTAGTTAAAGTTAAGGTTTATTTTGAAATTTTACCCATTTCACTTAAACTTTGGCTCTGATACCAACTTGTAAGGCCCCGTTCCCGGGACGCTTAGAGCTGGTCATTCATCGCACTCAAAAACATAATTTTTGTCATCTTACATGAAAACATCGTAGCGGAAACATTTAAAACAATATCTCATTTCCATATAAATGCTTTTGCAAGTTAATACAATATTCATTACAAAATAGTTTGTTCGCATTACAATGCAAAAACATTAATCAAAAGAATGCCATCCCAAAAGAGCCGAGTAGCCGCCCGTGCCATCCTCAGCAATCATTACCTGCCAACTGGAAACACATCAAAGTCAGCGTTGCGGAGTGAGTTCTAGTTTTATAATAAAACATACTTTTCTTTCGTAAAACTGTTCTTTACTTTCTTTCAAAATCATACTATACTTTTGTACATGATCACACATCATACGTACATACAGATAATATCATTATTATCTTCATCATTACGTTCATTAACTTTCGTTCATTCAACGTACGTCATTATCTTTCACTTCTCTTTAGATCCGGTCAGACTTAACCCTCTTCATGGCACTCAGCCACGATTACTGAGGTCGAATGACAAGGATTTGTATCGTGCATTATTATGATAATTCATTAACGTTTATTTCATACGTTCGTTCTTTCCATCATTATCTTTCTCATTCATCAACTCACGCCATAATCCCGACTCATGTCCGAAGACTGGTACTGTGCCGGGGTCTATACACAAACCCCCGACTCATGTCCGAAGACTGACACAGCATCGGAGTACGCGATTCGTTTCTCTTTCATCTCATCTCAGTCTCACGCACTACTCCCGACTCATGTCCGAAGACTGATACTGTGTCGGGGCCTGTACACAAACCCCCAACTCATGTCCGAAGATTGACACAGTACCGTAGTACGCGATCCTCGTCTCATTCATCCGGATCCTGTCTCATGCAATACCCCCGACTCATGTCCGAAGACTGATACTGTGCCGGGGCCTCTAACCAAACCCCCGACTCACGTCCGAAGACTGACACCGTACCGGAGTACGCGACAAGGACCTCTTTCGAGTCTGTTGCGGCACAGAGTCGCTCACCTCATACATATGCTTGCAAGCCTTTCATTTGTTTCATTCAATTCATTAATGCATGCATTCATTCATTATGTTCCTCTTTTCATTATCTTCCACTTTACATTACATAATACTGTCATTACATTCATTAACGTTCAACGCAAAGCGATAGAAAGAAAAACATACATAATAATAAGGAACATAAAATGTACAACATCAAACACACAGGGCAACATTGCACACCATAACATACATCATGCATAGCATACAACGTGCGCAAGCACACGACATCATCATCACACCAATCACGCGCATCACATTACATAACCATACGTCATCGCACATCATCATGCGTCACATCATCATCATCATTAGCTGATCATCATATGTCATCTTATACCGTCCATGCCCATCACATCATCGAGGCAATCCATCTCGACCAACACCTCTCAAAGTCCCTCAAAACTCCTGGGCGCATAAACCCTATTCGGCGCACCAACACTTAGGCGTATGGAGCTCCAGCCGCATGAACTCCATGCATATGAATGCTCCAGTCACATGATCTCCATGCGTATGAGCTCTCCAGTCGCATGACTTCAGGTGTATGAGGACTGTTTAGGCGCATTACCTCCAATCGCATACTTTCATGCGTATGGGCCTTAATCGCATGGCATCCGGGCGTATGGACTCCAGTCGCATGACCTTCATGCAAATGGCTCTCAGTCGCACACCTTTCGTGCGAATGGACCTCAATCGCACTATTCACAGGCATATGGGCTACAGTCGCATGGCCTTCAGTCGCATGACCTTCATCCGCATTTCCTTCAGTCGCATGACTCTCATCCCCATTTCCTTCAGTCGCATAGCCCTCATGCGTATGACCCTCAGTCGCACGAATGAACATTAGTCACACCTCTTTCATGCGTATGACCCCAATCGCATGCCATTCGATCACATGGACCTCCAGTCGCATAGCCCTAGCTGTGCGTAGAATGCAGTTCATCCCGAACTGCAGCCGCACCTTTCGGCCTCCAAACTCTTCCAAACCTCATTTGAGCTCAAATAAACCCTTCTAAACCTTAGGGAAACATACTACAACATCATTCAAGCATACCCAAGCCCGAAATCAAGCCCCAAACGAATCATGCACATAAATATACATACATAAACGGGTATTCACCCAAAAACACGAAAAATAGTTTCTAGATGTGTTCCAGCCCCAAAATCATTCAAAAACGTGTAAAATAGGGGTCCTAGAACTCACCTTAACGATCCCGTCGAGTATAGCTTCGATTTTACCCACTACACGTCGATTTTCCACACTCGAATCCACCTGAACCAAGCTTTTCTCCTCTTTTTCTCTTCTTTCTCTCTTTACCTCTTTCTTTTGGCTGAAAAATGGCAAGAATGGAGTGTCTTCCCCCTTTTATACTCCCATTCATCGAAGTTTCTCTCGTTGACGAGTTTGGTCCCTCTACTTTGGACTTTATTTCTTTTTCTTCTTTCATCGGCTTCAAAGAAAATTTTTGGGCGTTACAGTCTTTCTGCATGCATGCTGCACAAGTACTGAAGAAGAATGCTTCGGAGCTTTCACACAAGCAACATTATATTCTAAGTGTGAAATCTTCCGAAGCCAAGCCCAATATCTTCTAAAGCCAAAGATGAAGTCTTCCGATGATTCAGAGACAAAGTCTTCCGAAGCTCAACTTTTGAAGATAGATTTCTTCCGAAGACTTTTAACAACATGCTTTATCTGATGTACTTTTCCATAAAGCTGGAACCTTTTCTGTTGTAACTCTGTATAGTCACCAACTTACAAGAGTTGGTGGAAAGGTCCATGCTTTTGGTAACTGTACATTGAGGTCTTGAGTCTATAACTTTCTACTTCATGTATTTTATCATTTTTATAATTGATAAGGATGTGAGCTATGGCATATCATAGTCATAAAGTCAAAAAGGCAATCTGCCTTTTTCACTCTACAATTGATTTTGTTTTGTGTCTAGTTAATTGTATCCAGCTGGCTTTCATAGTATGGCCGGCTATAGGATGTAGTATTAGTATCTCATGTTCTTGTAACTTTATTTTATGCTTTATAACACTTGTAATAGAACATTAAGAAAGCAATATACTGCAATCTTGAAAACCATCTCCTTATGTATCCTGCTCTTGTGTTCTCTCTCATACTTACTTGTGTTCTTAGTGTCTTTACTTGTGGTTAATCCAGTTCACTGTTTGATTAAGTTTAGTTACTCTCCTCTTTGTGTTGTTGTGTTGTATTTGACCACCCTTCAACGGTCTTGCATTTGGTATCAGAGCATTCTAGGCTCTTGATATAAGATCTCACCATATTTAGATCCCCCACTCACACAAATACTAAACTTTTCAAATGGCAGCCATTTCCAAAACTGATATGGAAACTGGAATTATGAACAAGTCCCCACTAATCACTCTTGATGACTTTGATAGCTGGTGCCTGAGAATGGAAGGTTTCATCAGGTCTCTAGACTCAAGAATGTGGGAGTCTGGTGAGAATGGACCTTACATACCAAGCACCCTTTCTGCTACTGGTGGCGGTATGATCCCCAAGGCTGTGGCAAACTACTCTGATGAAGACAGGAAGAGAGTAGAGATTCATAGAAAAGCCATGACAGCCCTTCAGACTTCTCTTTCAAACTCTGTATACAAAGCTTTCAAGAAATGCAAAACAGCTAAGCAGTTGTGGGATGCATTGAAACTGATGTATGAGGGTTCCTCTGAAGCTAAGGAGAACAAGAAGGATCTCCTGAAGCAAAATGGTGCTCCCAACTACGCTAACAAAGCTCCCTAGAATGAGAAGCCAAAGCAGTAGGCTGTTGTTGTTAAAGATGGAGGCTTTGACTGGAGCTTTCAGGTGGAAGATGCTTCTCCAAACCAAGCACTGATGGCAGATCATGATGAAGCCAAGGTATTGGAACATCTCTGTACCCCTAAATGCATTGCTAAAGTTACTAGATACAGGTCCTATTACTTGGAGATGAGATCTAATCTTGAGTCCTTAAACATTTTAAAAGCTAATTTTAGAAAATCTGAAAATGATTATAAACTGAAGATAGAGGACTTAGAGAAAACAATTTCAGTTCTAAAACATGAGCATACAGATTTTAGGACTCAAATCAAGGATCTCATAACCAAGCTGACTAAGTGCCAGGCTGAGCTTGTGATTAGCAAAGCCAGGGCAGACAAGTATGTTCTTGAAGAAGAGACCTTCAAGAATATGATATCCTCATCCCTGCACAACATAGTGTGCTATCAAAACAAGCAGGGAATAGGATCAAATGAGATAGCTCCTCCACACACAATCTTGTCTATAAGATCACCTAGGTGTGGAACTTGTGAAGATGAGCTTCCTCTCATAGATCAATTGAGTGAAGAGGATGAAGAAGTGATAGTGAAGAATTCCTCTAAGAAGAGTGAAGAGGAGGATTCTAAGAAGGGAAACTATCCTTCTGAGGAGAAGAAAAAGACTGTGATGACAAAGTCGATGAGAAAGAACTTGATCAGAAAGAGCAAACGGAAAGCAAGGAAGGCTCAAGAGATCAAGGCTACGTTTGACTCCAAGCAGAAACAAGTTTTTATCTCTGCAGGGTTTGAAGTGGTAAATACTGAAGACATCAACCTTAACTTTTCTAAGAGTTCTGGTTCATGTTCAAATCATCTCAGTACCAAGAAGAAGACTGATCTGCTGTGTACCACTACTACACAGCCTGGACCATCAAACTCCAAGAATAGTTACCAGCCCAAAAAGACTGTCTCAGCATCTGCAAAGATAAGGGTGGAGAAGGGATGTGATTAAAGTCAGTCTTGTTCCCAGAAGGCTTTTGGGAAGAAGAAAATGGAGTGTGTTATGTGTGAAAGTACTGATCATCTTGCTAAATACAATCCTAAGGGTACTCTTCACATGATCAAACCAAAGACTTCCAAGAGTTCTAAGAAGATTCAAGCTTTGGAAGGAAAATCTGTTTCCTTCGGAAGCTCCAAAACCAAGAAGAAGGCAAGTGGAAAATCGCCTTCGGAAGAAAAGTTGTTCGCGGAAGGAAGGAATACTTCCGAAGCACTAAAGTCTGCCACAGTGTTAGCAGAATCTTCCGAAGGTCCATTCATCAAAACTTTCAAAGTATCAAAATCTTCTGAAGTATTGAAGGTCAAGTCTAAGACTCCAAAGGTGGTGTGGAAGTCTAAGAAAGACCAAGTGACTGAGAATTATCCATCAAAAACAGCTCAAGATCCTCCCAGCACAACCATAGGATCTATTACTATTGTATTACCTTCAGTTTCTCTTAATGAGCCCAAGACAAGTAAGGCTTGACTTTCCAAATGTAGCTAATCATTTTCTCTATGTAGGGACAGCTCAAGAAAAACAAAAATGTCTGGATCATTGACAGTGGCTGTTCCAGGCACATGACAGGCAATAGGTCACTACTCCAGAACTTTGAAAGGATTGATGGAGGGCTAGTTGCTTTTGGAGGAGATGAAGGTGGTTACATTTCTGTAAGGGGCAAGGTCATAAATGGTAAGCTCAGCATTGAAAAGGTAAACTTTGTCAAGGAGCTTGGGTACAATCTTCTAAGTGTATCCCAATTTTGTGATTAGTTATAACATGCTCTTTACTGAGCATGAGTGCATTGTTCTCAAGCCGGGGTGGTCATTTCTCATGAGCATATTCTGCTTAGAGCCCCCAGGAAAGGGAACATGTATAAGATGGATTTGCAAGAAACATCTCCCTCTAGAGAAGTTTCATGCTTTCTGTCTAAAGCAATAGTGATGAGTCTTTCCTATGGCATAAAAGAACATGCCATGTAACTTTAAAAACATGAATAAACTAACTAAGAATGATTTGGTAACTGGAAAGCCAAAGAAAGAGTTTACAAGTGATGACTATTGTGTTGCATGCTTGAAAGGGAAGCAACACAAGATATCTCACAAGCCTAAGGAAAAGAACTCCATCACTACTCCTCTACATTTGTTACATATGGATCTCTTTGCCCCACCAGTGTAATGAGTCTAGGAAGGACCTCTTATTGTTTGGTGATCATAGATGACTTTACAAGATTCACTTGGGTCTTTTTCCTTAGAACTAAGGATAAGACTCCTGAGATTCTGAAGAGTTTCATCTTGAAGATTGAGAATCAATCTGATCACAAGGTCAAAATCATAAGATGTGATCAGGGAACTGAATTCAGGAACCAAATCCTTGATACATTTTGTGATAAAAAAGGTATTACAATACAATATAGTGCTCCCAAAACTCCTTAGCAAAATGGTGTTGCTGAGAGGAGAAACAGGACACTAATTGAAGTTGCAAGAACCATGTTGTCTGGCTATAAGCTACCCATCACCTTCTGGGCAGAGTCAGTCAACACTGCCTGCTATGTGCAGAACAGAATTTTAGTGGTTAAGACACATGGCAAGACTCCTTATGAACTTTGGTACAAGAGGAAACCTTTCATTGGTTTTCTCAGGTCATTTGCTTATCCATGCACCATCTTGAATACCAATGATCAAATTGTCAAATTTGCTAAGGAATCAGATGATGGACACTTTATTGGATACTCTTCCCAAGCTAAGGCTTACAGAGTATACAATCTTAGAACTAGAATTGTTGAGGAGTCGGCCAATGTGACTTTCAATGAACACACATCCTGTGTGGCTGGTTCTGGTCCTGATTGGCTTTTTGATCTTGATTTAGTTACCAACTGTTTTAACAAATCTTGTGAGACTGTTTCAGGATCTACAGAAAACTTAAATACAGGTGATCTTGATCCAAGATTTGAGCTGAGAAGACCTTCAAGTAACACATCTTCAGCTCCAGTTAGGACTACTTCTGCAAATGAGGTTTCTATCAGCACAACAATGACACACTCAGCTGATACATCTGGTATGACTTCAAATTCAGCTCAGAGGCTCCACAATCAGATAAAGACACTTCAAATGCAAAAGACAATGATGATAGTGGTGATAGTGATTAAGACTTTCTTGATGCTGATAACCACTCCATAAATAACAACATCAATGATGTCACACACTCTTTGGATCAAGTTTCTCTTAATAAGTGTGCTGATGTGGTGGGAGAAACATCTATGCTAGATCTAAATTTCTATAATTTAGATATTTCTTAGCAACTTGCTGTGATCCCCCAGCTAAGGATCCCCAAGTCCCATCTCACTACAAACATCATTAGAGATGTTGTCTCAGGGGTAAGAACAAGAGGACAAACCCATGAAGCAAATGTTTGTCTTCACTCTTGTTTCTTGTCCCAGATAGAGCCAAATAAAGTTTATGAGGCTTTAAATTATGGAATTTGGGTTGAAGCTATGCAAGAGGAGCTGCTTCAATTCAAAAGACAGAAAGTTTGAAACCTATGTCCTCTTTCTTATGGGAAGACTACCATTGGAACCAAATAGGTGTTTAGGAACAAGAAGGATGATAGAGGCTTTATCATCAAGAACAAAGCTAGACTAGTTGTTCAAGGATACACACAAGAAGAAGGTTTGACTACACTGATGTCTTTGCTCCTATAGCAAGACTGGAAGTTGTTAGGATATTCCTGGAATTTGCTGCATCCAAGAACTTTAAGGTATTTCAACTTGATGTAAAGTGTGCTTTTCTTTATGGAGTGATTGATAAGAGGTGTATGTCAAACAACCACCTGGTTTTGTAGATCCTAATCATCCTAATTATATCTGCAAGCTTGACAAAGCTCTCTATGGGCTGCATTAGGCACCCAGGAAGTGGTATGAGACTTTATCTCAGTATCTTTGCAAACATTGATACAAGAGAGGTACTATAGATGGAACTCTCTTCATCAAAGGACAGGGAAATGACATATTGCTAGTTCAAGTATATGTGGATGACATCATCTTTGGTTTAACTAATCCAAAGCTCTACAAAGACTTTGAGAAGCTGATGAAGGACAGATTTGAAATGAGTGCCATGGGGGAACTTAATTTCTTTTAGGGAATTCAAGTGAAGCAAGTTGAAGATGGCATCTTCATAAGTCAGTCAAAGTATGTCAAGACATACTCAAAAGGTTCAACATGACTGATTGTAAGATTGCTAAGACACCCATAGCTAGAAACCACTCCCTTGGACCTGATCTTGAGGGGGAGTGTGTAGATGAACACTTATATAGGGCTATGATTGGGTCTTTTATGTATCTTACTGCTAGCAGGCCTGATATTATGTTTGCCACTTGCATCTGTGCAAGATATCAAGCCAACCCTAAGATTTCTCATCTTATCACTATTAAAAGGATTCTAAGATACCTTAAGGGTGCTTCAACACTTGGTTTATAGTATCCTAGAAATCCTGACTTCAATTTGTATGCTTATACAGATAGTGATTATGGTGGTTGCAACATGACTGCAAAGTCTACATCTAGGGGGATGTCAGTTTCTTGGTGGAAGGGTTGTCTCATGGCAATGCAAGAAACAATCCTGTGTCTCTGCATCAACTGCTGAAGCTAAATACATTGCTTCTGCAAGCTGCTGTGCTCAAGTGATTTGGATTCAAAATCAGATGTTGTACTATGGGTTAAACTTTAAGGAGACTCCCATTCACATAGACAACAACAGTGCTATCTCAATCACAGAGAACCCTATGCAGCACACAAGGACCAAACACATCAACATCAGGTATCATTTAATAAGAGATAATTATGAAAATGAATTAATTAAACTAGTCAAAGTTCACACAGATGAACAATATGTTGATTTGTTTACAAAGACTTTTGATGAACAGAGATTTAAATATCTAATATCAGCTATTGGGATGATCAACTTTGAGTAGGTTTTTCTTAAAACTAATTCTTATTATTTCTTAAAATATGTGTGTCCTAAGTTGTCTAGTTCATCACTTTCATAAGCTCTTGTTTTCTGTGGATGAAAAACTTTTTGAAGATTTTCCTTAGAACTATGAAAATTTGAACCTTCAAAAGTTATGTTTTTAACTTCGGAAGAAACTTATGCCTTTAAAACAACTAACTGCCCAAGTATTTTACCTTCGGAAGAAATTTCGGAAATATCTTCCAAAGCTTAAAATCTCCTTTG
Source organism: Flaveria trinervia (assembly GCA_025506515.1). Classification (NCBI taxonomy): domain Eukaryota; kingdom Viridiplantae; phylum Streptophyta; class Magnoliopsida; order Asterales; family Asteraceae; genus Flaveria; species Flaveria trinervia. The sequence goes on from CM046444.1 coordinate 14,769,919, forward strand.
ACACTTATATGTTTTCAAGGACATTTTTTTCCAAAGCAAATTAACTCTTGAAAGTTTTGTTATTTTAAACAAAACTCTCAAGTCTAAATTTTTCTTCCGAAGTCATTTTAGCTTCGGAAGCTTTTTCATTAAAACTTTCGAAGATAATTAACTTCGGAAGCTTTTTGATTTCCAAGAAACTACTTTTTGAGCAAAAGTTAACTACTTTTTCAGAGGTGGGACCGACATTCGAATTTCAAAGTTTATCCTCTTTCATTAAACTTTGTCTGAAATCCTTTTCACATATAAACCTAATGGTTTCCCCATCTTTCTATCATCTGCTTCTTTCCTCCAAACCTAAAATCCCAAATTTCTTTATGAAATTTCTTTCTTTCACCTTTCTTCATACTTAAGCTCTCTCAAATGGCCAACCCTCAACACAGAAATGACCCGAACTTTACCATGCAGTTACACAGGTAACATAACCAGGTTGCTCTGTTAAGCTCTGAGAAAGATCCTCATTTCTCAAGGTTTGTCGATTCTTAGCTCTATCGATTTACTTCACCTCCCTAACCATTGGTCCTCCACTCTATGAGGATCATCTGTTAGAATTCTAGAGGACCTGCCAAGAGGTCGTACTCGATGGGGAGAAGGCACTGTTTACCATAGTGCAGGGGAGAACAATCTTCATCACTCCGGCCATCATAAACATGCATCTTCAGCTGGATGATGAATAAGGTTAGGTTCTTCCCATAGGAAGCTTTTAATCATTCCTTTGTGCAGATGGGTTATGAGGGAGACTACTCTATCAAGACCTTCAGGAAAGGGAAGGTCTCATCCCAGTGGAAATTATTGCTCCATGTGGTTATCCACAGCTTCTCAAACAAGCATGGTGGATGGGACTAGATTCCTGAAGATCTCTCCTTCATTGTCCATGGATTTGTTCAGGGGGTCAAGTTTAGGTATTCTCAGTTTGTTTATACTAATCTGCTTGCAAACTTGGACTCCCTAGAATATTACATGTTCCCTAGATATGTCCAGTACATTCTTAACTGTGAACTGGGCTCACAGTTAAGGGGAACAGGTAACATTCTTAAACTGGGACAGATGAAGCCCGGCATCTTTAAAATACTGAGAAATCCCATTGTTGGGTTCCCTAGGGTAGAAACAGCCCTGGTTCCAAAAATGTTAGTGCTCATTGCTCAAGGTGACAACCTAGCAGCACCAGCTAGTGTTGAACTCACACCTACATCCCAACCACCTAAACAGCCTCAAATCACCCTCACCTACAAAAGAAAATCCAAACGAACCCCTACTCAGGTTATTCAGTCTGTAGAGGTCCATATACACTCACCCATACTGGAAGAAATGGACACTGGAGCTTCCACTTCTCCTGAGGAGTAGACCACTCCCGTCTCTTCAAGGATTAGTGCTAAGGTTCCTTGTGCTCAGCCTGATGAGCTCATAAGCCAAACTGCCTTAAGCCATCACTTTGAGTCTCAACACTCAAGTGATCAACCTTCAAGGGACAATTACCATCCTCAGCCTTTAGATCTCAACAAACCAATCCCCAACCTTGACTTCTACACTGATGAAGATCTAGGTTTCAGTGAGTACCATGATTATCTCTTCTTTTACCCTACTCAAAGAGAGATGAGTACTTCTAAGGCTCCTATTTCTAGCCCACATCAGTCACCTACTACTGAGGTGGACACTTCTAAACCTGTTCAAGATGTCCATATGGCAGAGGCTCTCACTTTTGAAAGTGATTACATCATTAAGACCTCAACCATGCCAACTCAGCCAACTAACATCTCAACTGAAATTCCCAGTCAGCAGAGGAAATCCAGCAGGCAAGAACCTGAAGCTAGTGGTGAGAGTGAAGACTTTGGTTCAATCATCTCATCCCGGAATGATTCTTCTGATGAAGATTAGGGGAATTTAAGACTAAAGGTGTAAAAATTGTCTCAAACATGCACCTATTTAGTCTCCAAGGTTAGTCACCTTGAATCTCAAGTGACTACCTTGTAGAACAGGGTCAATGATCAGCACTTGAGATTTCATATCTTAAAGAAAAATTAGTTGGGAGACCTTTAAGAAGAGCTCAACCAGAACACAAGAACCTATGGATGTGATTGACCTAACTCCTGGCTCACCTATGCAAGTGGGTGATGCTACCAAAAAGGGGGAGAAAGTCACTACAATTACAGAACCTGGGAGTTCTTCAGAGAGAATGGACACTAAGGACTCACCATCCTCACTTGCAATTGTGCATTCTCAGCAACCTCCTCAAATTCACATTGATATGGACTACATAGACTCCTTCAAACAGAGTCTGTTTGAGGAAGGGATACCAAGGGCTATGCCATCTCGACCATCTTCTAATCACATCATTGGATAGAGGTATGACAGCAACAGGAGAGCACTAATCATCATTAGATTTCAAGGGCAGCAGTAGATCTTCAACTTTCAGACTTGAACTTCTATGAAGGTCTGGATTTAGTCAGCATGTCACTTGTCAATCCAAGCAAATCAAGACAAGCTGACAAGTTGGCCCAAAGAATCCAAGACCAGATCACTACAGAGTTCAGCCTTAGAAGAAGACTATGGCAATCAGGAATGTCATCGGTCAACTGGATGTTGAGGTAGACCCTAAGATTAGTTTCATAGGGGAAACGTTGACTAAAGGCCCAGTGATAGAACCTGAGAGCCATGTCTTATCACCAACAACTACTGTAGAGATCAATTCCCTTTTTGAGACACCTGCTGGTGAAGGTGCTTCTCAACCTCTCTCTGGCCAAAGCTTGGTGCTTCTCAACCTCTCTCTGGCCAGAGCTTGGAAGCTACACCAAGCAATGAAGGACAAAGGGAAAAGAAAAATGACTTCTAAGGAGATTGAGGAGGAGAAGAGGAGAGGAAAAGGAATCTGAGGGGAGAAAGTTCCTCCTCTGAGTCTACAAGACTCATGGAGTCTGCTATCAGGGCTATCCCCAGACCAGATACTCAGAATGATGAGTTAAGGTAGTCAGGATAAACTACCTGCAGACAAGGAACTATGACATAGACAATGTCATTTCTCTCCCCTTGGAGGAACTTAATAAACTGGTTGACCTGGAAAGGTCAAGGGAGAAGAAAGAGGCAGAAAATGTAGAGCTGCTAGTACAAATCAAAGAAGACAGAAGAAAGAAAAGACTATACAAACATGTGCCTTCTCTCTCCCCAGTTCAAGAAAGTCCTGCATATAAGGATGTGGTTCAATAAGAACCTCAGGTAGATAAATAAGAAGAAAGGATCAAGATGATCAACTACCTGAGTGCCACAGGCCTCTATCAGGCAGAAGCACTTCTTCCCTTATCCTTTGACTATATTGAGTTTGAGTATCTCAAACAACTTGAACTTGAGATAGTCAAGGAAAGAAAGACAACCAAAAGAAAGTTAAGGGAAGAAGCTGCTAAGTCAAAAGCCATCATCCAGAATAGTATGAAGAAGTCTGCGGACAGGCAGAGGATGATGAGCTTCTTGAGGCTGTATGGATTCTCCGGAAGGAGACTTGGCCCCATGTCTCTATCCACTATGGATGAGCATATCAGGGTGATCAAGCAGAAGATAAAGAGCGGAGAGCTGGTTGACTTACATTCCCCTCCAAGTCAAGCTCCACCTGAAGTGGAGGTTAAGGTTGAAGAACCAGAGACAACACAACTTGGACCTCCTGCTAAATCTTAGCAAGCTTCATCTTCTGATCCACAGCATGGTCAACCTCCCTCTCCTTCTGAACTTGTGAGAGTGGAAGACCCAACTAAGAAAGACAATGAAGATCAATCTGGTACTACAGGCCAGTCTTCTTAGTTAAAAGTTGTAAAGAGAAAGAAAAGGATGGCTTCAAAGCCAAAGCCGAAGAAGAAGAAGAAGACTACATCCTTTTCTGAACCTCAGGATGAGTCAGAACATCCTGATGATGTGCAGCCAGAGGATGCTCCATCATCTCCCATTCCAATAGTTCCTCTAGCATCAGAAAGACCCATCCTGTCCTGGACATACACTACAAATCCAGAAATGTGGCATGTAATTAAAGATCATGGCATTGAAAATATCTACAGAAAGCAAGACATGTTTCAGTTGCCTCTGCATGATCTCTTTGACATGAGAAGATACTTTGATAGTCTAAAGGATCCTGATCATCTTATGAAGAAAGGGATGGTTATTATCCTGATTAGGACTGTTGATATCTGAAGTCTTCAAGTGTTTTGGTAGCATCAGCCTAGGGGGAGTTTGTAGAGAATATGTATAGAGGCTGAAGCAACCAAAGTCTTTCTGCATGCATGTTGCACAAGTACTGAAGAAGAATGCTTCGGAAGTTTCACACAAGCAACAAAAATATTCTAAGTGTGAAATCTTCCGAAGCCAAGACCAATATCTTCCGAAGCCAAAGATGAAGTCTTCTGAAGATTCAGAGACAAAGTCTTCCGAAGCTCAACTCTTGAAGACAGATTTATTCCGAAGACTTTTAACAACATGCTTTATCTGATGTACTTTTTTATAAAGCTGGACCCCTTTCCGCTGCAACTCTGTAAAGTCACCAACTTACAAGAGTTGGTGAAAAGGTTCATGTTTTTTGTAACTGTGTAAGGGGGTTATCAATTTTACCAATGTACTCTGTAAGGGGGTTATCAATTTTAAAAACCCTAATTCACATTGGAAGTAAAAAGGGATGAAACTTGGATGATTCTTAAGATCAATTCTACTTCTCCAAGTCATTCCAATCCATCAAATCATGTTCCAATCCGATCTTGTTGCCGAATTCATGAAGATGCAAGGCTAAACTTTTCGTGATCTACCTCGGGTGATAGGTTTGGTGTTTTTAGGTTTTTGTTTATGTTCAAATTGTGTTGGGATTAAACTTTAGAACCTGTTAAGTTCTTTATTGAGTTTAACTTGTGTCTTGATTGTTTAAACAATTGCTTTAGTAAATCTTGATTTGAATTTCATATAATCATCTGACAAATAAGGTTAACCTTTCTCTGCATTTTAAAATATTGCTATGAATTTTGTTAAGAGTTGTTATCAATTAATTTGAATTCTTTCTAGTATGACAGATAGATCTTGAAGTGCTCTACCAATATACACATGTTTAATCAACACAAATGCAACTTCCCCATTGTTATTGATGGACGTCTTGCCTAACTCCCTACGTATCGTTTAAGTTTCTAGACATGACTTGTTTTTCATTCTACTGAATTATGTGTATCAGTGAAATGTTAAGTTAAAAAGAATCCTTAAGAATACTATTGGCAAAATTGATGTGATAAACATTATTCATAGAAGATGCTAATTGAATACAGGATTGTCACAACGCTTTTCTTAAGATTTTTTTTCTTAAGTTTAGCCTTTTCTTTGAAAGATATCAGAAACTTAGAAACAAAAAGAAGAACACCCCAAGAAGATGATCAAAGCTTATTACATACATATCATACCACGAGAATTAACATCACACGCTACCAAACATACCACAACCAATACTAACTCACTTGACACAACAAAACATCACCACACAATAATATTAACAAGCTTTAAGTTGCAAACTAATTTAGCCTAAAATATGAATCAACTTGACATCAGGCTTCTTGACTTCCTCTTTAGGAACAGTAATTGTAAGCACTCTGTTCTCCATTGAAGCCTTTATCTGATCCATCTTCGCATTCTCCGGCAGCCTGAACCTCCTTCTGAACTTCCAACTGCTATGATCAACTCTATGCCATGTATCGTTCTTATCCTCTTTCTCAACATTCCTCTCACCTCTGATCTGCAACACCCTGTCGTCTTCAACCTCCACCTTCACTTCTTTCTCTTTGATCCCAGGAAGATCAGCCTTGAACACATGTACCTCCGGGGTTTCTTTCCAATCAACACGAGTGTTCACCAGAGCAGAGGTTTCTCTTGATGCTTCTGATGAAGATGAAAAGGGGAAGTCTTTGAAGGAGTCCCAGATCTCAAGAGAAAATGGTTCGAATACGTTGCTTCGTCGGCCACCGAACTAGGTTGGAACGATCGACATTATGTTATGTTTTATGAATTGAAGTAAGAAGAGAGGTTTGAATGATTTATGAAGATAATTGTGTAACAAAACAATGGTACCAAAGATTTCACTCAAGTTTTCTCGATACTTTATTATCAACATGAACTGCTATATATATAGCATTACAGACTCTTAAACTGACTCCACAAAGAAAGCTAACAACCCATCAAATTCGCTACCCACTAATGACTCCATGAACTGACCGTTGAACATAAAATACGACTACGTCTGCATGGGCCTGACTGAGCCAACATGCAGGACATGACACTTCACGTGGACTAAAGCCCATTATTATCACAATAGACCCAACATAACCTTCCCTTAAACTAGAAGAGGGTTCACCCTTCAGTTTTCATTTCCCAGATCTTGAACTCCAAGCATGCTTCTCATAGCTTCATAAGCATCCAACTTCAATGGCTTAGTCATAACATCAGCAGCCTGTTCCGTAGTTGAGCAGTAAATCAATCTCACCACATCCTTGCTAACTACCTCCCTCAAATAATGATATCGCACATCAATGTGCTTAGTTTTGCGATGCATTACTGGATTCTTCGATAGATTTATTGCAGAATTATTATCACACTTGATGTCCACAATTCCAATCTCTTTACCCGTCAATTCTCCAAGTAGACCCTTCAACCAAGTACAGTGACAAGCACAATGAGTAGCAGCTACATATTCCGCTTCGGTGGATGAAAGTGTAACTACTTCTTGTTTGCGAGAACTCCAACATATAGCAGCCTGACTTAACATACACACATATCCTGAAATACACTTGTGATCTTCTAAGTCTCGAGCATAATCACTATTAGTGAATACTTCCAGCGTACCCACAGAGTTCCTAGAATATTTCATCCCATAATTACTTGTTCCTTTAACATACCTCAAAATCCTTTTTGCAATCTGCATATGTTCCTCCCTTGGTTTAGACATGAATCTAGATATCACCCCTACCGAGTACATGAGATCATGTCTTGTAACTGTTAGATACATCAAGCTCCCTACCAAGCATCTATACTCGATATCATTCACTTCTTGCCCCTCTCCATTCTTCCTTAGAACAGTACCAGGCACTATGGGATTCTTTACGTTGTTACCTTCCCACATTCCAAATCTCTCTAATATTTCTTTAGCATACTTCCTCTGACATATACTAATATCATCCTTATCTTGATGGACTTCTATACCCAGAAAGAACTTCATAAGACCCAAATCTGTCATCTCAAATTCTCTTTTCATTGAATTGCTGAATTCAAGACACAGCCTGCTGTTATTTCCAGTGTATATCAAATCATCAACATAAAGACTCACTATTATGATCTTGTTCCAAACCCTTTTTATGAACAAAGTATGATCATAGCTGCTTTTCTTGAAGCCTTCTTTCACAAAATACCTTTCTATGCGGTTAAACCAGGCTCTAGGTGCATGTTTTAAACCGTAGAGAGCCTTTTTGAGCTTGAATACTTTGTGTTCTTCTCCTGCCTTGATAAATCCTTGTGGCTGCTCAACATATATGGTCTCATTCAACTCACCATGTAGAAAAGCACTCTTCACGTCGAGTTGATGAACTGTCCACTTATTGTGAGCTGCTACCGCTAGAATTGCTCTGATGGTGTCCCATCTGGCCACTGGCACAAATACCTCGTTATAATCAATGCCCTTCTGTTGAGCATAACCTTTTACTATCAATCGAGCCTTGTACTTATCAACTTCTCCCTTTTCATTATACTTTATCTTAAACAACCACTTCACCCCTATTGGCTTAACATCTCTTGGAGCTTCAACAAGTACATATGTTTCATTTTTCTCTATTGACCGGATCTCATCTTCCATAGCCTACTTCCACTTAGAATCTTGAGCTGCTTCTTCAAACTTCTTTGGATCACCACATGAGCTAAACATAGCAAAGTTAGCTTCCTCATCTGTTAACCCTTCACCATTTTCAAACTCATTCATCTAAGCGGGTGCCTTCCACTTCTTCTTGATGTTCTTTCTAATGGACCCATATTGTGTGATGGTATTTGCTGCGTAGTATCATGGTCATGAGTTTCTTCATTGTTGTGTTGTTCGGATGGGACATCCGAGGTATAAAGTTGTTCTTCAGCTCTAGTTGTTTCTTCTGTAGTAGGAGCTGCTCCCTCTTGTCTTGTCATATCTTCAGGGCTTATCATTTGATCATCCTCAATACCCACATATTCTTCAGGAACCTCCAACTCTAGTGATCCCATTTCTTCCTTCTTCCAATCCCATTTAGTATCTTCATCAAAGATAACATCTCGACTTATAACTATCTTTCTTTGGATAGGATCATACAGTCTAAATGCTTTAGACTCAGTACTTATGCCCAAAAACACACATTTTATACTCCGGTCATCCAACTTGCTTCTCAGTTGAGATGGGATGTGCAAATTAGCTATACATCCTAACACACGAAAGTAATCAACATTAGGTTTAGAGCTGGACCAAGCTTCTTCAGGGACTTTGTCTTTAAGTGAGGTCGTGTAACATCTATTAATAACGTGATTGGCCTAGTTAGCAGCCTCTGTCCAGAACCACGTAGGCTTTTATCAGTCAAAAGACACCTGACCATGTTCATGATTGTCTTGTTTCTGCGTTCGGCCACCCCATTTTGTTGGGGTGTGAATGCAGTTGTCAATTGTCTTTTGATACCGTGGTTCTCACAAAAGTTATTAAAATCACTTGAGGTGAACTCACCTCCTGCTATCACTCCTAAGTCCTTTTATTTTAAGCCCCGATTCGTTCTCAACCATGGTTTTAAATTTCTTAAACACTTCAAAGCAATTTGCTTTGTTTGACAAGAAATAAACCCAACCCTTTCTTGAGAAGTCATCAATGAACACAAGTATGTACCTTTTGCCGCTTGGTGACATTGGTGATATTGGGCCGCATAAATCTGTGTGAATCAATTGCAGTTTCTCCGTTGCTCTCCACAAACTCTTCTTCGGAATTTGTTCTCTTTGTTGTTTGCCTACTTGGCAAACTTCACATATCTTTGTTTCTTCCACCACCTTTGGGAGTCCCAGCACCATTTGTTTGTATTGCATCGCTTGTAAGTACTTGTAACTAACATGCCCCAAGCGCCTATGCCATACTTGAGAGTTCTCCTCAGAAATCTTCATGCACCTATTGGTTTGAGGTTTGGCTGTGGCATGAACCAGAAACATGCGATTTCTGGTCATGTTGGATATCACTATAAGGCCACGGTGTGGATGATATACCTTGCATGTCCCCTTTCGAATAACAATTTTGAGATCTTTCTCCTGTAACTGTCCAACACTTAAGAGGTTGGATGTGTATCAGGTACATAATACACTCTGGTGATTACTTGAATGGCTCCTTCTATTTCAAATCGGATGTCTCCTATCCCGTGTACTTTCAATCTTAGGTCATTTTCCAACTTGACCGTGTGTTTATAAGTTTCGTCAAGATTGATGAACCACTCCCGATTACCGGTCATAGGGTTTGAGCAGGCGGAGTCCAAAAACCATAGTCCCGGCCTGCCTTCCCTTTGCGTCTCAGCTTGAGTCATCAACAGAAGATCCTCTCCCTCATCAAATTTAGCGTAATTTACTGCTATGTCAGATTGGGGACACTCATAAGCAAAGTGTCCTAGTCGATGACATGAGTAGCATTCCACTGAAGATTTATCAAAGTCATGTCTTGTCCTTCCTCTTCCGCGTCCTCTTCCTCTAGTTCCTAGAGACCGACCACGTCCACGTCCTCTTCCACCAAAGTTCATGTGTTCGACTTTCAAGACTTGATCCTCCAATGGCTTTTTACGGATCTTTTGTTCATGGACCAGCAGTGAACTTTGTAGTTCACCAATGGTGAGTTTATTAGTATCTCTTGATTCTTCCAATGTACACACAACAAAATTAAAATTCTCAGTAAGAGATCGTAGGATCTTCTCTACCACCTTCACTTCCGTCATGTCTTCACCACAATTCCTCATGTCATTTGCCACCATCATGACACGATTGAAGTAATCAGTCACCGTCTCGCTTTCCTTCATCTCGAGCATCTCGAAGTCCTTTCTAAGACGCTGTAACTGAGCCCGCTTGACTCTAGTGTTGCCTTGATACTTTGTACGCATTGCCTCCCAGATCTGTCGCGCACTTTCTTTCTGACTCATTGTACGTATGATCTGTCGATCAATGGATTGAAAGAGATAGTTTCTGGCTTTCAAGTCTTTCAATTTCAATGAGTCATAAAGAGTCTTCTCAGCATCATTCAAGGTTTCTCCTTCCTTGGGCTCCTTGATCTCCTTCTCGATTACACACCAAAACTCTTTGGACCTCAGCAGGTTTTCCATGACCAAACTCCAATGGTTGTAGTCTCCATCAAAGCGAGGTACACTTTGGTATGATACCGTCTCTTCGGTCATCGTTGCCACACCAACAGATGATCACTCTCTTCAGGTATGCTCTGATACCACTTGTAACGAAACAATGGTACCAAAGATTTCACTCAAGTTTTCTAGATACTTTATTATCAACATGAACCGCTATATATAGCATTACAGACTCTTAAACTGACTCCACAAAGAAAGCTAACAACCCATCAAATTCGCTACCCACTAATGACTCCATGAACTGACCGTTAAACATAAAATACGACTACGTCTGCATGGGCTTGACTGAGCCAACATGCAGGACATGACACTTCACGTGGGCTAAAGCCCATTATTATCACAATAGACCCAACAAATTTTTGAGATTCTTTGGTTTTTGATCACTACAATTTACGAGGGAATAATTACGATGCGAAGGGTATATATATATATATATATATATATATATATATATATCTTGGGAGGACACTTGAGGGACTCTCGAGAATGGTCTGGTAATTCATCTGTTTAAGGAATCTTCTAGCTCTTTCTTGAAACAAGATACGGTTCGACATCTTTCTTTTTACTAAATATCTACAGCACTTTCTAAATGATAAATATTACTCTTTTTTTTCATTCTAAATAATAAATATTGTGATTCAAATAAATTTGGGGTTATATGGAGATTTTATTATTGTTATAATCATACTTTTTTAGCAATTACTAATTAATTCTTATTTTACTTTACACTTAAATCTGTTTTATATCTCAAATAATATTAAACGTAACCCTTTTTAGATGAGATCTAGATTTTTACCACCAGACTATGCTAATGGTTGATATTGTATTGATTCTTCTAAAAACAATAGAGAACATGAAATCTTTTTTTTCAATATTTACTAGCATCTCATTTTCTTCATCTAATTCTCTAACACAAGATGACCGATGTTATGAAGATTTGTTTGTAGAACAATATAATTTTTAACCGGCTAAATCAATAAGTTGGATTCTTTAGATATGAAGGAGTTCAGCGAAGCATGATTGTTCTTCATCATTTTGACGGTCAAAACCCATGGTAAAACCAACCCCGAAACCTATCGATGTATGACCAAGATGATTTGTAGGCTAACCAAAGAAGTGTTCATCAACACAATACTCAAAAATGAGCTATATTATTTAACTTGTTGTGTTAGCAATATTTTTTTGATAATTTTTATATTATTTTACAACATATAGAAAAATATGCGTTGGAGATACAGAGAACTACAAAAATGTTCGATCAAGAGGAAGGCTAATGCAACCAAAACTATATCACTTAATTTATTTTGATGCTGCATGCAAAGGCTTCCGAAGCTCTTCATGGAACTTCCAAAGGTTGTAGAGTTATTCCGAAGACAAAGGAAAAGTCCAGCTTCCGAAGACAGAACTCTACTTCCGAAGACAAATGCATACTTCCAAAGTTCAAGACTTAGAAGAATAAAGTGAAGACCACTTCCGAAGTATGATGAAGAAGTCTCCAAGTCTTGGAAAAAGCAGCCTCTTCCGAAGTATAAAGTGGCTTCGGAAGTACTTACTCTTTCGAAGCCATTTAACCTTCGGAAGACACTGCTATAACCGGTGGACACAAGTATGGTCTCTGACACTCCGCTGCAGACTTCTGATACATCATGGCTTTTTCTTAAAGAACCATTTTGTTGACCATACTTTATTCCATTATTTACCTTTTCATGATAGTACAGTTGCCATCTTTAGTTGGTGACAAAAGGTAAGTCAGGGACATGTCCTAACTACCAAATCTCAAATAAGACTTTATCCGAGACACCATAATCTTTAGTCTGGTAGTATAGACTTTAGCTATAGGATTCCAGCTGGTATCAAAGTATATCCGGTTGTAGATAGTATTATATATAGGTCTCCTTGTAATTCATACAGAAAACAGACAATTTGCTTGTAAGAGTCTTTGTATTTTGAGTTGAGAATCAATATATAAAAGTATCTTGAAAATTATCTTTCTGTGTTCTTAGTTACTTTTTATATTGTGATCAACTCTTCTTGATTCTTACCCGAGTGTGATTCTAGGTGAGTTTGAGAGAAAACATTCGTGTTTAAGTGACAAACACCGATCCTGCAATTGGTATCAGAGCATCTCAAGCTCTTGATTACGTGATCTAACCATCCAAATCAACCTGCTTTCACTCCTCCCTACCACTCACTCCCTCAAATGGCCCTCAACAAATCTGAAGTAGAAATAGGGACGATGACCAAAGCGCCAATCATCACCCCTGAAAACTTCAGATCTTGGAGTAGAAGAATGGAAGGCTTCATTAGATACCAAGACAGCAAGATGTGGAACTCGATTGTCAATGGACCGTACAAGACAAAGGTGGCTTCACCTGGTGGAAATGGTGCCATGATAGAAAAAGCTGTCGAGGACTATTCTGATAAAGACAGAAAGAAGATGGACATTGATAGCAATGCTATGACTATTCTCATGTCTGCAATACCGAACTCTATTATGGTGGGGTTTGAGCATTGCAAGACTTCCAAAGAATTGTTTGATGCACTTGCTCAGATGTATTCTTGCTCCAACGACTCAAAGAAGGACTCACTGAAGCAGCAGTTCGAGAACTTCACTCATATTGCTGGAGAGACCCTCAGCCAGCAGTAATTCAGGTACATGGATCTTATCTCTTCCCTTTAGTCTGTAAAGATCACTCCTGAACTTAGAGAGCTCACCAGAAAGTTCATGAGTGCTCTTCCAAATGAGTGGACATTCTATTGTGTCTCTATCAAGAGAACATAAAACTTGAACATTCTTTCCATGACTGAGCTCTATGGCATCCTTGATGGATACCGTCTAGATATGGAGAGTAAGAAGGGCCATCAAACAAGCAGATCTATGAGTCTTCCTGCTAGCAACGCTTTAAAGGTTGTTGAAGGCTCATTAACCCCTCAACCTCAGCACTCCTGACTTATCAGCAGCCATCCTGCTCATCTGGTCCCTAAATCACTTATCCTAAGACTCCAAGGTCTCAACAGGCTCAACACAACTCCTTCCAGGAAATTTGTGCCTTTGTCTCAGGAGGTGGACACTCAGGAGATTTTCAATACTGCTTTGATGATCTTGAGTGCTTCAGCCCAGATGACGTAGAGTACGTGGACATTGTCCAGCAAATGGCTCTTTTAACTTATAGAGCAAAGAAGTTCTTTAAGAGAACTGGAAGGCACTTCCCTCAGAACCCAACTACCAGCAAGTTCGGGTTTGACAAGACCAGAGCAAAGTGTTACAACTGTAACCAACTGGGTCATTTTGCAAGGGAATGCAAGGCTCCCAAGACCAATCCGGGAACCCCACAGGCCTCCACACATCCCTCAACCTCAAAGCCCACTGAGAAGTCAACTGAGACGGCCGCAATGGCTCAAGAAGTTGACTGGAGCTTCATGGTACAGGATGTGACTCCTGCTCAAGCTCTCATGGCCGGAACAGATGATGCCCAGGTATATGAACATCTCTGCACTCCAGCCTGTATAGCTAAAGTTAAACTCTATCAGGATTACAATATGGAAATCAGATCTGACATTGAGTCTTTAAATATTAAAAATCTGATTTTAAAAGAGCTGAATCTGACTATCAAAAGAAAATTGATGAGTTGGAGAAAACTGTATCTCTTTTGAAACATGAACACACCAACTACAAGACTCAAATCAAGGATCTGATATCCAATTGTCTGAGGCTCAAGCCCAGCTTGTCACTGCTAGGCTCAGGCCAGGAAGCATGCTATCTCTGAGCAAAACTTCCAAGCTATTCTTGTATCATCCTCCCATTCCAAACTCTGTTATCAGAACAAAGAAGGGTTGGGAACCAATGAAATTGCTCCACCACACTCTTGAGTCTATCAGACAGCCTAGATGTGGTACTGAAGAGCAAGAGGTTCCAACTACTGACCCTTTCTTTCCCGAGTTAAAGGATGAGGCACCAATAGTGGCCACCAAGGGAAGGAATAGGTAGATACACCTATCGCCTCCTGTGATGATCAAATCCTAACCACAAAGCCAGAAGAAGCAGAGCTAAAGCTGCTAGGAGAACTGCTAAGAAAGTGGCTGAATCCAAACTGAAAATTGACCCCAAACAGAAGGGTGTCTTTGTTTCAGCTGGTTTCCAAGTGTGGGTACTTCTGATTCAGGAAAGGAATGTAATACCAGCATTCCTGTCCTACCAAAGGATCAGAAGTTAAAGGGAAAGGTTGCTGACGAAGAAAAGAAAACCAAGAAACAGCAACCCTCACTTCCCAAAAGACTAACATTGCATGCATCATGTGTGGCCTGCAAAATCATATGGCAAAAGATTGTTACTACAATCCTACAAGCACACATTATGCAAATAATGTTAGGAAAGAAGGAGTCAGGGAAGGTTTCACATTTGGACCTTTCCATACGGTTCAAGAGTTGAAGAAGGGAAAGCTAGTTTCCAAAGCCAAGTTGCTTTCGGAAGAAACTCTTCTTCGAAGGGAAAATGGCTTCGGAAGCAAAAGCGTCGGAAGAACAAGAAAGCTCCTTGAAACCATCCAGAAGAAGACTGCTTCGAAAGAAAAGGTGGTGAGGACTTCTTCTGAAAAGAAAGAAGCTTCTGAAGAAGACCATGGTGCAAAAGCTTCTACAAGCTCATCCTCCAAGATCAGCAAAGGGTGGACCGGAAGATCAAGGAAGATGCTGCGCCCAAACCTCTTCCTCAAAGACCTCTGTGAACCCCCACGCATATCATTGGGTTCACTCATGTCATATCTTTGGAAGAACTCAAGACAAATAAGCTTGGGTTTCCAAACAAAACTGAATTTCATCTTATGTGCAGGGAACATTCATTTGACAAGAACAACAATGTATGGATTGTAGATAGTGGATGCTCCAGGCACATGACAGGGAACAGACATCTCCTTCAACAATTTCAACATTATGATGGAGGTCTGTCTAGTTGGAGGTGAGGGTGGAGGATATATTTCTGGCAGAGGGAGTATATCCAATGGTATGTTAACCGTTGACAAAGTTAACTTTGTCAAACAGCTTGAACACAATCTGTTAAGTGTTTCTCAATTCTGTGATCAAAAGCACCAAATGCTTTTCATAGAACATGAGTGCATTATCCTCAAACCAGGGATGACAATTCCTCCGGAATTGGTGCTTCTTAGATCTCCCAGGAAAGGGGATATGTACAAGCTTGATATGAATAATGCTTCCCCAATGGGTGAAGTATCATGCTTTCTTTCCAAAGCTGATAATGATGAGTTAACACTATGGCATAAACGTATGTGTCATGTAAATTTTAAGACAATGAATAAATTGGCTAAAAATAACTTGGTACATGGTTTGCCTAAAAAGGAGCTTTTCTGCAAAGACAACTGTGTTGCATGCCTGAAAGGGAAACAACACAGGACATCTCATAAATCCAAATGTGTTAACTCTATCACTACTCCATTGCACTTATTGCACATGGATCTTTTTGGTCCCACGAGTATAATGAGCATGGAAGGAAATCATACTGCCTTGTGATAGTTGATGATTTTACAAGATTCACATGGGTATTCTTTTTAAGAACTAAAGATGAAACTGCTGAAACGTTAAAATCTTTTATTCTTAAAATAGAAAATCAAATTGATCACAATGTTAGATAATTAGATGTGATCAAGGGACTGAGTTTAAGAACTTCGTTCTTGACTCATTCTGTAACTCAAAAGGGATTGCCAGACAATATAGTGCTCCCAGAACTCCTCAACAAAACGGTGTTGCTGAGAGGAGGAATAGGACACTTATTGAGGCTGCTCGAACTATGTTAGCTGATTCAAAGCTACCTCTAACATTCTGAGCAGAGGCAGTCAGCACTGCATGCTACGTGCAGAACAGAGTTCTTGTAGTTAAGCCCCATGGAAAAACCCCTTATGAGCTATGGAACAAGAGGCCACCATTCATTGGCTTTCTAAGGTCCTTTGGCAGCAGGTGTACCATACTTAACACAAAGGACAATTTAGCAAAATTGCTGAAAAGTCGGATGATGCTATCTTTGTTGGATACTCTTCTAGTTCCAAAGCTTACAGAGTATACAACATTAAGAATCAACAATTTGAGGAGTCATCCAATATAGTTGTTAATGAGCACACTCCTTGTGTTAAGGGGAATGGGCCTGATCACATCTTTGATTTAGAATTGTTTCCAAACTATTCTAAACCCTCTTGTGAGAATGTTTCAGTTGGAATAGGTGCTCAAAATGATGATGATGCTGCTACTAATGATCAACTGTTTGAGCTTCCCAGGCCAAGACCAAATTCTCCAATTGCTGAAATACATCAAGCTTCCACTATTCACAGATCCAACAGTTTATCTATATCAAGGAATAGTGAAGCTTCAACAAGTGAGTCACCATTGAGCCTCAAAGCTCATCAGGTGATCACCACAACACCAAGCAGAAGGAGGTAGTATTTGAAGGAACAGCAACTGTTAATACTACATCACAGCCAACTATCGATGATGTTTCTCATTCATTCAATCAGTCCTCATTGAATGACTATGAAACAACAGCTGGACAGAGTGTTCTAGTTCCTGAACAAAATATGTCCAACCTGGATCTATCTCTGCAACTGGAAGTGATTCCTCGGCTTCGGATTACAACACTCATCCAACTGAGAACATCATAGGGAATGTCTCTGAGGGTGTGAGAACAAGAGGACAGACTCATCAAGGGAATGTCTGCTTGTACTCATGCTTTCTATCTCAGATGGAACCCAAGAAGGTAGAAGATTCCTTAAAAGATAGTAGCTGGATTGAATCGATGCAAGAGGAGTTGCTTCAATTCAAGAGACAGAAGGTATGGAACCTATGTCCGCTACCATCTGGTCAAGTACTCATAGGCACCAAATGGGTTTTTCGAAACAAGAGAGATGATAGAGGCTTGATCATCAAGAATAAGGCAAGACTTTGGTTCAAGGATATACTCAAGAGGAAGGAATCGATTATACTGATGTCTTCGCACCAGTTGCAAGACTTGAGGCAGTTAGGATCTTCCTTGCTTATGTTGCATCCAAGGACTTCACAGTATACCAACTTGACGTCAAGTGTGCTTTTCTATACGGGGATATAGACAGGGAAGTGTACGTATGCCAACCTCCAGGATTTGAAGATCCACAGCATCCCAACTATGTGTGCAAATTGGATAAAGCTCTATATGGGCTGCACCAAGCACCTAGGCTGTGGTATGAGATTCTGTCTCAGTTTCTTCTGAAGAATGGCTATACTAGAGGTACCATTAACAAGACTCTCTTCATTAGAATGTTTGGAAAGGACATTTTGCTTGTACAAGTCTATGTCGATGACATCATATTTGGTTCTCAAATGACCAAATGTGCAAGGACTTTGAGTGCATTATGAAGAAGAAGTTTGAGATGAGCTCCATGGGAAAAATGGACTTTTTCCTTGGAATTCAGGTAAAGCAACTGAAGGAAGGGTTCTTCATTAATCAATCTAAATATGTCTCTGACATCTTAAAAAGATTTGAGATGAAGGATTGCAAGCCTGCCAAGACACCCATACCCAGAAACCATAATCTTTGTCCTGACCTTGAGGGGGAGGATACTGATCAACATCAGTATAGGGCAATTATTGGTTCTCTGATGTATCTTACAGCAAGTAGACCTGATATCATGTTTGCAACTTGCATTTGAGCAAGATATCAAGCTGCTCCTAAGGTGTCTCACTTAGCTGCTGTTAAGAGAATCCTCAGATACCACAAAGGAGCACCTAAACTAGGTCTTTGGTATCCTAGAAACAAGGATTTCAATTTTTATGGATACTCTAACAGTGACTACGGCGGCTGCAATATTGACAAGAAATCAACATCGGGAGGATGTTAATTTCTTGATGGAAGGATCATCTCATGGCAATGCAAGAAACAATCTTGTGTCTCTACATCAACTGCTGAAGCTGAATACATGCTGCTGCTAGCTGCTGTGCTCAATGCTATGGATTCAAAATCAGATGTTAGACTATGGATTCAACTTTATGAGTACTCCTATCCATATTGACAACAACAGTGCTATCTCCATTACTGAAAATCCGGTGAAGCACTCCAAGACTAAGCACATTGACATCAGGTATCATTTCATTAGAGACATTCATGAGAAAAATCTAATCAGGTTAATCAAAGTTGATTCAAATGAACAATATGCTGATCTGTTTACCAAAGCTTTTGATGAACAAAGGTTTAAGTATCTCATAGCAGCTATTGGATGATAAACATTGATTAATCTGATCTCTTTTGAAAAACCTTTTTAATATGTAAGTCTTGTGTCAATACAATTTAAGCCCTGTTACAAGGAATTCTCTCTGAATTTTCTAAGTGTAAATTCCTTCCGAAGAGAAATTAACTTTGGAAGACATTATTATATCTTCCGAAGCATAATTTCTCAAAGGAACTTTCTTCTCGGAAGAAGCGATTGATTGCATATCAGATCTACTTCCGAAACTTACAAATTCTCCATTCGAAAGCAACTCTAACTTCGGAAGCATAGAATTGGCTTCGGAAGTAAGAATTGCCTTCGGAAGACAAGTTACCTTCGGAAATGTTTTACACTCGGAAGAGAGATCTCACTGTGTAACGTAAATTTCTTGGGCCCCACACTGTAAAAAGCAAAGATTTTGTTAATGATGTCGGATTATTTAACTGATTTTTAACCTTACCGCCACTATCATTTCATCCACTAAATCATCACATCACCTTATCCTAACCCCCATTACCGCCTCTCCACAATATTTTAAATAATCTCGACTATTCACTTTCACTCTCTTATTTGCAAACTTTACAGCCCTAGAAATTTCTCCTACTCATCTTTATCCAGCTCAAATCATTCCCATTCACCTTTCCAAATGGCCTTCAACCCACAGCACAATCAAATCGCACTTCTTGATTCATCAAGAGATGCCGACTTCTCAGATATCATCTCCTTCCTAACCAATCTTCATACTACACTCTTTGACTATTACCCCACAATTTACACAAACCATATGTCTGAATTTTGGGCAAATGATCAGATCAAAACCCTAAACGGGGTCCATGTCATTCGATCGAGTATCTGTGGCCAGGAGTTGGTCATTACTGAACAGCTCATCAGGGAGCATTTAGAGCTTCATGATGAGGGCACTCCAACGGAATTTCCAAAGCAGACTTGGACCATTCTTATCTCCAAATGGGATATGGAGGAGACGTTAGCAGGTCAACTGTCTACAAATTTAACTTCTCGTACAAATGGAAGTTCCTGCTACACGTGGTCCTTCACTGCTTGTCGAATAAATCCGGCGGATGGGATCAATCCATTTGAACTTGGGTGCCTGTTCATGGGTTGGTAAAACGCCTCCGCTTCAACTATTCAAGATTTGTGCTGACTAACCTCATGGGAAATCTTCAGAAGGACACATTCTTCATGTATCCCAGGTTTCTCCAGCATATAATCAACTGTGAGCTAGACCAGAGCACGCTTGTCTGTGCAGCTACTCTGACTGCTCCCCAGATGAGGCCGACCATCTTCAAGACTTTGAAGAGAGTGTCCACCAACTTCACAGGAAGAGATACTGCACTTCTTCCAGGTATGACTGAGCCAACAGCTCCTGGTGAAATCCCTGTTAACCCTACAGTGATGAACCCACACCAGCAACTACCCCCACTATGCCAACACTACCCATCACCATCACTTATCAGAGACGTCCCAAACGAACCCTTGTTCAATCTACTCTATTTGAACAAGCTCCTCCTGTTCCATCCAAAAAGGCTAGAGTGGAACAAAAGGCTCCCACTCAGCCTGAGGTCCAACCATCCTTCACAATTGACCTCAATTTGGGTCCTGAGTCTCCTCAGTCTCAGACCCATGAGCCCACAACCCAAGTTGAAAGCCCTCAGGGTGAGTCTCTATACTCCCTTGAGCAGCCAACAAGGGACAGCCCCACTAGAGGCTCAATGCCTGTAGACATTAACCAAAGTCCCGGGTCAGTAGGTTTAACCATCCTATCTTTTACTGACCTTTTATTTAAAATTGATGAAGAGATAAGATCTCTCCATGGCAATGAAGTTGATCTACAACACCCTCTCCAAGATCAACAGAGCTCGGAGAAATCTCTTATCTCTAGCCCCCATCAGCAACCAACTGAGGTGAGTCCTACTGATGTGGAGGGGACTCATGTAGATTCAGCTACCACTACAGAAGGTGCCTCAATGGACCTTATGGACAGTGGTAACATTTCTCAGACTGAATCTACGGCAACCGAGCCCTTTGATGACTCTGAAAGAGACATCATTGAGCATGGGAAACCAGGGTGCCAAGAAACCACATTTGGTGGTGAGACTGAACATACTAGGTATGTTACCTCATCTCCCCGTGATTCTTCGAAAGAAGATGAGGGAAGCATACAACTCCTCATTCAATATCTTCTTTCTAAATTCTCAAATTTGGAATCTTAGGTTAGGACTTTAGAGGCAAGATCTGCCACTCAGCAACTTGAGATTGACAATCTCAAGGCTCACTAGCTGAGAAACAAACAGAGAGGTCTGTTAGGCATGTACCTATTCAGGTCTCCCTGACTTCCTCCTCTAGCTCATCTAGCTCTCAAGATGATGCTACCAAAAAGGGGGAGAATGTTCAAAGACAAACACACAAGGAACCACAGAGCCGGCCTTCCATTTCAACATCTTCCTCTCCCATCATTTCTGCGCCTGAAACATCTCAGTTCACTCTTCAGATTGATCCAAGGATGCTTAATAATCTCTACAGACTCTTCACCAAGTTTCTGTTAAGATCCTCCTTTGAGCAGCCAAGTCATGATGCTGCAATGATCCACTTTGGAGCAGAAGACTTCAAAGGCTGACTGCACCTTCTACCACCGTGGAAGAAGTTGGTCAATCTAAGGTCCTCATAGAACCTAAGATTCAATTCGAAGGGGAAATGGGAACTGATGGCCCAGCAACTGAAACAGTTAGGACAGAATCTGCTCTCATTCCTTTAACGAAGCTGAAGTTAAAGCCTCGGAAGAACAAGCTGAATCTTCCGAAGCTGAAATAGAAGCTGCGGAAGGACTGTTTAAAATGTCCGAGGAACTTATCATCACAGATGCTATCTTGGAAATGGCATCTGAAATGAGTAGCGAGGACTTTCCGATTGCACCTCCATCACAGACTCCATCTCTGACTCTCTCACAATCAGAAACCTCTCTCCAAGAACCATCACAGTCAGGATCTTCAAAGGATAAAGGTAAAAGGAAGATTACTGCGGAAGAGATTCAGGAGAGAAGAAGATGAGAAAAAAACTTAAGAAGAAATGAAGACTTCAGACTGAGAAGTTGCTAGCTGCTAGCACAAAAGCAGCTGCTTCCAATCAGGAGGTTGTCATCAATAAAAGAAGAGAGCAGATCATTGACCAGCTCATTGAAATAGGAGCTGCCAATGAAGAAACACTCCTGCTACCATTAGAGGAGATGGTGGATCTGGAGAAGGCAACCAGGCTGAAGCTTGAAGAAGAAGCCAGGTTGGCCTTAGAGGAAAAGGAAAAGAAACAGAAGGAGGATGAATTGCAGCTGAGGAGAAACAGGATAAACTTCCTACTCTCCAGAGGTTTTGATCTTCAAGAACTCTCTCCACACAACGATGACACGATCCTCTGGCTCTTCAACAAAGAGCAGGATCAAATGGAGAAAGAAAGGAAGAAGGCTGCAAAAGAAAAGGAAAGAAAGAAGAAGAAGAAAGAAGAAGAGGCTAGGGTCACTGCCTCCAAGAAGCTTACGGAGAAAGCCTGGATGAAGGACTATCTCCAGGCTCATGGCTTCTCCGGTAGGCAGGTGGGTCCTATGTCTGAAAGGACACTCCAACGGATTGTCAGTGAAATTAAGGCTGACATCCGGTTGGGGAAAAGGAAAGAGATGTACAGAAGGGTAAAAGGGATGACCTTCACTGCTTCTACCCAACCACACTTGAACCCTCATCCTCACCATTCACTATTAAACCTGAACCCTTCACCCCTGAACCCACATCACTACCCTCTACTACTCCCTCACCTCAACCTCCTAAACTTCCCATCATCCACCCAAAACACTAGCCAGAACCTCTGAACCTAAACCTACCCATTACCATCCAAACCATCCCTTCAGCCTTCTCAACATCTCTCCCTTGAGGAGTTAAGTCAATCAAGACGAAGCTCACTAATTGCACCACTTTGAGTGAAGTTTCCTGTGTAGAAGACTCTGTCAACATTACCTATGTAGACGGATCTTCAAGTTACCTCAGAAGAGACAGATTCCTTGATTTGCCTAGAGGAACTTTGGACCAGGCTGCAAGACTTTTGGCCTCAATTCAGACTCTTAAATGAGGAGAGAAAGAAGCTCAAAAGAAAACGGGTGACTCTGTTGGATATAAGAAAAGAGGACAAGATTCCTAGTCAGCCTCTTGTGCCTAGAAGGAAGATAATTCAATGGAGGTTCGATGAACCTTCTCACAACTTTGTTGTGGAAAGAGAGAATGGTGAAGTCAACAGACTCAATGCAACCTCTCTGTTACACTCCAGCAGATTTGACATTGCTGAGTTAGCAGAGAAACCATTCTCCAACCCCTCTAACTCTGAAACTGCTGCACTCGTCAGAAATCATCTCAGCAGTCTTCATTTGGCCGAGCTAACTGCAAAAGCAAAGATTGAAGAAAAGTTGAAGTTGAGAAGACAGGAAGACAAGGAAAGATCTCCCACCAAAGGTGCTGCCTTTCTACAGATGGTGGAAGGTCCTTAATTGGAACCTATAGTTTGATGGGAATATGATTACAGTTCCCATCAACTAACTCTTTTCAGAGGGTAACAACAAAGGGTACATGTTATCCAAGGTGACAGACTGGATTTCTGTCTACCAAGGATCTGTACAAGCTTCTCAGCACCACATCAGGGAAGAACAAGGAGACAGACAAATATTTGCTCTCCTTGGTGCTGAAAGTTTTGAGAAGTCGAGGTAAGTGAAGTTTTGGTAGCATCAGCCTAGGGGGAGTTTGTTGGATCAAGAAGAAGGCTAATGCAACCAAAACTATATCACTTAAGTTATTTTGATGCTGCATGTAAAGGCTTCCGAAGCTCTTCATGGAACTTCCAAAGGTTGTAGAGTTCTTCCGAAGACAAAGGAAAAGTCCAGCTTCCGAAGACAGAACTCTACTTCCGAAGACAAATGCATACTTCTGAAGTTCAAGACTTAGAAGAATAAAGTGAAGATCACTTCCGAAGTATGATGAAGAAGTCTCCATGTCTTGGAAAAAGCAACATCTTCCGAAGTATAAAGTGGCTTCGGAAGTACTTACTCTTCCGAAGCCATTTAACCTTCGGAAGACACTGCTATAACCGGTGGACAAAAATATGGTCTCTGACACTCCGCTACAGACTTCTGATACAGCATGGCTTCTTCTTAAAGAACCATGTTGTTGACCATACTTTATTCCACCGTTTACCTTTTCATGATAGTACAGTTGCCATCTTTAGTTGGTGACAAAAGGTAAGTCAAGGACATGTCCTGACTACCAAATCTCAGATAAGACTTTATCCGAGATACCTTAATCTTTAGTCTTGTAGTATAGACTTTAGCTATAGGATTCCAGCTGATATCAAAGTATATCCGGCTGTAGATAGTATTATATATAGGTTCTCCTTGTAATTCATACAGACAACAGACAATTTGCTTGTAAGAGTCTTTGTATTTTGAGTTGAGAATCAATATATAAAAGTATCTTGAAAATTGTCTTTCTGTGTTCTTAGTTACTTTTCATATTGTGATCAACTCTTCTTGATTCTTACCCGAGTGTGATTCTAGGTGAGTTTGAGAGAAAACATTCGTGTTTAAATGACAAACACCGATCCTGCAAAAAAATTACAACATCTGTCACCTTGCGTTTGATAATTCTACCCCAATCATTTTACGATACATTAGTTGACTTGTGTAGCAAGAATGTCGTTACCTATGCTAATGGAAAACTCAACTCTTTTCCTTCGTTTTGTAATGTTGCTTGTGTTTTTTTTTCATATTGTATTAAAAGTCCAAGTGTATTTCTTCGACTTGACATACAAACACTAGAGTTGATGATTTACTACCCTCATACAAACATAAGAGTTGATGAAAGTCAAAGTGACCATTACAGACTAGCTATTCACCCAAGATATATGAATGGGTTTGTTATAGATACACCCATAGTGATGTCTAGACACTCTCTATACGACATGTAAGAGCCTTCACGGGTCTATTGGTCTATAAATATCAAATCAATCATTTCATAATTTTTATGACTTGGTATTGTCCATTACGGCCTGTAATGACAGGGCCGTAATGAGCCTTATGACTGTAAGTAAAATTCTGATTTTTTTTTTATATTTTTTAACATTTTTCATTTATTTGTGATTTATTAATTAATAATATTTTTTGGATTTATTTTTCACTTTTATAAAACACTTATTTATAAGTTATATAAATACATGTTTTAGTTTGAACATTCACATTCCATTCTCTATAAATTTATGAGTGTAGTCTTTAATTATATGAAAATTAATTTGTAAGTGAATAGAGAAAAAAATATACCAATAAACAATACATGTATTTATAATATATTCATATGAAGAGTAACAAAATATCTCAATAACCAATATGGACATGTTATATTTTAAAATTAATTAGGCTATAAAAATATAGATTGAGTTATATAAACATTCATTTATGTTATTTAGACATCCTATTGTTTCTATATCTCTCCATGTATGTATAGAAAGATATAGAAAGTATAAAATAAATTGAATGTATCAATAACATACCGCTATGATAATTTTAAGTTTAATTTTTTTACTTTTATATATACCTTTAAAGTAAATTCAAATTCTTTATCTTTTTTTTTGCTTTTATAAAATACTTATTTACAAATTTTATAAATTAATTTATATTAAACTAAAAACTACTATAACCTAATTAATTTTAAAATACTAAAAAACATTTATTGATAAAAATTAAAATTTAAAGAAAAAAGTTAAAAATATATGAAATTTTACTTACGGTCATAAGCTTTGTTACGGCCCCATAAATTAAAGTTATTACGGGTCGTAATGATCAATACGAGCCGTATCATTTTATAAATTCACAATTTGGTATTTTGCAAACCAATACTCGTGAGGGTCTTTACGAGCCGTGAAAAAAATTCAAAAATTGTCCACATAACACCTGACAGAATGTTTGTATGTCGAATCCCTATATAAATTATCAATGCAAAATTTCACGTCTTTGTGGTCAACGTGCATGCGTTACTAAGAAAAGACCGGAATGAATGAAAAATTATGGTCTTACGAGTTAATGAAAAATAGGTTTAAACCTACCTTTGGTAATGATGGGATGTATGTTTGTAGGCTAATGGAAAACTTATTCACATGTAAACCCATTAATTTCACCTCGGATTTTAAACAAATATGTATGTTATTTTGATGGTTCAAGTTTGATCAATTTTATTATTTTGACGGTTCATGACTGATCAATTTTATTTTTAAAGATGTTTATTAGATTTTATTATTTAATGTAGTTTGTGTTTCATGTGGTCATTTATTAAAAAGACATTAGTGTTGTAGTATTTTAAATCTAAGAAAGCTACTTTTTGTGTTATAACATGTTAATTATGCATGTTATCTTACTAAATAAAAACCTATCAATAAACACCAAAATTATAACGACAACAATAATGATATATAATAAAATAGTTATAATAAACAATTCATCATTCATTACAATTTATTATAAATTTAAAAGATGATACAATTACATTATACACATATCATAAAACTAATCAGCCTTATAACATCTTAATCTAAAACTAACATCTTGAAAATTTAATTTTTGTCATGTTAATGACTTGCTTTCAACTATCCATTGTAATAACATACAAATTATCATCCTTCAATCTTATTAAAAAATAACGACTATTATGAGGCCACACACTTTCTTCAAACACGGATAATTCAAATATCTTTTCTGGTCTATAGTGTTGCCAACAATGTATATATAAATATAAAGTGAGATTCAAATTGAACAATTAAATAAAAGTCGCATCAATGCACTCGAATCATCACACGTAATTGGTGATATTCATACGAAAAAACGCATCAGTTCACAATGCCTCCATACAATATATAAACAATACCTGTTTTTATTGTTATCATATATGGGTATGTATGGGTATGTACACGTGCAAATAACGAAAACCAATTGCTTTATTTATTTTTATTATAGAAAAGACCAACGACTTATCAAACTATACAATATTAACTTCCCAAATGGAGAATATACTTCGATCGTTCCATCGACATATTCATCGACATGTCCTTGAAATATTAAGTCGAAAAACCACAATAGGAGAATCATCCAACGATTATGGAAAGACAACACCTCCATTCTTTCTATTTCATCTTATCTGCCAAGTCATAAGTTTTGTTTGTCCAAGGCCGATCAAACATGTTGTATATAAGAAAAAAAAATATCACTTTTTTAAACCCTAAATGGTTGCTCCAAAAATTTCCTTCAACTGGCATAACGCTCATATAATACACCCTATAAAATAGCAATGTTTTCAGAACCAGATCGGACGTCGAACCGGACGCCTTACTGGTTTGGTGGTCGAACCGGTTGGACCAGATTTAACTATATTTTAATTATATTTATATATGTAGTTAAATATAAGTAATTTATATATGATTTATATATATATAGGGGAGTGATCAAATGAAAACTAGTTTTTTTGTGAGAACTCTAGGAACCAATCTCAACCACTAGTTCTCAATTGCAAAATTGTAATTAACAAAAACATATTTAAAAAATTTATAAATCAAAAAATAACATAAAAATTAAAAAAATAAAAACACAAAAATATTCCCCAACTTTCCCTCTTTCATAAAAAAATATAAAAAAATTTATAAAAAATAAAAAAAAATTCCGTTTTTTTTAACGAAATTCGTTTTACACATGTGTAATATCAGATTTACACATGTGTAAATCCAGTACTACACATGTGTATAACTATATTTACACCTATGTAAACAACGGATGTATGATTTTTTTAGAAAAGTATATCAGTATGGTAGGCGTTGGAAAGATAAAAAATACTGAATTTTATGGTGAATTTTTTTTGGAAAAATGATGTCGTGAAAAAAGTTACGAACGTTTAAAAAAAGAGGGAAATGGCATGTGATTTGCATGTGATAAAAAATGAGTTGCTGAGATTGGTTCTTAGAGTTTTCACAAAAAAAAGTGGTTCTCATTTGAACCCTCTCATATATATAGGGAAGAGATCAAATGAAAACCATGTTTATAAATGAAAACCCTTGAAAATCACCGCTTTCCAATCACATAATTTATAATTGTTTCGATTTTTTTATTGTTTAAAGTATATTTAAGTAAAGTTCAATTTTATTTTTTGAATTCATTATATATTATATAGTTTAAACTTTAAGGAATGACAATGATGACGTAACGACTTACGTATACGTAACTTGTATGAGTTATATGTACGTAACTTGTATTAGTTATATGTACGTAACTTATATTTGTACACTTGTTAACACCTATGTATATATACATAACGCCTACATATACGTAACTATTAGTTGTATATTTTGTAACATGTACTTACATATGTGTAATCCTTGGTTTTCATTTATAACATGGTTTTCAATGAAACCCTCCCCTATATATATATATATATATATATATTATAGTTATATATAAAACTTATCTATATTTGTGTATCAAACACACTATTTAAAGTTTAACACCCCATTTTTACCCATTAAAATAAAAAAAAAAAATCAAAAACCGGTCCGGTTTCCCGGTCCGACCATCAGTTCGGGATGAACCGACCGGTTCGAACCCTAAAAAACGAATCGTACCGAACCGAACCGATCCCCGGCCGGTCCGATCCGGTCGCGAAAACAGTGCAAAATGGGATAAGTTTGTTGTAGAAGAAATGGACTAACATAAGAAGACCATTTTTAAGCTCTTTGAAAATGCCAAACGATATATTAAAAGTGACCTGTTATGACCTCTTCTATTTATTTTGTCTCTTTGTTTCTTCCGTTAGAGGCCTATTATATGATTTTTGAAGACACTAGAAATAAATTCCTCAAATATGATTAGGGATGGTAATAGGCCGGGTATCGGTAATCCCAAGCTCATATCCGGAATTATAATCTTGTTTCATACGCAATTTGTTACCCGTCGGTTACTGGTTAGGTAATTACCCATCTAGTATCGGCATACCCGTTAGCATCAGGTTACCGGCATACCCCTTTGGGTTCATTTATACAAATTTATTTTATATATATATATATATATATATATATATATATATATATATATATATATATATATATTATATATATATATATTATATATATATATATATATATATATATATAAGTACCCTATTTTATATATTAAATATGATCACCTCTATAAAATTTTATGTAACGAAACAACAATAATATCTTCAATCGGTAAATTTTAACATTAGAATAGCTACAAGTTGCATGACATCTCTTAATTTGGCACTTAGCAAAATTAAACCAATTCAAATCCTTTACTCATTTTTAAGGCAACTATTCGATTTTTTTCTATTTGTTTATATCATCTACGAAACCAAAATAGGAACAAAAAAATATTAAAGTCGGTGGAATAGAAAAGCTGGCAACGATCGAACCTAAATTCACGCTCCTTAGAGGGGCAACGTACTAAACAATGGGTCAAATTCTTATTAAAAATTTACAAAAAAAAATTATATTCATATTCACTCAATAATTTTGATTTTAAAAAGTACCAAGTATAGGTAACATGTTATCATTTGACCGACAGTCAGCAAACCATAACCAATCGACATGATTTACCGTGAAAGGCCTTAAATTGATAATATGATTAATTGTTTTGAAATAACTTGGTGTTAAAAATAACAAATAATTAACACGAACTTGGTGGGTTAAAAATAATAAATCATTAATGCAAACTGATATTTATAAATAGTAATTTATGCTTGTTTCCTTCACTGTCTTGGTGCAAACTAATTAAATAGGTATTTAAAACCATTTTAATTACTAAATGACTTTTACATAAACATAAAAATGTGTCATAAAATATGAAAAATAAAAAAAGATAAATATGAAAACCAAAGAATTTTTTGTGGCCAAAACAGAAAAGCTAAAAATTCCTTGTAGCTAGAATTTTCAAATTATATAGATAAATAATTGAGTTTTTGTTTGTTTCTTGATTTAGAAAATTCCAAACACCAACCTCGATCGGATATATCTCCCTCGTTGTAACTTCGCTTTAGAAGCTATTTGTTTTATAATGCATCTATCACCTAATAGTGTCGACACGAGTTAACAGTAAGTTTTTAAAAAGAGCTTGTCGTACAATAATTATACGCCAAAATTACCATAAAAAACTACATTTTTTACTTCCTTTCTAGTCCGAACACCCGACTTTGATAGCATATATGTCAGTCGTCATAACTCCGTTATCAGGACACTTTGGTTTGTTAAATACACATGATATAATAATACCGATAAAAGCTTAACTTAAATTTATAAAAAGACGTTGACGTATAATAATTTCAAGCCAAAATTACCAATAAAACTATAATTTTCACATCCTTATTAGTCCCGAGTGTTTTTAAAAATTCTAAGCACCCAACTTCAATTGCATGTATCTCACTCGTGTATCTCTATTCTCAAACTAGTTAGGTTCGTTACGAAGCTATCAGGTAATATAATATTAAAAAATTATATCCTTTAAAGTTACCAATAGCCTATATTTTTCATATCCTTTTTAATTTTTATTAACCTTTATCTACTATCAGGAACTCCAGAATTACTACAAAATTAATAATAACTAGTATAAATATTATTAGAATATAGGTATAATGATAAAATATAATATAATTTTTCTAATTTTATTATTATTAAAATAGTTCTTATACCAGTAGGGTTTTAAACTGTATGTGTGGCGGCACCCTAGGAGATTTCATACACGCACTCAGGGGCTGACCCAACCTTTGTGGTTGGGGTTCGTCCAACCTCCATAAATTTATTTTTTCTTTTAATAGTGTATATGTTATATTTTTAACCGACCTCTAAAAAATTAGGGTTGTTGATTTTTTAACTAAGTGATTAAAATAGTGGTAGGTGGTAAATAACTAAATAGATTCATAATTATATAATATATAAAAACTAAATCTAAAAAGTTATTCGAGCGAAACCGAGCGAGAGACAAACGAGCGTACCTTTGCTCGTGCTCGGTTCGTTTTCAAATCGAACCGAGCCGCTCGGTTCGTTTAAAACCGAGCTAAAATTCGAACGAGGAAAAATCCGAACTTTTTTCGAACGAGTTCGAGCGAGTTTCGAATGCCGAGCTATTTGAACAGCCCTAGATTTAGCCCATCAAATTATTACCCAATAAATTAATCCTTAACCCCAAACTCAATTTTTATTACCCAATTGCTCAATACCCATAACCTATTAAATTGACGAAGATGATAAAAGAAGACTTAAGATTAAACTTTTTACTTACATTGATAATTTAAAAAGATACAAGATTTTACAGCTTGATGATCTATCTACTCTTGTACAACTGATGGTTGCAACAAAAAAACATCTTTCCTTCATGTTAGTATACCGTTTATTGAAGTTAGCTCTCTATTACACGTCGCAACATCAAGTGTTGAAGGATGTTTTCCGGCAATGAAGTATGTGAAGTCCGATTTGCATAATAGGATTGGAGATAAGAATTTGAGCGATAGTTGCATTTGTTATATTGAAAAAGACTTACTTTAAAATGTTTTATTAGATGATGTAATGAATAGATTTCAAAACATGAAAACTCGTAGAGAACAACTTTATAAATATTCTATTTATCTTATGTAATTTTAATGAATATTAAAGTACTTTTGTTACTTTATTTTGATATTTAATTTGACTTTATTTTTTACTGTGTGACCCGACCCGACTCGACAAAAAACAACCCAACCCGAATCATACCGAAAGAATTTATTTTTTACTATAACCAATGACTCTCAAAGAAATAAGCCGACCCCCATAAAAAAAATTATGGGTCCGTCACTGCACGCACTTGTATAAACATTGTATTGTCCTATCCAATCAAAAAACCAAATGAAAGCTAGAACAAATAGGGTTTAAGAATTTAATGTAGTGGTTTGTTAGTGAAGAAGTGACAAGATGAGGGCCTGTAAGGCTAACATTTAGCCCTGCTGAATGTCGCGAATTTCATTCATGCACATATATTTGATTCACTGATGGTAACGTTAAAGAAAGATAGTAACATTAACATTTCTAACGAGTCAAAATGTTCCACTAGTGTCGTTTACAAATCTTAGTTAGAACCGACACCCAATCATTGTGTTGAAACTTGAATCTTTTTTGTCACATAAGCTAGTTTGGTGAACCCCATCCACTAAACACCTGTAAACCAAATACTAAATAAAACACAACAAAAACCTTCATGAATTTACTAACAACAAGTAAAATCAAATTGTTATGCGTGTTTAATTGGCCCAATTGCCCAAATCTCTTTGTGGTCCAAGTATCTAGATGTTATTGTTGTTCATTATTCTATTGTATAACGTTTAAATATCAAGTTACTTTATAATTAATTCACATGGAAAATCAACAGTAATTTATTTAATGAATTTTTGAATTTTGGGCTAGCAAAGTACATATATTTTCTATGCAAATAACAAAGGCAGTTGGTTGACAAATATTATCCAGAACTCTAGAAAAGATGAATGTATGCACTTGGGCCCAAGATTTTATTCACTTTACTCAAGGAAAGATGGGCCTCAAGACAACCTATTACCTATGGTTGCGGCAGATTGTAGCATTTGATGAGATCAAATTTTGTGTAGAGATTATTGTATACTGCTAATAGTAAGGATTTAAGATTTCTTAAATTAACCGCAGTACTTTTTGTTTTTTTCAAACAGCCCCATTAATTACTCTTCTTTTATTAATCATAAAATATAACTTACATTATGAAATTTGTTAATGACAACAATAAAAAGTTATAAAACCTAAAATAATATAATATTTGAGTTTGTCTACGTTTTGACGTAAATTTTATTCGGAAACGAGTCATTTTAAATATAAAACGTTTTCGTGATTATTTTTAGATATGTTTTGAGTTGGTCTATATTTTGACATAAATCAACATGTGAAAATAAATCGGGACAAATATAATATATTTTTCTTTAATGTTATAGATTTAAATTACTCTACGATTCTATATATAAGTTTCGAAACACACCAGGTTGATTGTACAAAATAATCCATTATCATGTTGTGTATGATGCCAACACAATACAGGAGAGGTAAAAGTAACTAGTTAGCTTAAATCTAAAAACGCCAACTTTGATTAAAAAAATAAAATGATATCTATACGCCAAATAAAAATGTTATACTCTGAGATGTTATATTATACTATTTTTTAAAATCTAAATAACACTCTCAATGTATAGTGTACAAATTGAGTTGCATAAAAATTCTGTTTTCGTGCGTTCTTCAAGTATGAAGAAGTTTTTGGTCTGAAAAATTGGTCTATTAACTATTTTTTATTGTATTTTGTTTTTCTATTATAGTTTTAAAATAATTTGTCTTTAAATTCTAAATACAACTGTTGCAACATGTTTAGTTAGATCTACCTTTACGCATATATTTTGATCAATCATTCCGCTGGCATCTCGCATTCACGCCACTAATCCGGGTCAATATACAATAGAGTAATGTTTTTTTAAACTACGAAAATATTGTTACGATGTGATTATCTTTACGTATGTTTTGATTTTATTTTACTATAAAACCAAGCTCGTAATGCACAACCAAAACCTCTAGCCCAAGTATAATTTACTTTTAGTTTTTCTTTTAAAAACTGTCGTAATTTATAACCTCTAATAAAATAAGGGTTTTTTATTATTTGTCATTCTCTTAACCTATATTTTTATCACTTGTTATTTTTCTAAACATTCATATATTAATTCCCTCCACAAGAGTGTTATAGTAATTTTAATACTCAAACAAATTTCTCTCTTATTAAAAATAAATTTTGTAATTGTTATGTTTCTCTCTTTTATCTATTCTTTTTTTAAAACCAAACAAGATATTTTTAAAATAGATTTTATGAAGAAAAATAAAAATACCAACTTTTATTAAAATCTAAATAACAAAAAACTAAAGTTTTATATAATATGCAATTTTCTAAAACATTAAACATTTTTTAAACATAATATTTTAAAATCGTTATGTGTAATAAAAATTATAAACAGGTGAAATATTTTAAAATAATATTATTAAAGAAAATAGAATAATTACAAATCATATTTTTTTGGAAACATATTTTTATAAAAAATATTTTTTTATAAAAATCTTAAGATGAATGTTTAAAATTAAATTATATATAATTTTAATTATATTACATTAAAATGTTATACTTTAACTATTTATATTTATTTTACATATATATTTTACATTAAAACGGTTTACTTAATGAATGTTTAACTTATTTATCTGTGTTTAAAGTACTAAAATAAGCATAAAACTACTGTAGATCTCATTATACTTAGTTTTTTAATTTTTCTATATTACTAATAATATATTAAAAACTAATGATACTACTCATACAATTTTCAAATTAAAAAATATATAATTTAATAAATTAACTTTTATCTAGTTAAAAACACACTCGTTAAAACACAAAAATTCACAATTTTTTATAGAATAAAAGTTTGAGAAAAATATATTATTATTTATTTACTTAAAATAGTTATTTATATATTTATAATCATGTTTTATAATTCATAAATCTTTATTAATAATTATTTAATCTTTTATTTGTTTTTTCAATTCGTAACGTCCGCAGCGCCCGTCAGCAAAATAGCAAAATACTAATTTTGCTTCATTTGAACGCTTTTCTAAACTTTACTCTCGGTCAAAATCATGATGCTGAAAGGATTTTAGAGACATCCAACAGAGACGTTACAAACTTGTAACGAAAACGAAGAAGTCACAGATGATAATCGATCAAAGGTTACTGGATATAACATCATAGCATGACAATATAATTACATCAGACGCCATCAAACAAACCACTAACAAACCACAACTCATAACACACTAGGTACACAAAACAAAACATAACCGTGAGCTAGAAGTTGCAAACTAATTTAGCCTGAAATCTGAATAGACTTGACATCAGGCTTCTTGGCTTCCTCTTTAGGAACAGTGATAGTAAACAAAATATAATCACTATTCATCAAATAATTTAGTGTTGGATGAATGGTGAGCATCTTAAACCCCAAACAAATAATTTAGTCAATAATGTTGGAGCTTTGATAGATCACGACGTCATACCTTCGGATGTAAAAAAATGCAATACAACATCATTCTTTTGGTTGTGAAAAGTTACAGTTGGACGTTCTTGTTTCATTTGTTTGAGCAATAATTCTCTCCATCACCCTCTTATACTTTGCATTTGTAATTACCTGCAATTTTATCCATAAAGCACTCAGCTTTTTGTACGAATTTATCTTATAATCATCTAAAAACTCTCAAAAGGTATATCCAAACATTATAAAAAAAAACTAGTTTTATACCCGTCCGGTGGCCGGGTATTCTATCGTCATAATATCAATTATATTTCCTTAGATTTTAGACGAAAACGGTGCATGCAATATAGTAGGTGAATGAATATGCTTACGACAATAAGTAGACAAGAATTAAAACGTCCAACATAGAAAACATTCAAAACAACCATAAAACACGCATCCACCTAATAGTCCTAGAGTAAAAAAGTCTTCACCATCCGATGTAACCATAATCCATCAATGTTCCATATCACCATGTAGAGCGATGACAAATTCAACACTTATAAACCAAAACCAACATACAGTATTGTACCAAACAATCTTTGACCATATTACATATATTTAATATCAACAATTATAATCACTACAAAACATTTATAAAAAGGATCTCAAATCATCCAAGCTGCTACCTCATCCCTAAATTTGATTTCATAGCTGCATATACATGAACCCTCTCATATCATTCTTGAATGAAAGTGTTGCATTATGTATTATGTTTTATGTTTATGATGATTTTACTTTGTGTGTATGTGAGTGTGTAAAAAATGATGTATAACCAGACAACAAAATATCATATGTTGTGAAAGTAGAAGATAACGACACAAAAATGGACTATAAAATATAAGAATAATGGGGAAAATTATAAAACATCATACTTAAAAGGTAAAAATAAAGTTATACCGTAATATAATTTTGACAAACACATTTCCTAATACATGCACAATACGACTACTAAATAACCATGAAAAAGTGAGTGTTGTGTAAGACACGTTCTTAATTTAAATGTTTGAGTAGTTTGTTTTTTTAATCCCTAAGTAATATTACATACCTTTGAATATAAGTTAAATCTACAGTGTAAATCTAGAAGCTTAATATAAATTTGAACAATCACCAAACACTAAAACAAAGTTGCACTTATAATGATATAATATAAGACATTAAGTTTTCTGAAGTATTAGTAAACAACACACTACACATAGTAGACTAAAGTTAATAAAAAGCTCAAGCAACCTTATATAGTATAAAAATATCTTACACGAAGAAAACCACTTACTCACTAACTTTATTTACTTTAAACACAAACAATAACCGGCCGGTTAGAATGCATATGCACATGTTCAATTTACTCTATATTCTATCCCACTAACAACAACCCAAATATAAACTAAACACCTCATTTTTATATTAACACACATTAAATACAAACTCAATCTATAACTAAAATAAAATAAAAAAGATGACTTACGTTAAGACTTAACATATAATCTATACCTAGATAAAGTTAGAAAATATTAATAATGTATGTGTTCTTAATAACTTACCCTACTAATGACCTAACACATGTTTACCAAATATTTTATAAAATTTACACTGTATAATATTTGTAAATATATATAAAATTAAATATGAACTTTTCTATCTTCTTAAAGTTTAATAGTAAACCTGTTTTCATAATAGATACTTTACATAATATTAGAAACATACTAATAACGTATACGTTCCGAAAAAATAAATTTTAGTACGGACCAAACACATGTTTTATCATACACCTTATAAAATATTTACAATAATATAATATTTGTGAATGTATATAAATTTTAATGAAAGCACACATATTATCATTGTTAATTGTTGTTAAGAGAAACATCATATTGTTGTAAAATATAAACTCTCTTATTATAAAACAAAAACACATTCAGCTTTATTTTAGTATGCACACATAAACTTTTCATATCTCATCATTATTTCTACATTGTTTTCACTTTCATGCTATAAATTATCAAGCTTTAACACGAGCTAATCGCTTTTGATTCACATTTTGTGTTTTATGTCACATCAAAACAATAAAATCTACAAAATGGTTGTAAATGACGCGCGACCATTCAATTCAGGATAAATTTTGTACAAAAATAATAAATTTTACCACCTCTTGACGAGTCTTGCTCTTGAACACGTGCTACGAACATCTTAAATGATAACTAAAAGCATGTGATAATTAAGAAATGTAAAAGGTTTAAAGAGATTAACAAACAAACAATAGTGCATTGCTTTACTAAGCGACTTAAAAAGCAAGATGCTAACATACCTTCTTAGATTCAAACGCATGTTTGTGTACAACCTGCTTCGTTACAATCAACCTTTAGTATTTTTAAGTCTGCTGATAATATCAATAAGAGTAAATGAATGAATCTTATAAAATCAAAATACAGAACCGCATGCATTTTTATAGGCGAGTGTGGACGGTTACAGGGTGCACAACCATCATGTTTTTTGCTGTTGTATTCTACCATGTGCAAGAACTGCACCCCATAACTGCAGTAGTTAATTGAATAAAAATAACCGTCGAAAACCACCCTGGAATCGTCGTAACCGTCGAGTTTAAACGGCTACGATTTGATTTCAACTTGATCCAACGGTTGTGATGATTTTTATCGACGGTTACACTCACCGAGAGTAATAATATATATAATTTTGAGACATGGTCGACGAATGATCACCTCAATTTGAAAGCAAAGATCAACGACAATGGAGCCCAGGGGTGGAGCATCGACCCATTCGTCATTCTTAAGGACTTGGAGTTAGCTAACTTTATCATCTTAAAGGAGCAAAATGATGTCAATGACATCAAAATGTGCTTGAAGAACTATGATCAAAATTTCATGTTAGGCATGGTGGGTAGTTGCTAACCTCGATTCCATGATTTGGGTCAGGATTCTGAGTTTCTGACACAACAAATAGAAAAACTCATCTGCTAATTTCTCTAATTTACTAGCAAAATCTTTCATAAACTTCGTGCATCATCTTCATCTTCATAAATTACACACCAACAGTTTACATGTATTCATTTTAAGTTTAGGACCTAATAAATATTAAAGAGGAGATGATGTAAGAATTGAAGAAAGTAATCTGCCCATCCAAATCATCACGAGAAATTAGATCCAGTTATAACAAAATCATGCAAGTAATCAAATAAACATGTATATTTGTCGAATGATAAATTTTACATCATAAGATCCATATCACACAAATGTACATTGAAGAACCAGAAATGTTATGAAACTAAGAGATTAAAGTGCATACCATCATGACCCTGGCTTGTCCGGTTAGTTTTGCTGAATAAACATGATTTTGTCTTTTCGTTTTGTTCAACATTGATTTACCAAATAGAATCAACCGATCAAGCAAACTGAAACTTGATCACTGGAAATAATTTCAATAATAGGGATGACATTTTATGATTTCAAAATTTGGGAAAAATCATATGAACCGAAAGGAATTTCAAAAGACAATTCTACAAAATTAAATCATCGATTAGTAGCATCATCGATAAT
This sequence comes from Flaveria trinervia, assembly GCA_025506515.1. Taxonomy (NCBI): domain Eukaryota; kingdom Viridiplantae; phylum Streptophyta; class Magnoliopsida; order Asterales; family Asteraceae; genus Flaveria; species Flaveria trinervia. The sequence continues at coordinate 14,808,363 of CM046444.1, forward strand.
CAAACTGAAACATAATGTCCAGAATTTCACAAAATCATACCTTCCTCCCCGTCATCCTTGACTTGCACAACAGTGGAACACGGAGGTCGACGGGGTGTTGAGTTCACCGCAAACCTGTTGCGAAATGCGGACAGAATAATGGACATGATACTTGATCATCACTAGTAGTGATAGAACGACAGGAATATGGTCTAAGTTTCGTGAGGTGTATACTATATTATATACCAATGCTTCATTTGTATGAGGCGGTTACCAACATCATGCTCCGGTGAAGGAGGTGGAGATCATGGGGCAAGTTCAATCCAGGAGATGGGTATGTTGCAACTGCCGTTAACTGCTCCGAGAAAGGCGTAACCGTTGACTTTAAATGGTCAGGATCTTGTTTCAGCTAGATCTAACGCTCACGATTGATTTTTGGAACGCTTGCACTCGCTGGGAGTAATATATTATATAATTGGAATTGGAATTGGAATTTATAAAGTGAATTTAGGATGCACCTCACGGTTCCGATCATAGTTCGGTTTATTCTTTCCACAACGCCGTTTAGTTGTGGGGAGTAAGGGGCGGTCAAGTGCCTTCTTATTGTATTCTCTTCACACCACTCAGTAAACCTTTTCGAATTGAACTCCCCCCCCCCCCCCCGGGTCAGTTTGAAAGGTGCTGACTTTATGCCCTGTTTTAGCCTCCACTAAGTTTTTGAACTTGACAAACACATCAAATACTTGATCTTTGTTCTTGAGCAGATAACATCACATGTACCGTGACATATCATCAACTAGCAAGAACATTTATCTGTTCCCGGCTGGTGTTGGTGGTGTTATCTGTACGCAAAGGTCTCCGTGGACGAGTTCAACTAGCTTTGATGATCGAAAACTTGCTTGGGCCGGGAAGGAACTTCGTGTTTGTTTTCCTATCAAACATGAGTCACATATATTAGTAATGTTAGAAATACATGGAATGCCGCGTACCATATCTTTCTTGCTTAACGACTAGAGTGACTTGAAATTTGCATGGCCTAGGCGAGCATGCCATAACCAGGCTGGATCATCGAGTTTGGACATAGGGCATACTGGTGATCAAACAATTAATTTTACTTTGTACAGCCGGTTGCTTGATCTCTTAACTTTTATAATCAGTCTTTCATCATCGTCATGTAGTAGTAGATAATTGTTTTTCATCCTAACATCACATCCTTTCTCGGTTGCTTGGCCAAGACTTATGATGTTATTCTGTAAACTTGGTATGTAAAATATGTCGGTTAGGAGTCGGTGTTCTCCCGATCGAGCCTTGAATATGATCGTCCCTTTACCTTTTATTTCAACACATGAGTCATCACCAAACCTCACTTTTCCTGTTATCTTTGTGTCTAGCTCGGATAAGTAAAGTTCGTTGCCCATCATGTGGTTTGATGCTCCATTGTCGAGATACCATACCCCTTACTCTATCGCCCCAGATTCGTAGCTGTAAAGATCTACCTTTTTTTCGTTCAAGAACACGTTTTCATGCATAAAACATGTTGGGTCACGTTCTTTTGTTTCAGCAAGGTTCGCCTCTTGTGCCTTTTGCTTTCGTTCCGGGCACGTTGAAGCTAAGTGTCCAAACTGGTCGCACCTATAACATTGTACCTTGGATATGTCCTTCTTTCTTCTTTGTTGTGTATCCCCTCTTGGTTGGGCCTGTTGAGTTTGGTTCTTGACTTTGTGATCTTGATCCAATTCTCATCCCTTCCCTTTGCCTCGGTTGTTTGGTGTTGATCTTCCTTGGCCCCTAGCTGATTGCCACCGACTCGTTGTCTCAGTCTTGTGAAACATCAGCTTTGACTGCTTCTCGGTTTGATCCTTTTCGTCTTTTATTCTTTCTTCATACGCTTTAAGACGCCCAACCACATCATCTAAGCCAATGGTTTTCAAGTCGACCACTTGTTCAATGGATGTAACCATATGGATAAACCGTTTTGGCAGATCATTCAAAAATCTTTGCACAAGTTTTATTTCTTCAATGGTTGTTCCAAGTGAAGCTGCCTTCGAAGCAATGGTTGAGATCCTTGCTGCGAATTCGTCTATGGTACTCGAGTCTTTCATCTTTAAACTTTCAAATTCCGACATCAAGGTTTGGAGACGAGCCTCTCTCACCCGATCTGCACCCACATGTCGTGTTTTTATTGCCCACCACATCTTCTTGGCTGTATCAAGATTCCCAAACTGCATCATCATGTCTTCAGGTATGGATTGATATAGCAAAGCTATGGCCATGTTATTCTTCTTAGCATCCATCGTTGTTCCTGGATCTATAGTTTCCCAGACCCCGTGAACATTAAAGATAGCTCTTAATAGCATTGCCCATGTCGTGTAGTTTGTGGAGGACAACATCGGACAATGCAATGATGTTGTGTTCTCCTTCACGGTATTGGGATTAGTTGTTGGTGCTATGTCTTACATCTTCCTTGTTTGCTTTCTTCGGCTGTAAGTCTTGGTTACAGGAGGTTTCACGATTGCAAGTTCTAGCCCTGTAATTTACTCGCTAAGATCTTGTGCATTAGATCTTCACAGCAACCTTGATCACAACTGATGAACTTCAAGACTTCCAGGAACTTTCTTGATCTCGATCACCACTTTAACCGAGACTCTTCTTTCAAGCTCTGATACCAATTAAAGGGAATTTGATATCAAAGATCAAACACACACAATGAAATAACTCTCCTCAATTGTATTTAAGAAAATAACTCAAAACTTAAACACACGGATACCTATATATCGGTATTTATAATCTAGCTATTATCATCTATCTACAATTCTTAATTTGAATCTATCTCTATCTAGAAATTCAAATTACAAATAGATAAACCAAACTAGATATGTATCAAACCAATTTGACCATCTTGTCAACATTGGTCCTCCCAAAGTCTCACTTTCTTGAATAGCCGGCTTGCTTCTCCAAGACTCATGAATTAATCACACCAACACCCTCAATTATACCTCAGATTTTAAACAGATATTTATATCAAATCGTCGGTTTATGGTTGATCAATTTTGACGTTGTTTGCTTTTAAGTTGCGAGTTAGATTTTATTATTTAGTTTCACTGTTGATGCAAACGGTAGTTTGTGTTTCATTTATTAAATATACATTGTTATTGTAGTATTTAAATTTATGAAAGCTACTTTTGTCTTATAACATGTTAATTATTCATGTTACCTTACTAAATAAAAAACCCAATCAATAAACAGCAAAGTTATAACGACAATAATAATGATATGTAATAAAATAAAAAAATAATCATACATTACAGTTTATTAGCATCTTGAAAATTTAATTCTTGTCCTACTAATGACTTGTTTTAAACCATGGTACGTAATAACATGCAAATTATCTTCCTAAATATCATCTAAAATGACCATTGTTATGTGGACACACAATTTTTCCGAACACACCAGTAACTCAAATATCTTCTCTTGTTTAGAGTGTTGCCAACAAGATGTATGTTGTAGATCTCATATAAATATAAAGTAGGATTCAAATTGAACAACAATTAGGTAAAAGTCATCATATACGAATACACTACGAATCATCATACGTAATTGTTGACAATCATAAGGAAAAACGTATGAATTTGTAATGGCTCCATACAAATATATAAAAAAAATACCAGTTTTTTATTGTTTTTATAGGAAAGACCAAATACTAATCAAACTATATTGTATCAACTTCTTAAATAGAGGATATACTTCTCTAGTCCCATTGTCATATTCATCGGTATATTCTTGAAATATTAAGTTAAAAACTACACGAGACAATCGTCCAACGATCATAGCAAGGCAACTCATCCATTCCTCTTATTTCATCTTATCGCAAGCCATAAGTATGTTTGTCAAAACCCGGACATGTTGTAAATAAATAGACAATTACTACTTTTTTGAAAAACATTAATGCCATGTATATATTTCAAAAACTTACAATGGTTATAATATAACCATATCATTTGGGGTGCTCCAAAAATGTTTCCGTCAAGTGACGTAACGCTCATATAATAAATCCCACAAAATGAGATAGCTTCGTTGTAGAAGAACTGAACAACATTAGGAGACCAGTTTTAAGCACTTAGAAAAAATCAAATATTGTTCTGGTACAGAAACGTTAGTTATTCATGACGGATATATGAGAAGATGACCCGTCATGATCTCTTCCATTTCTTTTGCCTCGCCACTTCTTCTATTGGAGAAATTACTGTATAATTAATTTTCATGACAAATGAATAATATAGTTTTAATTTTTTAGATTTTACCATATTAGTTTTAAATATTTCACTTTTAGGTTTAACTTTTAGTTATTTGATTTTGGCCACTAAATTTTAAAATATTAGAGTTTAACTTTTAGTTATTTAATTTTGGCCACTAAATTTTAGAATATTAGAGTTTGATCATTAAGACAGACCGTAATAGGGCGTGTAAGATTGAAATCATATGTTGGATAACGCCTCCCCACCGCCCCTGCCAGTGTTTTCCCAACGTTATGGGGTTGTGGCGTTTTAACAATAATGTCGTGTTTGTTGCCATTTGAATTTAACAAAAATGATTGAACCATCGCTCCTGCTCGTTGTTCGGCCGGCGAAAGCTCCGACAAACACTGCTCTAGTTGAATCATCGGCGAGGTTCCAACGAACACGGGTAAGTTCTTCTCCAACGGTCACAGACCACCACCCTTGCTCATTGTTTGAATCGCCGGCGGGAACGGAAAATGGGTGGTGGTGAGTAGTGGTGTGGTGGCGGCAGAGGAGGATATGGTGGTTGACTGATTTCTTTGACGGGATGAGCGACGGAAGTGGTTGGTTTCTTTTTCAGGTGGTGGTTTGAATGAGGCTAGCTACCATATGAATGGAGGGTTGTGTGAGTGGTATTTTTTTTAAATTTGTATAAAAGTTTTGCAAATTTGTCATATAAGGAAATTTTGTTTGTCATGTAGTAGAATAAAAAGTATTAGTGCAAAAAATGTAGAATAAAACAAAAAAAATTAGTAACAATTGAAGAGGCATTAACCATTAGACATGTTTTTTTATTAAAAATGTGATGTTAAGTTGACGTTGATGTTGCGCAAATTGTCCCAAAAGAGTCATTAATGTTTATACATGGTCTAAACAGTTTATAATGAAGTTATATTTTTTTTGTGTTTGGTCGTTAAAGCTTAGTCTTGTGACAAACAAAGGCAACATCATGGAGAAAATTTACCAAACTCTCATTGTGTAGGAGTGAATTTAGCTACTAAAGTTTATGATATTAAAGTTTGGCCATTGATTTTTTTGTTTCACATTAACTACTAAAGTTTAGGACCTTAGAATTTGGTTATTAATTTGTTTTTTACTTTTATCGTTACAGTTTAAGATCTTAGATCAGTTTGACCACTAAATTATTTATAGTGAAGTTTAGCTATTAAAGTTTAGTGTTCTTGAGTTTCGCGTCAAACTTAGTTTAATGGTTTCCAAAATGTCAGATAACGATCAAAATAACACAATGATATGTGTGAGAACCTTGACTGGACTTTGCGTCGCATAACGCGGGATAAAAAAACTAGTATCGTATGATTTTGAAGAGTGTAGAAATAAGCTCTCAAGTGTGGTCTTAAAAGGCAATATAGATAAGTGGCTGAATGGGTGAAAAATAAATAAAGTATTTATTTGTTTCCTGTTTTAGAAATTCCACACACCGAACCTCGATCGCATGTATTTCACTCGTTGTATCTTCGTTTTGGAAACTATTTCGTTTGTAATAAATCCATCACGTAATAGGGTCAACTTATATTGAGGTTGACCAAAGGAACAATTTTCCGAACATCAACTTACGATTTCAATTCAAAAATTACATTATGCCGACTCTAAAAGGATCTTAGAGTCAACCAACAAAGACGTTACAAACTTGAAACGAAAACAAAGAAGTCACAGATGATAATCGATCAAAGGTTATTACATATCATTGCATGACAACATAATTACATTATACGCCGTCAAACAAGCCACAACTTATACATAACACACTAGGTAACATAACCATGAGCTAGAAGATGCAAACTAATTTAAGCAGAAATCTGAATAGACTTGACATCAGGCTTCTTGACTTCCTCTTTTGGTACAGTGATAGTAAGCACTCCGTTCTCCATTGAAGCCTTTATCTGATCCATCTTCGCATTCTCCGGCAACCTGAACCTCCTCGTGAACTTCCCACTGCTACGTTCAACTCTGTGCCATGTATCGTTCTTATCCTCTTCTCAACATTCCTCTCACCGCTGATCTGCAGCACCCTGCCGTCTTCAACCTCCACCTTCACTTGTTCCTTTTTGATCCCAGGAAGATCGGCCTTGAACACGTGCGCCTCCGGAGTCTCCTTCCAGTCAACGCGAGTGTTCACCAAAGCAGAGGTTTCTCTTGACGCTTCTGATGAAGATGAAAAGGGGAAGTCTTTGAAGGGGTCCCAGATGTCAAGAGAAAAGGGGTCGAATACGTTGCTTCGTCGGCCACCGAACAAGCTTGGAACGATCGACATTATGTTATGTTTGTGATGAATTGAAGTAAGAACAGAGGTTTGATGATTTATAAGGATGACTGTTGAGATTCTTTGTTTTTGATCACTACAACTGGGGTGTGAGTTGGGATTTTATACTACGACGGAGGTCATTTCTAGGACTCTCGAGAATAATCTGAGAAATCGTCCGCTATTACATCCATACGTTTTAACTTCTAAGACACTTCTCGGTCTTTCTTGAAAGAAGATATTTTTAAGAATACGTATTTTAATATACTGATTTATAAATCTGAAACAAATATAGGATATTCTAAATATTACCTTTTTCCTTTAAAAAGTGCGGGGAATTTCAATAAAACTAATTAATAATACAATTATTATCGGTTAATAAGTAATAATTTGAATTGTTAAAATTATTTTTGCCCTTAATTAATAAATGGCAATGATATGGTCATTATTAATAAAATTATGGTAACACTCACTCAAATATTACACATGTTCAATGAGTGTTTTCGACCAAACCCTCACTATCCGGTTAGCATTTACGTAGATTTACTTTTAATCACACTCACACTAGTATTACGTATAACCTAAAGGAAATACATTTTTATTGGAAGGCTGCATTTTATTAGAACAAGACGAAACCATATCAAGAAGCTCATGGCCGGTACCGAGAATTTTCGAAAGACCTTGGGCCCAGCGAGAACAAAAAATATATGACGTATAAAAAAGTAAACCGAATAACTTGTATATAAAAAAAAGAGTAAATTACGCTTTTAGTCTCTATGGTTTGACGAAAATTATTATTTCAGTCCAATTGTTTATTTATTACAGTGACAGTCCAATAGTTTCAGCCTTAGTTTCAATGTCACCCAAGGTACTAACATCGTTAGAAAATCTCTGTTAAGTTAAAGTGAATTTACCATATTACCCAAAAGATTAAATACAAAATAACAAAATATATAAACAAACAAATCAAAAGCATCCTACTACTCTCTCTCTCAAAATAAAAGATAGGGTTTCTTTACCACCATGGCACAACCACACCTTCCACGTCGGCGACTGAAAGCCACCGCAACTTCATCGCCAGCCACCAAGCATCACCGTAGTTTCTTTCCCGACCAACGAACACCACTGTAGCTTCATCGTTCGGGCATCGAACACCACCACAAACATCACCGCAGCTTTATCGTCGGCCATCGAACGCCACCGCAGCTGCATCACCAGCCACCGAACACCACCGCAGCTTTATCGTCGGCCATCGAACGCCACCGCAGCTTGATCGTCGGCCATCGAACGCCACCGCAGCTTCATCGCCAGCCACCGAACGCCACCGCAGCTTCATCGTCGGCCACCGGACGCTACAGCAGCTTTATCAACGGCCACCAAACGCCACCTGCAACTTCATCACCGGCCACCGAACGCTGTACGCTACCACAACTTCATAATCGGCCATCCAATGCCGGCCATCGAACGCCACCACATATTCACTGCCGGCCACGAAACACTGCCCCAACTTTAGTGCCGACCACCAAACACCTTCAAATCTTCGTCGCTAGCCACCAAACACTTGAATAGATCTGAATCACTCAAAATCGCTAGTGAAGAAGAATACTTTTAAATTTTAAGTAGATGGAATAAGATATGGTGGCCTGAGATAACCCAGGTGACGATTGCACGGGCGGAGATCTTGCTAGATTACCTTTTTGATTTCACGGGTGAAATGATGCTCCATTTTCAGGGGAACAAAAAGGGGCAGGGACAATTGATGCATGTACTAATAGATGATGGTGGTGGTGGTTGAAGTCGGTGATGAACGATGATGGTGGTTGTTTCAGTGGTGGATGGTGATGGTTGTTGAAGTTAACTTATACGAGGAGGGCCTGATTAGTTCCATATTAGATCTAACAACACCTGGTTCTATTTTGAAACCCCCAAATTATACAACTAAACCATTTTTGAAACTTGTGTTTGGTTTCTAAAATCGATGATAGAAATGGGATGAACGATGGTGGTGACTGATGGTGTTGTTGGGTGGTTATGGTGGTAAGCCATGGTGGTGGTTGTGGTGGCATGCGATGGTGCTAGAGCAGAAAGAGAAATGCAAATCAGTAACAATTTAAGTTTAAGGGCATAATAGTCATTTTACATGAGTTTAACGGAGTAATATTAACGGTGTTAGTGGATGTGGTGACATTGAAACTAAGGCTGAAACTATTGGTCTGTTATTGTAATAAATAAACAATTGGATTGAAATAGTAATTTTCGTCAAACCACAGGGACTAAAAGCGTAATTTACTCTAAAAAAATTATAATACAACAATAGTGGTTATAACAATAAACAAAACTAAAGTATTTTATCAAAGTGATCTAATTTATTTACTTAAAAGAATCGTAAAGTTCTCTTAATATTTTTTAAAACAAGTTCTCGATCAAATTTTCATATTAAATTGAGTATAAATTGGGTAAATGGTATTGGGTCTTTTTAATGAGTTTATAATAACGTATACCTTTTACAAAAGATACATATATATGTTATTTATAAACTTTTTTAAAAGTTTCGGGACCCTAAAAAGATTGGGCTATAAACAGTCGCGTATCCTTCCCCCTCAAAGCCAGCCCGGAAGAAGTTAAAAGAAGCACAAAAAGCATTAAAAAGAAGGCGAAAACAATGGCTCAAGGCATCAACTCTAAGTAATGCATATTCGACCTATTTTAAATCCACAGGTGGCCAACAACCTTGATTCTGTTGATGATGCTTTGGACTCAAAATCCGCTTACCCTTGAAAAACTTTTATGTTAGCGACTTTCAAATTACCAAACACGAGATAGGCATAAAAAACTTAATAACTTTTTTATAGTGTTATTTATGTTTGTACTCCAATAACTTTAGATTTATTGTAACTTTACCTAACGTAATATTTAGTAAAAAAATTGTTTTAGTTAATACAACATATTACAAGAGTTGCATTAGCTTTGTCTTGTTGAAGTGAAATTATATTGTTAAGTTTAATAAGGGTTCGTTTTAATATATAATTTATATGAACATGCATGTAGAAATAATTGTGTCATGGTGGTAGATGTGGAATTTGAAAAAACATTATTTTGTTGTAGAATAAAATTTAATATATATATATATATATATATATATATATATATATATATATATATATATATCATATTTGACCTAAATCACTGTTCTAAAAAAATAAAACATAGATAAATTAAACGTATCACAACTGTATATTCAGAAAAGTTTTTAAAATTTATAAAAGTAAAATATATTGTCTAAAAGTAATTTTAAATATAAAAACAAAAAAATATTGAAGTAATAAAGTTTTTTTTGAAAAGACAATTTTTACGCTCATTCACTTGTCAACTTGTACATTATGCTATGCCATATTGTATATTTGTATAATTTTCATAGTATTTCTTTCCATTAGTAAGTAAATTAGTTATGCTTATTTAACATGTTGACACACGCTACCTTCAGTACATAAATGTACATTTGGCCTTATCTGATTATAGTAATTATTCTATAACAGTGAAGAAAATGTTAAATTACAATTTCCCAGTGAAGTGCAATAAAAAGTGAAACATTGTTTAGGTACCATTTTTGTAATTCAGCGTGAATTAAGTAAAGAAAAGAAGACAGCCGAAAAAGCAAATGTCCAAGTAATGAGGCCGCCTTTGATTTTTTGTATTTGGGTGAGAAGTGGGATCCGATGATAAAGGTATCAAACTAAATTAAAATTAAAATGGTATAGCTTATTTTGAGATTAATAATTTAAACCCCGTTGAAAAATATTGTTGTCATTTAGTTGTGATATATACAATAACAAATATTTCATCGGTTTTTGAGTTTTGATATTTAGATATATTCGAGTCAGGTTAATATGTTTTCGGTTTTGGACTAAACCATAAGTTTAAATTATTTTTTATCTTGTATGTTTGTGTAATCAACAAGTATTTATTCAAAATGCATGTATGAGATTTAGTACGTGTTGTCAATGTATAAGTTTTTTCATTTTATTATGCATTTTCTAATATTAAAGGATATTATAATTTGTTTGTTCTTAAAGTTCACATAATAAAATTGAACCACAATAGTAAAATATAAAGTTTAAAAAATCAAACATTTAAATATTATAAACGATACATATAAATTTACACACACACACACACACATATATATATATATGTATGTATGTATGTATGTATGTATGTATGTATGTATGTATGTATGTATATGTGTATATATATTATTAATCTTGAATTTTCTTAAATCTACTATTTGGGTTAATCGAGTTGACCCAAATCTCACAAAACTAACCCGAATACCGAATCATTATAGAAATTGGGTTTGGTTTGATGTAATGATCATGTTAGGTTGTTCGGGTTAGTCCTTAATTGGGTTCAGGTTGATTTTATTCGGGTTCAGGAAAATAACACACCCCTATTTCATTGTGTTTGTTTGTTGGTACTGTGTTTTCCTAAACACTATTGTACATGTTTTTCTAAAATGATCAATTTTGAAATCCAAAATGATAAAATAATATTGTTATATACTTTCAATATGTATAACACAATGATAAAATAATAAATAATTTATCTAATAATTAAAAACAATAGCAAAATAATATAAAACGTAAAACATGATGATAAAGTGTCTTATTGTGTTTTTCTGTTGGTTATTGTGTTTCCTTAAATGCTATTTTGTTTTTCTAAAAATAATAAATTTTAAAAACACATTGGTGAAAAAAAATACTCTATTTATGAAACACAATGATAAAATAACAATAATTTTATATATTGTATATAAAAATGATAAAAATCACACGAAATTATTTAAAGCTAAATTACAATGATGTATACATATACTAAATAATAAAAAACATATGACACAGTGACGAAAAAAATGACACAATAACCTGACATATTTTTTATACAATGTGACCTATGCAGACGTTTTTGAAAACAATGACCTAAATGTTGTTTCCTTAAAAAAATCATAAATAACATATGTTAAGCCAAGAATTATTATTAACATTTAAATAATACTAATTATCAACTTATGATTACATTGATTAGGGAGATGGATATGTTTATAACTTGTTTATCCAAACAATTTGATAATTTTAAATAATTAAATATATTAATATTTAGGTAATATTATATATACAATATCCTAAACACTCATATATTGTATTCGGATTATGATTGGTTTCTTATATGTATGTGTTTTGTTATTTCATAATTTTATAGGTTTTTGTTTTAAGTGAAAAGTTCAAATACAAAGTGTTTTAAACCTGATAATTGTAAGAATTAATTTCAATCATCCGTCTCCCTAATCAATGATTGAGATCAATTTATATGAAAACATTTATTAGATGGGTGTTTTATTGATAGTCATTTTTGTTGACTTTTTGTAAGTTCCCCCAATGTTTTTAAATGTTCATAACTTTTATGTATGACATTTTTTAATAAAATTTACACCATAAAAAACGAACATTTTATCTTTAAAACGAGTATAGTCTTTTTATATAATATCTAATAATAATATTTACGTTTTTAAGCTCATATCTCTTCACTGAATCATTTAGTGTAGTTAACTGTGTCTTTTTGTTGGTTATTGTGTTATTCTAAATACTATTGTGTTTTTTAAAATAATAAATTTTTAAAAAGTATAATGATGAAATAACATTGTTGCGTATCTTTAATATGTAAAACACAATAGTAAATTAACAACTATTTAGTCTAATACATTAGAAACAATGACAAAATAACACAATATCTCATTGTGTTTTTTTATCGTTATTATGTAATTTTGAATACTTTAGTTTTGAAAAATACATTGGTGAAATAACATAATTATGTACTTTTAATTGTAAAAGACTATGATAGATAATAAGTTTATATAATGTATAAAAATAATGATAAAAATAATATATTGTGTTATTTTCAACACTATGAGTTTTACTAAATACATTAGTGAAAGTAAATTATTGTGCACTTCTAGTTGTAAAACACAATGATAGATAATAAGTTTATATAATCTATAGTATAATGACAATAATAACAAAAAAATGATCTAAAACGTAAAATACAATGATAAATACATATAACAAATGATGTAAAATATGTGACACTATGAACGTATATGATACAATATCTGATGTATATAACACAATAACAAAGTGTCATCCTAATAAAAACAATAGAATGACACATGTGAAGCTCACAATCATTATTAGACTTTTTAGATTAACTATCTTTTTTTGCTATAACTCCGCTCTTGTTTTAAATATGTTACAAATTGTTCTTTAAAGATGTGGATTGTAACTTTTGGTGACTTTTATTTTATTTTGCTATCTGTTAACCATGTTAAATGGGTTGGATTAAGGTCGTCTCATTCGTGTTACTAAACATATTATATATAATCATGTTGAACATGTAGTGTTATGTAACTCATTCATTAAACATGTTTGTATTTTTGTTCAAGTAAATAACACGTTTAGTTAAACGAGTTGGGTGTTGTTTGCCTAGTACCCCTTTAATTATATAATTACTTTAGCGGACACAAATTCAAAACTTTATATGCTTAAAAAGGATATAAAGCATAGCCTTTCAAGCATCCAATAATAAAGACAATCTTATTGCACCTAATTAGTCATCTGTAGGTTCCCATATGATTCACCCATTAAATCTTTCATCTCACCCGCGAATATCTCCTCCAACCTCAACCGTTCGATCGATAACGACCCCTTTATCTGACATCATCCCCAAAACGAGGAAGAACACTTTCACACCCATAAAATATACTCTTATCTCACTCTTTTCACACACAAACACACCCTTTTTCTGTCGATTTTCATTGGGTTTTGGTCCTTTTGGAGAAGAAGAAGTATAAAGTCGAGCTTTTTAATGGGGAAATGAGATTTCTTTTGAGTATTGAGGTGTATTTGATTTTTATAGGTTGGTGTTAACAAGATTTGCAATTAAGCAATTATGCCCACCGTCCACCGACACATTGTTCGTTGAAAACTTGTTGATGTATGTGCATTTTCATCTGGTAAGTGTTCGACGAAATGCTTCAGTGAGTAATTTCTGAATTAATATACAAATTGCTGATTTATTCTGTTATTCATGATGTGATGTATGTTTAAGCTCTTTGAAGCTCTTCTTTAGTGTAGACTGTAGTAATGTTAGATTGATAATCCTGCTCCTATGTTTTCTGATACTTCTGAAGGAAATTTGAGAAATTTTTCATTTTTATTATCACCACAAGCAGTTTCAGTTGATTCAATGTTCTTGCTTTTAGAAAGAAGATATGATACTTTATTCTTAATCGTTTAATTGTGTTTTGTGGTCAAAGTAGCACTTTTTATGGGTATTTTTTTAATCTTTCTTTTGAAGTTGAATCACATCTTGAATATGGGTCTACTTTAGTGTGGATGCTTGTAGATTCAGGGGCTACTTTAGTGTTAATGCTTGTTAATTCATTCAGAGAATATATATGATGATGGAAGTGGAGCAAATGAGGAGAACTGAAGCAAGCATGTGCACAAAGCGTTAAAATCCCCTTAACTTTTTAGTCATCTATTACTATTGCTGCTTTTTTGTTCCTATATCCCCTGTCTTAATCAAAGGTTCAATATTCAAAATCTTCTTTTAAATTGTTGTGCATCATTCTTTTTCATCCTCAGGGAATCTTGTTTATGGGTTGATTGTGTTACAGTAATTTTATCATCTTATCTTCTACACCTATTCACAGTAATAATTCATTAGGACCACCAGATTCTCATTTTCAGTACCTTTCTTGTAATCGTCCTCGTGTTGGTGTCTCTAAGTTGTAATTCAGCATCTTGGAATAGTATATAGATTCAGCTCATTGAAGCTCTTTTGCCTGTTGAACACTGGGTGAATTGGTAATTTTAGCTTCAAACTTTGTTAAAAGAATGCAATTTTCATATGTTCTTAATCGAATCATATGGCCGTTATGAAAAGAAAGATATATTACTTTGATTCTTTGACCATTGCAATATTCAATCAAGGAAGATGATGATACTTTTTCTGTTTTGTTCCTTTTCTATCTGTTTGATTTGTATTAATGAAGCATATTGGATTTGATTATAATCACTACTGTTTCTGATATCAAATCTTCATCGTTGTTTTCACAGGAGTTATCTTTAAAGGACACAGAATCTTCCCAAGAATGTAGCTCAAGTTCTATACTTTCACATGTGAAGTTTTGTTGAAAACACACTAAAATTTGTAACATGGGTGATCCTCCATCAAATCGTGCCACTTTGCGGGACAAATTTGAATTGGAGAAATTCCGTTCCAAAGTTGTAAAGATGGTGCCTGAGATGGAAGCATCACCTTCAAAATTTGACCAAAAGCAAAACTCTATAGAGATGGAAGAAATTGTCAAACACATGAAACATCTACCAAGTTATCTTGAAAGGGGAAAACTGATTCAAGATCGAGCTTTAAGTTATGGAGTTATGGACTGGACCCGATTAGAGAAATGGCAAAGTCAACGTCATAAACAGGGTTTTGTTAAAGGTTACAAATATTCACCATCTAGCACTTGTTCTTCTTCATTGTTTTCAGCTGATGAATCATCTCCTAGATCTAGTAGAGATCGAAGTTGCTCTCCCTCTCGTCAAAGCTTTCGTCGGGTAACCCTACAATCTCAGTTTAAAGCTTCCCCTAAAGAAATTTTATCACCACACATCCAATCATGTTCAAAAAATGACATGTTTCAATATTCTAAAGATCATTCAAAAGAATCTCGTGTGAAGGGGAAGTTAAAGATCCAAGATGAGCCTGTAAATGATAACAACAATCCGAATTCGTGCACCTTTCATTCTGCAGCTATACATAGTAAAACCTCCCAAACAGAACTTGATCTTTCAAGAAATCAAAATAGTCCTTCAAGAAACAAGACCCCAGAAAGAAAAATATCGACAGTGTCTTCCAAAAGTTCAGATTTAAAACCTAGAAGTGTATCCCCTCTTCGTCGTTAAGCTTTAGCCTTAAATCAGCTACTGAAAGATCTGATTCTCCAGTTTCTCAAAATTCAAATAAGGAGAGTAACCGGGCTCATTCAAGCCCGTTAAGGAGGTTATTGGACCCAATATTTTCATCAAAGGAGAAATGCCATGAAGATTCAAGAACAAAAGCAAGAATGAAACTTGATTTTAGAAATGAAATTAGGGTTGAGGATGTTCCATCATCATCATTATCAACAAGGAAGCAAGCTCTTTTTCAGAAAACAGTTAAAAACGACCGTCTTCTGTTTACATTTGCAGTTGAGAACAACATGGAAATACTTGCAGCCACAGTCACAAGTATAACTTCTTCATTGAAAGATAAAAACAAAAGCTCGCTTTATACGTTTTTCACTGTCCATGAGGTGAAGAAAAAGAACATACGTTGGTTATCTCAAGGTAACAAAGGTAAAGATCAAAGCTATGTACCTAATATAACAGCTCAAATGAAGGTTTCAAATTCTCATTTCAACACTCGGGAGTTTGTTTTATTTTCTGTGAATCCAAATGTCCAGCCACAAGAAGAATTGGAAGCCATTGTTATGAAGTTTTCAAGAAACACTAATGGTAGCAGTAACCAAGAAAGCAGTGAAACAACAGTTATTCTACCAGGTGGCAGCCATGGTCTACCAAGTAAAGGTGTACCTTCACCATTGCTTGATCGATGGCGGTCTGGTGGGGCGTGTGATTGTGGTGGTTGGGATGAGGGCTGCAGATTAAGAACCCTTAGTGGATCAAGATCAGACAAAGTTCACTTGGCCTCCTGCCAATTTAACCTTTTCTTTCAGGTATGATCTAATTATCAAATTTAAATTATATGTCTAACTCATCAGAAGCAGTTTGTGTGTGACTGAATGTACTCTCACTTATTTCCTATGAATTTTATCGACAGGATGAAGTTGAGAACAAGAGGCCCATTTTCAGCCTCTCCCCGTTGAAGGAAGGTATATTTTCAATCGAGTACAGCTCAGCATTGTCACCTCTACAAGCATTCTCAATATGTATTTCATATGTGGAATCCCGAAAGCTGACTCAGCATACAGAACTCAAAACACATAAGCGAGAGGGGGCTCCGGTTGTTTACACACCAATTCCAAAAATCAAGAAAAATGCGACGCTTGAGGTGACTTTATAATTATGTAATTATATGCATAAAATCTAGTGTGAGGTTGAAACTGAAGCTTGGTTTGGCATCTTTAGTTGCATCATTGCATGATTTTTTGTAATAAACTTGTTTGAATAGATATATGGTTATATATATGAGGGCTAAAGCTTATTCCTCCCATTTATCAGCAAACTTTGTTCAGTATAAGTGTATAACACTATGTTTATGTTTTAAATATATGCATTTCTCTACAAGTCTTATTGATTACTAAACTGGATTGATTTAATGTGTTATACATAAATGGATAATTATAATGGAATATAAATTGGTAAACATAAAGGCAAAAAGATAACTGGAAAGATATGACCAGGAGTTGACCACCTTGTATACATCTTAAGTTTTACACTTTTATTGCATTACTTTTGGGCTTTTAAATTGCACAGCTGCAAATTATTATGTGATTAGAGGTGTTCGTGGTCTTCTTGTTACTAACTGTTTCCGTAAATTATATAAATTTTGCTATTTCTGTAAATTAAGACCGAACTGTTTGAAAAATTAAAACTCGACCAAATTGTTGCTATGATTTGTTAGACCTTCAGAATAGGTAAATTTCGACATAAGTTGAGTTGAATTCAAAGGTATGAAACTATGTAACATTATAACATATGTATCGATTTTTAGAGAAAATATAATTTGAAGGAAAACATTGATAACACTACACGAAGAAAAATTTGTAAAACCTTGTGACATTATAACACATTACTGGTTTTTTATATTACTATTATTATGCCCTCTAGACGCCCAACAGTTTTAAAGGCTAGTTTGAAGAAAAAGAAACTTTTGGTTTGAAAAAAAAAACAAGAAAAGAAGATCATAAAACCAAACTAATTACTGGTTAACCAGTTTAAATTGGAACGTACACATTCATACTAATTACTAATTAACTGGTTAAAATCGGTAAGTATGATTTACATTTACTTATGTGAAAAGATTTGGGTTTGGGAGAGGGAACTTAAAACACAACTAATCACCTGATACATCATCATCTACGGATTTTTCACAAACAATGATCTCATCCCACCACCAACCTTACATTTTCAAAACACTATTTTTATATCTATTTCTTTTAATCATTTTATTTTTTATATTAAGCTACTTAGTTTTAAAAGTTTACTCTTTCTATAAATTATTAAAAATTACAAATTGTTATAACATAAATTGAAAATTGTTATTTGTGCTTAGTTCAGAAGTTGTAGCATACGAAAACATGCACTAATATGTATTCCATATGAAAATTTTTGAATACAAGTCTAAGCGACTAGTAGAAACATAACATGTCGTCCAACAAAGATTGAACAACACATATCAAATACAATATCAAGAACTTAAAAACATGACGGATACCTAAACGTCAAACGTTAGTCATACTACAAAACTACCAAGATAAAATTGGGAGAAGTACCAAAATGAACGTTTGACCAACCATGTTACAAAAATAAACATTTAACTTTTAGTCTACTTCTATCTTATTTGTGGAATTTATTTCGTCTTTTTGAAGATGGTGATGACTTAATGGTAACTGGTTCGGTATTAATATTCTAAGATGACTTCTTGTCATGTATGTGTTTTCGGATTTTGAGCTTGTTGTTGATAACATTTATTATTTGATAAATATATATTTATTATAATAAAAACTTTTATGTCATATAATGAATAGGCTAATTTCTCAAGCTTGTTTATGAAGCTCGTGGTTGTTTATTAAACAAGTTTTAGTTTAGCTTTGAGCTCAAGATAGAGAACGTTTAAGCGTGTTTTGATTTGTGTTTCGTGAATTAGTGTATATGATCTCATGAACTACTTGGTTTGTTTACCCCCTACCTATGAAGTTTAACTATTCCAAAAACTTAAGGAATGAAATCATGAAATAATAACCAACTTTGATATTATTTCAATAAAATCTCAAATATTTTTATAATGTTTATAGTGTTCTAATTTTGTGAAATATTTCTAAGGTTAAAGTTTTTGAATAAGTGGTCAAATTAATGAAAAAACTATGAAATTTGGTTATTATGAAGTACTTGTTTTATTGAAGTCGACTTAAATTAGATGTTTATGAAACTTTACTATGAAATTTTTCCTTCCTAATTACTTTGTATTTTAAGTCTAATCTAAAAGACATAATAACTAAATATTAACCAAATTACATTTTTATTCCATTTAGATCACTTAATTTATTTTTAAAAAGTTAATACTTAAATAAATTCATAACATACGAACAATATTTGAAGTTTGAGTGGTTTTTACTTTTTATTCCCTTAAAACATGTGACTAGGACATAAACGATCCTTGTTTGTGATGTAACTGAAAGCACGCTACTTTTTAAGTGGGGGATATTTTTTTTGGGAAGGCTTATTATAAATGAAAAAAAAGTAAAAAAGGGTTTGAATGATTATTATCTATTAGATTTATATTTAAGAGTTACAGAAAATTTGATAGAACGTGATTATAATTAAAACTTTTAATGATAGATCAAGAATATTTTAATTTTAATCACATTTTTCAGTTCGACTTTTTTTAAGTGCTCGTAACTTTTACATACAACATTATTTTTTCAAAAATTTACATCATACAAACAATCATTTTGTAATCTTAAACATCTATAATTTTGATATATAAAAAACAAAGTTTTTTTTTCATGTTATTTCATCTCATTGTGTAATGTCAGGTCATTTTGTAATATTAATCGGATCATTATGGTTAACGTTGATCATTTTGTTATGCATTGTGTTTTTTAAAAATAATTATTTTCAAATAACGCAATGCTAAAAATGTAACTTTTTTTATGTATTTCAGTTCATTGTGTAATATTCATCAAGCAGTTCATTAAGTCTATTACTAATAATCGAGTCTAGTTCTGGTCATCGTGTTACCCATTGTGTCTAATGTTAATCATTGTCTTTTTAAAAATAGTGTTTTTCAAATAACATAATGCTAAAAATGTATTTTTTACGTTTTTTTCTAATTCATTGTGTAATCTTGATCATATTATTTTGAAATCCTCATCAAGCAGTTCACTATGTCTATTGCTAATTATTAAGTTTAGTGTTAATCATTGTGTTACTCATCATGTCTAATGTTGACTTGTGTTATGCATTGTGTTTTTTAAAATCATGATTTTCAAATAATATAATGCTGAAAATATCATTTTTTATGTTTTTTAGTCATTAAATAATCCTGATTATGTCGTTGTGTA
The DNA here is from genome assembly GCA_025506515.1 of Flaveria trinervia. NCBI lineage: Eukaryota > Viridiplantae > Streptophyta > Magnoliopsida > Asterales > Asteraceae > Flaveria > Flaveria trinervia. The sequence goes on from CM046444.1 coordinate 14,828,284, forward strand.
ATCATAATCAAGTAGTTCATTTGTGTGTATTGCTAATCATCAAATCTAGTACTGGTCATTGTGTTATCTATCGTGTTTAATGTTGACCATTGTGTTATGCATTGTATTTTTTAAAATGATAATTTTCACATAACACAATAATAAGAAATGTAAACTTTTGATGTTTCAAGTTCATTATGTATTATTCATTGTAATACTCATCAAGTCAGAAGATTATATAATTACCTGATGAAATTACACAATGAGTTAAAAACATTAAGAAAAACTGTATTTTATATCAACACTATACATGTTTTAAAGTTTAAAGATTACTTGTTTTTATGGTGTATTTTAAAAAAATGGCGTTGTGTGTAAAAGTGATGAATGTTTAATAAAATGGTAGAACTTGAGAGGTGGAAAATTATCAAATTCGCCCCAACTTAATTTTAATAAAAAAGATATGTGTTATGATCTTAATTCTTTTTACACTTTTTAATTTTAGAAGACTTTGTATTTAAACATTTTTTCTATTCTTTTTAGTTAAACGAAACAAAAATAATTAACCTTCTAAATTAACACTTAGAAGTGGATTCGAACCATTGACACAATGATTTTTAATCATTTGCTCTAACCGGTTGAACTACCTAAATCATTTTCCTAAAATATGTTTTTTTCTTTTTTTAGGGGATATCTTGGCTATTGGATCAACATCAACAAAGACAGGAAAACTGTACCAAAAAGCGAAAAGAAAGAAATGAAGTAATTGAAAACAAACAAGGAAAAGAATGTAATGTTGTGATGGTTACTTGGTTAGAGCTCGGAATATTTTAAGTTTAAGAGCCAAAACCTTACTTAAGGTGGTTTTTTACGGTAATGAGTTTGCTTCTTGATGGTGTTATTGGATGAGACATGTTTGGAGTTTCGAAATCAGTATGGACGGTTCAAATGTTGTCTTATGATGACTCACACGAGTATTAGGGATAGTTTCAAACGCCGTTAAAAATGAAACAATAATATCGAAAACTAAAAATGAGTTTTTTTAGTGAGCAATTTTGATGAAACATGCTTCTCATTTATAGATTTTATTCTTGTAATATATAAAAAAAGTAAATAATCTATAAAGAAAAATAAAATGATCAATAGCTTAACATAAAGTTTTATTTATATATCGATGATTTATGATTTAACAAGGGTCTTAATACAGAGACACCCACTTGGATAAATCGACACCCCCTATACGTTGCGTGTGGGTCTATACGCGACGTATAGGGTTGAAAACACTGAAAACAAAAAAAAATCAAGGGGGAGATGTCAGATGGCTATACGATTCATATAGTCTTATATGACCCCCTATACAACACATATGTGACTATACCGCATAGGGCTATACGGCTCCCACTTATAACATGTATAAAGTTATACAACACATATAGAAATTTAAGGAGTTGATTTATGACTCCAGGATGTCTACATATTCATGCCCTTTAAGAATAAGCCGTACGTATCAAACAAAGGCTAATGATATCACTTGTGTATACGATGATATCTATACTCATGAAATTGAGAGTAAAATTTTGTCTGCACAAGTAGAACGAACTTTTTGTTAAAAAAGAAATAGTATGGAGACAGAATTGGGTCCTATATGTTGACCAAAATGAAAAGGAAGCATCAATGATGTATTTGAAAACTGCAATTCACATGGCTCTTTTCCGCCGTTACCTTTTTTGAAAACTGTATCACGTGATTGCTGTTTCCACCTTTCTTGCTCTCTTATTTAAGAATAATGGTATTTTACTTGAATTTTGTTTATTTTGGTGATTCTAAATTGTAGATTTTAATTCATTTGCTGTTCAAAAAAAAGAAAAGAAGATAATATCCACCATACCTCAATCAGTTAAGTTTATAAGTATTACTTTAAATAAAATGCTCAAAGATTAGTCAGTGGATTTGTTTAGTAATACGTTTTCTCCTAAGAGAGTTAGGGGTACGGTCTCCGTTACGAAACGTATATGTGAGTCCGGTTAAAATAACAACTTTCATTCGCACATTTACCGTTTAAAACTTTTTTTAAAAATATTCAAAACCAAACGTATATTTAACATTTATCTATTCATATACATATACAACTTGTATCTATTCATGTAAACACAGAAAGCCGATGGGGGCCGGGAATCGAACAATTTATGAGTAAGTGATGGTGGAGATATAAAACTGGAAGTCTTGTGAGAAGAATGATTGATGTCATTCATTTTTCTTCTATCAATTATTATAGTTTAGACCTGACACCTCAATAATAATAGATACATTGAATAATATCATCAAAATTCAAAACTCTCAAGAGATGCTGAAAATTGATTTCAGTTTTTTTTTCTTTTTATTAATTTTTTTGAACGGTTGGTTATTAATTAAAAGATAGTAATGACAAGTTAATATTAATTTACTAATATCAAGGTTTAAACCTTAAACCTTTAAAAGAGATAAAACCTTTCACCTTTCGTTTAAACCATAAGACTAAGAGATCATTGGCTGATTTGAGTTATTTAATTAAAGGTGTGCTTAGCGTTGGAAATGAAATCTTTCTTTCGATGGATATATGTTCTTTTATGGTATATTTTATCTGAGAAGATGCTATAAAATCATATAAATAAGAAAATTATATAACATGATCAAAAGATAAAATTGTCAATGCCTCGTCAGATAGAGTGATCTTTGACCAGTTCTTCGTCCATAGATAGGATAGTGTTATTACCTTCTTATTATATTGTAGATATAGATATAGATGGATTTTGAGTTATGGACTCTATTATTTTGCACGTTTCAAATACACCAACAAGAAGTGAGAATTACCTTGTGTAATTCAAAAATGTCGATAACCGAAAATGTTTTATATCGGAGGTATGTTGCACCATGTATTAATTGCAGGCCAAATGTTATAGGCGAGAAGACAAGAGACGAGAATATGATCTGAATTTTCTTCAGTTTCCCCACAAAAAGAACATCAGAAGGATCCAATAGAAATGCCTAATTTTGGTAAGGCATAGAGAGAAGAAATCCTTTTCATAGTAGCCCACCACAAGAACTTTAGATGGATACTTGGGGTATGGACCAACCATTATGCTTCAAATTTTCTAATTTGTTCAAGCTAGAATAAAAAAATCATGCAAGGTAAGTGATAGAGTGAAGATACATAGTTGTGTACATGTCGTAAATCGGAATTGGGTTAACAAATGAATTTAGGGACATTACAAGAGCATTGACACAATCTGTACTAAAAGATGGAAAGATCATTGCAAATGGTGAAAGGAGGCAGATGGCTCTTTCATGAATAAATCTCTAAGCCAAGTTTATTGCTCAAATCCTATCTAGAGGCTAAGTTTTGTTCTTAAATTGAGTAAATTAGTCCTTTAAAAGCAAACACTTGCATTTAAAGACACCATAAAACACCTAGGATGTTGTCCCTTTTGTGAGGAATTACATAAGGCCTCTTTGCATTTGTTTGCCTCTTTCCTATGTCACGGGCTCTTTTGATAGTTTGTAGAATCTTGTTGTCTATTGATCATGTGTTCATGTTTTAGACTTTAAAGGTTAATTGATCTAAATATGTGATTTTACATCATTGTTTTATGGAATGAGTTTACTTTGGTTATGTTTTGTTCATAGGTGTTTGAAGTTTAGACTTAGCTTAATTGGAAGCAAAAGAAGCAAAAAAGCATACTACAAGGATTGAAGTGGTAAGTATCAAAAGTTACAGAAAAGGCAAAATAAGAATTATACCGACGTATGATATGCCGGGTATGGGCCGGTCAGCATATGGGCAGTGTATTAGTTGGCGTATCAGAAATAAAAAATAGAAAGTTAGGCGTCGAAGAGCAGGGGTGGGTGTATTATACGCCTAGGGCCGGCCTATCATACGCTATTGGCCAACAACCTCCAGATTTTTGGAGTTTTACAAGTTTATTCAAACAATGATCTTTGAATGTAATTCTACGCTTTGGTTAAGTTAAGAGGTTCGTTTATAAATAAAGTTGCTTGTTGAATTTATCAGTTTACGGTTTCCATGCATCGTTAACTCATTAAGACTGAGAAGTAATTTGATATAGGCAAATTAATAACAAGTCTTAAAAGGTTGATCCTTTGTTATTATTACATTAATCACAAGTAGAAGTCTTGAGAAGTAGGTTTTTGCAAACCCTAGTTAGACATATAAATTGTTGATCTTGCATAATTGAATATCCATAAGTGATTGTTTTTCATTATTTAAGTAAATTCATTTTAAAGTTCGTTGCTTTTTGTAATTGTGTTCTAAATTTGTTAGAGCATAAGAATATGATAACAAAGAACAAGATCCAAATAAGCCAACGAACAAATCTCCAAAATCTATCACTAAACAAGAACATCAAAAATGATGAACTAGAAATACAACCTCAAAATATCAGAACAGGTCATCAATGTGATGAAACCCTAAATAGAAAGAATAAGAACGCTCTAAAGCTTTGAGAGTCTGTGTGAAGATTTAGTTGTTCATTTGAGAAAACCCTTCCGAATATAAAGAGAAAGAAACCCTAAAACAACTCAATCTGAACGGGCCTAAGCCCACAGACCAAAGCAAAGCCCAGCAAGCCCAGCAGCAACAACTACAACACAGCACCGCAGCCCAGCCCAGCACTCAACATACACGAACAAACACAAAACCAAATATAAGGAGGTGCAAAACTGAACGAAAATAAGAAAAATAAAATGTGCAGAGCTAAGGAGAGCTACACCTTTTAACACCCCCCTTAGTTCTAGCACCAAACTCATCAAAAAGACCAAGCCGATTGCACATATCAACATGTTGTTTGACCAGTAAGCCTTTGGTGAACATATCTGCCAGCTGATCTGAAGACTTGACTCTAGAGGTGTGAATTATACCAAATGTAATTTTTTCGCGCGGAAAAAACAAATCAATCTCGAAATGTTTTTTGCGCTCGTGAAGTACAGGATTTGCCGCAATAAACAAGGTAGCAGTGTTATCACAAAACAATGACACTGGTAAGCGAACATCAATCTACAGCTCATGCAAAAGATTAGTAACCCAAAACACCTCACAAGCAGCAACACACATGGCTCGATACTCAGCCTCAGCTGAGGATCAAGAAATAGTGGACTGTTGCTTGCTTTTTCAAGAAATAAGAGATGGTCCCATAAACAGACAAAAACCAGTTACAGAACAACGGGAATCAATACATTTACCCCAATCAGAGTCCGCATAAGCAGTTAATTGAACAGTCTCACCCTTTTTAAATCTAAGACCTTTACCTGAGGATTGCTTTAGATATCTGAGTAATCGCAAAGCCACTTGTAAGTGAGCTTCAGAAGGCTTATGCATGAACCTACTGAGGAAATGAACAGTGTAGGAGATGTTTGGACGAGTGTGAGACAAATAGATAAGTTTTCCTATTAATTTTTGATACCCTGTTATGTTAGTGAGTAGGTTAGTATTGTTGCTACACTAAGAGGCAACAACATAATTTTGCTCAATCGGGGTAGATACTGGTTTACACCTAGTTATCCCATACTCGGCAAGCAACTCAATGCAGTATTTCCTTTGGGATAAGGAAATACCAGTGTCAGACCGAATTACTTCAATACCCAAAAAATACTTCAATAAACCCAAGTCTTTGATTAAAAATTTAGGCTGAAGCAATTCTTTAGTTTTGGAAATACTAGATGCATAATTACTAGTAAGGATGATATCATCCACATATACAAGAAGAACAACAAACATAGAATTTTGAGAGAAAGTAAACATCGAGTGATCACATTTACTTTGAATAAATCCAAAGCTACACATCACACCAACAAGCTTTTCATTCCACATACGTGGTGCTTGTTTAAGACCATATAAAGATTTATTTAACTTGCACACTTTAGTTTCAGATTTCGAATAATACCCTTCGGGTAGATGCATGTACACTTCGTCATTTAAGTCCTCATATAAAAATGCATTACTAATATCTAATTGGAATAGGGGCCAATCATTTTGAACAGCTAAGCTAATAACAAATCTAACAATCACCATTTTAACGACACGTGAAAAAGTTTCATTAAAGTCAACTCCCTCTTTTTGACTATAACCCTTAGCAACGAGTCTAGCCTTATATCTTTCTATTTCCCTCGTAGATTTGTATTTGATTTTAAACAGCCATTTGCAACCGATTGGTTTTCGATCCAAAGGTAACTCAACAAGATCCCAAGTGTGGTTGCGATGTGATGCAATGCTTCCATTTCAAGATTCATTGCATTTACCCAATTGGGATCAGTTACAGCCTCCTTAAAACACTTTGGTTCAACAGATTTATTTAAGTTGGAAGTGAAACATAAATTTTCAAGAGACAGAAATGAGTAATTAACAACTTTTTCTAAACCATGTTTCACTTTTCCTTCAACAACAAATTCATTGAGTTTTTTTTGGAAAAATTGTAAGTTCTGGTAGAGCGCCTAAGACCTGCAGAAGCACACGATGTGTGATCTGACCCCACAGAGGTATAACGTGTTCATTTGCACATCTACTCCCTCTACCCCACCTATACCAGTAGCTGGTTGACTGGTTTGTTGACTGTCAGCCACACCATCAGTCACACCAGTGCCAGAGTCCGGCTACAAAGTCCGAAGGACAGTATCGTTCCCTCTTTCATCATTGGGGATATCTACATCTTCGTGATGGGAGGTTTTATCAAAAAAGTCAAAAAAATTGAGGTGAGAAATTATGGAATCAGATTCAAGATTAGTTTCTTTGAAAGGAAAAATTGATTCATAAACTTTGACATCTCTAGAGAAAATCATTTGTTTTTGTCAAGACTCCACAGTTTGTATCCTTTTTTATTATTTGAATATCCTATGAAAAAACATTTTTCAGCATTACTGGCAAATTTATCAGATTTATTAAGAACAGTACAGAAACATAGACAACTGAATACACGGAGATGGTCTAAGGAGGGAACACAGCCATGGACAAGTTCATAGGGGGTTTTACCTTTTTCAAAATTGAAGAGGAAGTCCTGTTTATAAGATATGCAGCAGTGAGAACACATTCGGACCAAAACCTAAGAGGAACACCCCCTTGAAACATTAGAGCTCTAGCCATATTGAGAAGGTGATGATGTTTTCTTTCGGCAATACCATTTTGTTGTGGGGTATATGAACATGATGTTTGGTGAGTAATGCCATTATTGATTCAAAAATTCGGCATTTGAGAGTTAACAAACTCGGTACCATTATCGAACCTAAATGTTTTGATTGAAGACTCAAATCGATTTATAAATAATGCATAGAAAGTCTGAATCTTTTGAAATACCTCATCTTTTTTGTTTTATAAGAAAAACCCACACTGCCTTGAGTAATCATCAACCAAGGTGAGAAAGTATTTAAATCCTTCTCTGTTGGCTGTCCTATACAGACCCTATATATCTAGGTGAACGAGTTCACCTACTTTCTTTGACTGATGATTACTTAAGGGAAATGGTACCCTATGTTGTTTGGCCCTATGATAGGTTTCACAAGGGTTAGATACATAATTATTTAATTTTAACTCATTTTTAAGAGTAGCTAGAGCTTGTTCAGCAGGGTGTCCCAATCTAAAGTGCCACAAGTTAAACATATCAGTACTACTATGACACACCTTAACATAATTGGAATTATCAGCAAACAGATAAAGACCATCACATTGATTACCAGTCACCAAAGTTTTTTTTGTGAGAGAATCCTGTATGTGGCAGGGATTTTCATCAAAGGTTACATTCAACTTGCTATCTCTAGCAAGTTTATGCACAGAAATGAGATTAACATAATATTCGGGGACAACAAGAGCATCTTGAAGAGTGACATGATCATTAATTTTTACATTGCCAATTTTAGACAAATGGGTGCTTGACCCATTAGGATGCTTAACTTTAATATTATATTCAGAAACAACAACCGTGTTCAATAGATTTTTATTAGATTTGACCATGTGTTGACTCGCCCCGGAGTCAATAATCCAGCCAGATTTAATTGAGACTGGAATCCCCCCACTTAGGCCCAGGGAAGTTATTGCTATAGATAGAATTTAAAGAGTTACCAGCAAAGTTTGATGCCGTGGTGCCATCACTACTTTTTTCATTTAACAATCCTAGCAACTTTGAAACTTGATCAGGAGTAAGGGAGTTAGCAATTATAGATGCGGGTGAGGAGGAGGACGGGTTAGTTTTAACTTCTAAGGAGTTATTGGACTGTATTGTTCGTTGACCCAGACCTCCTCTAGATTTATACCTAGGTGGGTACCCCACAATTTCGAAACATCTTTCAACAGTGTGTCCCAGTTTATTACAATGAGAGCATTTCAGGTTAGGGTTAGATCTTCTTAAATTTTTACGTTTACTTTTAAAATTTTGGGTTACTTTTTCAAAAGATTGTGATGGTTTTGATGCAAATGCAATAGACTGCGACTTAACTGATGTAGAGGAGGAATTCCTATAGGATTCCTCCCTTGATATAATAGAGAAAGCTTCTTTTATTGAAGGAAGAGGGTCCCTTAGTAACAGGTTTGTTCTCATTGGTTGGTACACACTGTCAAGACCCATAAGGAACTGCATCAGCTTTATGAGGTGATTAAAGTCATTAAAGGACTTAGCAGCTTTACGTGTGCATGATAGGAGCTGTAACATTTGGTCTAGTTGTTTCCACATAATGTTTAGTTTATGATAGTATTTGGACACATGACAACCATTTTGTGTTGTAGCATTGATTTTTTTATACAGACCAAATACTACAGACCCATCGATTTTGTCATAAGTTTCTTTTAAGTCAGCCCAAATTTCTGAGGCTAATTTAGAGTAAACTTGACCCATGTACAACTCTTCAAAAATATAGTTTAAGATCCAACTGATAACCACTGAGTTACACCTATCCCATTGTTTTGACAAAACTTGATTACTAGAGTTTATTAGTGCATGACCCATCAATAAACCATATTTGTTTTTTACTTCTAAAGCCAGTTTCATAGCATTTGCCTAGACGGTATAGTTCTTTGAGCCTTTGAGTTTAATGGTAATAATTGTAACATCCGTTATTTTTTCAAGTTAAAAACCAAATCTTTAAGTTCTATTATAAAGTTATAGTAATAATTGTAATGGACCAAATAAATTAAATTTGCAATTTATATTGTGAATTATACATTTGTTAATCATCTAAATAAATTGTAATAATTTATGATTTGTAAACAGTTATTTTTCATAAAATTATAAAGTGAAACAATAAATAATTAAATGGAAAAGTCTTATTACAGTTTATAAAGTTATAAAATATAATTTTAACAAACTTATAAAGCTCTATTACTAACCATGAATTTAACTTATTTAGTAAAAATAAATAATCAAGTTATAAGGTTTACAAGCTTATAAAAGTTTTAAAGATTAATAACTAATTTATTTGATTTATTATTCAAATTAGTTATATAAGTCTAGGGTTTACTTTGTAATTTCCAAAACTTAATTTAAAAGTTTTTACATGAAATAATAAATAATCTAAACATTAGGGACCAAAGGTGTAACTTCAATTTAAACCAACCCAACCCCCACCCTCGGTCCCGCCGTCAGCCATATCTCCGGCCAACACCTCTGACGACCTCGAAGGTCTTAAATTCGACCATTAGTTCAAATTAAAATGACTCAAACCGTTCGTAGACTGTTTCGAAGCGTAGAACATTAATCCGATTCGATTATAACCATAGCATTAACGGGTTCGTGTAAAACCGAAACCCAATTCATGATCTTTAACTCGTTTGAACTAAAATCGATCGAATTAAACCCATTTAAACAAGGGAAACCCTTTTAATGAATCTCATATAGCTTTTGGTAACCTCAATTTCATGTATGAATCACACAAATGACACATTCGATCATCACCTTCATCGTGAACCTGCAACTTGGCCGACCTCCGTATTCTGAGCATCTTAAATCAAAATTGTCTGAGGGCTTTTGCTTATTACCATCATACGAAGCTTTCCAAGTGGTCAATCGAATCAAACCATCAAGAATCAGTTCTATTTGATAACTCCACGATCGCACTTGTTCATGTTCTTGTTTGCTAACCAAACGAAACCAATCCAGGTAATTAAGAGCATCCATATGCTCGGTTTTACTTGGCGAATCAAAGCCCTAACTTTAATTCCATTAACAACTTCGAATTCATGTTCTATTTGATTCAAAATGATTCTAGGGTTCTTGTGAATTGGGGGATTTCAGTAATAAATGTTTTAAAAGTTTTAAAAGGGACTTCTTAACGCAATTGGGCTTTAGCCCGAGTGGTAACTAGTGACATTACTAGGCACGAGGTCCCGAGTTCGAACCGGGCCTCTGCCAATTTTTTTTGTTTAATTGATTTTTCTTACATTTTAGTTATTTAAAAAAATATTTTTATACTAATATATCTAAATAAAAATTAGTTTGTTAATTAAAACATTTCTAAAATTATTAAGTTAATATTTAATATTTTAAAACTTATAATTATTCAATCTAACTAATTTTAAAGAATAAAAAGGTTATAAAAACATCATTTAATCATTATATGTTATAAATATATTATACCTCAAATTTGGGATTGTTTCAAAACACTTTAAACCTACTTGTTACAAGTACTACAAATAATTAAAAATACAATTGCTTATTTAAATAATTAATTACCCAAATAAGTTATTTAGTCATATTATATCATAAATAGTTAATAAATATATTATTTAAACTTTTATTTAAATTCTTGAAACTATTAAAACAATATAATTTGCTATTATACGTTAATCTCATTTTAAGGTTTTGTATTATAAGACCTTTATAAAGATTATTTAAAACGTTTAAAAACTTTATAAAATGACTTTAGATAATTTTATATTATTTTACAAGTCATATAAAAAAAGTATTCAACAAATTATCTTTATCAAATTTTACATTATTAATTATTAAGTTAATTAATTCTTTTCTCACATTAGACTCAATTTTTATTAAATCAATAAATTAAATTATTAATCGTTCATTATCATTCTCAATTATAATTTATTTGTTTCATCTTTAGTGAACCAAATCAATTGCATTATTATTTTATTTGATTTAATTATTAAAACCCTAGTTATTTCAATTGAAACCCTAGTTCACGTCTAATTGTTAAATCTTATTATTGAACTTAATCTTGAAATTAATATGTTTAGGTAAATTGTAATAGAAATCATTGGAGCCTCGTCTAAATTCTTATCATCATCTTATATATATCTTATGAGTTTTCCATGTGAGTATTTCTATACTCCTTTTTATATTTTCACACTTTGGGGTGAAACATGTTACCTTATAATCGTTGCACTTATAAAACGTTTGATTCTTGTAAACTTATGACAATTTACTTATATGTTGTGGTTAGTTGATCTTTGTAGCTATCACATATTGATGATTATATGTACAATCATTAACTATTGTTATCCTGGCGACGTCATAGATCTATGGGCCTGACAAGCCTGCTTGGTTGATCCAAGTACACTTAGCTAATCGTATAAACTTATAAACGTTGAGACTTGTAAAATTGTCAAGGTTTGATTGTGCATTCTGTCTTACATCTCTAGTTACTTTGTTCTCTAACTTATAATATGAATTGCCATCTTTTATATACTTATGTATTAAAAACTATGGAAATCTCACCAACACTATGTTGACCTTTTATTTTTAACATGTTTCAGGTTTGATTCTTGAAGAACTCTTCTTGCTCACATAGGACTTGGACTTGGATAAATTAAACATCTTATGTTGTTATTTATATTTTTTTGTATTGTAATGACTTAATTGACTTTTATTGTTCAATGAATAATGTTATTTAATATTATTCCAACTAATTTAGTTCTATGTGCTATGAACAATCGTTTCACATTCGTCCGCCCCGATGATTCCGCCGTCGGTTGGGGTGTGACAATAATGGTTAGGTTACTTGAGTCACTTGGATGCAAAAACAATGGGTCAATGGCATCAAGTTTACTTATAATAGTTTCAGTATTATCCGGTTCAGTGTTAACAATATCAGATTTAGCCATTTTAGATCAGAACATGTACAGAATGAAGATCACACAAGCATGCGCACAAAGAAACACAAAAGGCCAGAGCCAAGGTTTCACACCAATCAATTAGTAGATCAAGGATTAGCCCCTTATGTTGAATGTAGAAACACCTCAGCAAGAATCACACAAGTGATGCACAATAACACCTACTAGGGCAAATCAGAACAAAATAATACCGGTAACCCTAACCCGGTCAACAGTCAGCCTAGAAACTACAATCATAGATCAAGAAATAAAAAACAAGAAGGGTGTAAAGATTATATGAAGAGGCTGATGCAACCCAAACATCCAAAGTCTCTCCTGCATGCATGCACATGGGTACTGAAGAAGAATGCTTCGATAGTTTCACACAAGCAATAAAATATTCTAAGTGTGAAATCTCCCGAAGCCAAAGATGAAGTCTTCTGAAGCTTCAGAGACAAAGTCTTCTAAATCCAACACTTGAAGACAAATTTCTTTTGAAGACTTTTAGTATACATGCTTTATCTAATGTACTTTACATAAAGTTGGATACCTTTGCGCTACAACTCTATAAAGTCACCAACTTTCATAAGTTGGTGAAAAGGTCCATACTTTTAGTAACTGTACATTGAGGTCTTGAGTCTATAAACTTTCTACTTCATGTACTTTATCCTTTTTGTAATAAATTAGGATGTGAGCTATGGTATGTCATAGTCACTAGTCAAAAGGCGATCTATCTTTTGACTCTACAATTGATTTTGTTTGTGTCTAGTCAATTGTATCCAGCTGGCCTTTAAAGTATGTCTGGCTGTAGGATGTAGTATATGTATCTCAAGTACTTGTAACTTTCTAGTATGCTTTGTAATATTTGTAATAGAACTTAAGAAGGCAATATACTGCAATCTTGAAAACCATCTCCTTGTGTATTTTGCTTTCTTGTTCTGTCTCATATTTACTTGTGTTCTTAGTATCATTACTAGAGGTTAACCAATTTTACTGTTTGATTAGTTGAGTGTTCTTAATCAACTCTCCTCTTTGTGTTGTTGTGTTGTATTTGCATACCCTTCAACGGTCTTGCAAAGGAGATATGGAAGAAGATCCTCACAGTGGGTTCACCCAAGAACTGGGTAAACCAGGAAGCACCAGCGTCCCATAACCTTCAAGGTCAGAGATGAAAACACAGGAGAGAACTAGATGATTATACAGCGCTTTTGACGCCACCTCTTCTCTAATGTAGATCTCTGGAACAGAGGAGACGATGAGCAGATTTGCTCAGTTTTGACCTTCGATGGATCCCAATATTAGGGAAATGAGATAGATCCCGATTTGGACATAGGGTTCACGTATTCTAAGATTCACGGCGACATGATCTCCACAATGGTGAGATTAAGCGGAAGCACAAGACATCAAAGCCAAAGCTCTAATACCATGTCAGAATATAAGAATCTGATAACAAAGAACAAGATCCAAACAAGCCAACAAACGAATCTTACAACTGAACGAATCTCTAAAATCTATCACTAAACAAGAACATCAAAAATGATGAACTAGAAATACAACCTCGATTAATATCAGAACGGGTCATCAATGTGATGAAACCCTAAATAGAAAGAATAAGAACGCTCCAAAGCTTTGAGAGTCCGTGTGAAGATTTAGTTGTTCATTCGAGAAAACCCTTCCGAATATAAAGAGAAAGAAACCCTAAAACAACTCAATCTGAACAGGCCTAAGCCCACAGACCAAAGCAAAGCCCAGCAAGCCTAGAAGCAACAACTTCAACACAGCACCACAGCCCAGCCCAGCACTCAACATACACGAACAAACACAAAACCAAATATAAGGAAGTGCAGAACTGAACGGAAATAAGAAAAATAAAATGCGTAGTGCTAAGGAGAGCTACATCTTTTAACAAAATTTCATCCAAAGTTCCAATCTTAAAATGAAAAATCATATCTTTAAGTTAATTGAGCCTTATCGATTAAACACTTTCTGCAAATTCCTTATGGAGATGACATTACATACCCTTACACAATAAAGTAGCTAAGACCGGTTTTTAGCTAGTTTTTTCATCGAGTCTCGACAATCAAATCATCTATTTAAAATTTTTATATGTTTTGCGTTACGAGTCTTTGGGTTTGTCATTGTAGGGCCAATGAAGGTGGTGGAGGTGGAGGTGGCGGTTGTGGAAGTGGTGGAGGTGGCGGTTGTGGAAGTGGTGGAGGTGGCGGTTGTGGAGGTGGTGGCGTCGTGTAGGTGTGTAGCGATGACGATGGGAGCGTCGGAAATGAGGTGTTGGTTGCTGTCAAGGGCCAATAGCTATGGTGATGATGCTACTCGTGGTACATGGTGGTGTCAGCAAAGACTAGTGGGTGGTGATGACAAACAAAGCGTGTGGTTGACGTAAGCCTATGTGTACCCAATTCAAAAGCACTTTATTTTCACCGCGTTGTATAATTTCAATATACCCAAATTGATTTCATATATGGTTTAAGCAGATCTAAATAAACTTATGATTCTAATAATTTTCTATGTAAAATATATATTTGAATGTTATGATTGCCACTAGCACACCGGTGATGTTTGAAATATGATAAGTTAGATTGTAATTTTTTTCAAGAATCTTGTATTTAAATACTATTAATAATAACTAGAACTTTTTTCCCCGCGCGTTGCGCGGAAACTTTCGTCATATGCCGAATATCATAATGCAGATGCCAAACACGTTGCAACGACTATTGTTATCATCGTGCTACACGGCGGGAGTCTAATCAATTTTTCCACATACAACGTTGCGTTACTTTGATCGTTATATGTCCGGCTTGTCGAAAACCATAAAATCCAAGTTTGCGAAACTCAGATTCACTAAACTTTAGTAGCCAAACTTAAAAAAAACTTTACTATAAATAATTAAGTGGTCAAACACTAACATCTTAAACTTTAGTAGCCAAAGTAATGCCCAACGCGATGGGAGTTCGATCAATTTTCCCAAACGAATGTTGTGTTGCTTTGGTTGTCATCTATACCAAAAATATTGAAGTTTGGTGGAGAAACTCAAAGTACTAAGCTTTAATGGTCAAACTCAAAAAAAAATATAATTTTATTTTAAACAATTTTGTAGCCAAACTCTAAGATACTAAACTTTAGTGGCCAAAGTTAAATAACTATAAATTATTGCTAAAAGTGAAACTACTTAAAACTATCATGGTTAAAATCTAAAAACTCAAAACTATATTATTCATTTCTTATGGCAATTAATTATAGTAGCCAAACTCTAAGATACTAAACATTAGTGACTAATGTTAAATAACTAAAAATTATTGCACTAAAAGTGAAACTACTAATTAAATTCTAAAAACTCAAAACTATACTATTCATTTCCCATGTTATTTTATTATAAAGTAATGTAACCAACATTAAAGTATAGAAGCTCGTCTTCTTGTTATTCAAAAGCAAAAGTTGGTCGAATCGGTCGGGCCCCTACCCTAAAATGTCTAATGAAATAGGTGGCAATGTTTACACTTTCTACCGCAGTAAAAGTACAACTTAGTTTTACATCAAAAGACAAATTATTAGGGGCCACATTTGTAACTCATGATTTTATGGACACATTGGTTTGGTTGTCCGTAAAAGGGGGAGAAATGCATGCTATGCCAGTGGAAAATCTCATTACTTAGAAAGAAGCTTATCATAAATGTATATGATGCCAAAATGACCCCCTTAATCATACTTGCAATTTGCTTTCTCCATTATTTGAGGCTCATTTTAAAAAATCATCACCTTTTTTTTCATTTATTGATATGAGTTAACCTTTTTGTTGTCTGGTGTGAAATAGTTATTTAATATTTGAATATTTGTATAATCTCAATGTCATAAGTAATTTGGTAAATTGTTTGCACTGAATAATCAATTAAATACCCAACTTTTAACTTTTTAGTATCATCTAATCAATTTGTATATGCAAATTGTTTTTTTACCAGTAAGTTAGAAGGACATGAACAGATACCCAACTAACTATTTAAAAAAATTTATCCTTGATATCTACAACGAAAGCAAATGTTAAACAAACAATACACTGGCGTTTAATATCAAGTTCTAGATTACAATGGTTGTTACTAATTCGATAGTATAGCAATCCTATACCAAAGTAGTTTTCTTTGATAATATAAATCAAATTGCATACAATTCAAACACGATTATTTTAACAAACTAATAAATTAAGTGTGATTATCTTATCAATAATAAGTTTTAACCAAATATTGTTCTAGACACATATAATATACTTACTACGAGTCAAACCTTAATTTCTTATAAACTTGTTATCAAATTCCTTCAATGAATAATATCTCATGTTTTTTTTATTGTAAGACTATACGTAGTGGATAATTTGAAGCTTCAAATTACATTATGATATGGACACAAATGAGACTTCAAATATTATTACAAGATAATTAAAAGGGGTTTTACCTATACGAACAGAACAATCAATCTACGAGGTGGCAGACTCCGACAAAGATAAAGGCGCTTCAGTAGGGCTTCAAGCCCTTAGCGGGCGCCAAACATAACTTTTCATATATTTTTACATCAATAGAGACTTAAAAAACTAGTTAATCATTACATTTGATTTAAAAGAAAATTTTGTGAAAGGGATTTTATCTATATACAACCATTACGCATAGTCTAAGGCCATTAATAGTGCCCTAGAAACTAGGGTATACCCTAAAATACACTCATTCACCGTTCATTATTTTATTTTTATCTTAAAGTATCCTAAAAGGTTAAATTTTCACCGTAAAATCCCCCCTAATGTAAATATATTTGTTGAATGGCTTGTTTGAGGTGGGTTCATGCTCGGTTCATGAGCCCGACTACCAACTCGATAGGCTTATCCGAGGTACTTAGGTCAACCTGAAATACCCAATCAAAATACCCGTGTGGCACTCCAGGCTGCCTAACCTCACATATTCCCATTTTCCAACACACATTATTACTTCCATAACCGAATCGGTTCTATGACAAATTACCGGTTCAACAACGAATGTTAGATACGGTTATGAAAACATTAAAAAAAGGTGGTTTTATTTGGACACCCACCAATTTTAAATCAACACCCCTTGACCCTATACGCCACGTATGGGTCCATACGCGCGTATAGGGTCGCGAAAATATTCCCTATACGTCGCGTATGGGTCCATACGCGGCGTATAAGGTATATTCTGACAAGACCCTGACAAGACTCGTGTCACACGCGTGTCGATGAGGCTATACGCCGCGTATGGACCCATACGCGGCGTATAATTTTCCCAAATTTTCATGCAATATTTCTATGTATTGTGAAGGGAGTATACACCGCGTATGGGTTAGTACGTATAAAAATTTTTGTCGGCTTTATTTTGTACCTTAAGGTTGACACTTTGCGTATAAGTTATATTTTGTAACATATTAATCGATAGTTTTAAATCTTAGTTAACAAATAAAATATATAAAACAAAACAAACATTAAATGATAATATAAATAAATAACGAAGTTTTTAAATATATAACAAAATAAAAGTACAATTAACAAAATAAAACTACGGTGAATCTGGGTAATATCGAGACGGTGGCAAGTCTGGATGATCAATACCAGCAGCACGGGCTTGTGCAATCTCAAGCTAAACGTGCCAATCCATAAGATCCTCAACTCGATCGAGACGACGACCCTGATCCCGTAATCTCGTATTAATCTCCTGCATAAATGTCTCAATACGTGCAGGCACCCTTACATCTCTATAAATATGCCGAGGGAACTGTGGCTGAGGAGGCGGCTGGTCGTGTGGCGGCTGAACATGCGGAATATGCTCCTGCTGCTGGTGTGGATGGTCATCGCCGACCTGCTAAACAGGTGCAGGATGCTAGATCTCACCGGTCGAAGAGAGAACCGTATGCCATCCGGAAACTGGCGCATAATACGCATGTCGTATAACGTACGACGATCTAATCTCACCGTCTCGATCAGAGGAGATACGTCAGCAGCATGGCGAGGAAGATAACCAAGACAACGCGCAATCATCGTAATGTACGCGCCGCCATACACCGCTCCTCGCTCCTGGCGATGATAATATGAAGCGTAATACTCAGCTAAACATCTCGCCAGGTTGCACCTAGTCCCCGTAAGCAAACCATATATGTAAAATAAGTCGGGAATGGTACACCACTCCTGACTCTTGCCACGTCCCGTGATGGATGTGGCGATCATCCGATGCAAGTAACGGATAAGAGGATCTCTAATGCCAGTGACCCTGCCCTTAGTCCTCTGAAACGGACCTCCGGCAATTTGAGGCCACCAATCTCTCAATCGGGTCTCCTCCATCTCAATAATTCCCTCTGTAAATAGAGGGGTAACGGTCTCCGGCTCGTAATAAAGTCCCGAGAGAACGGCAAACTGTCAATCGACATCTGATGAAATCGTCCACATAGCCGAAATGAAATCCCAGATCACTCATCGTCCTCCACCATCTCATCAGGACAAACATAAATAAAGGTGATAAAAACTCCACCGTCAGCTCTCGGTATGAAGGTAAGAACGCCAGCTCAAATAATCGACTCTATGGCGTATTATCTCCGATAATCCCAGCGAGTCTATCGCACTCCCCAAGTTCGGCCATCACCTCCCAATCCACTGCCTTTTGATGACCGATCTTCATACGAATGAATTTTGAGCACTTTGCATGCTCAATAGTACCGGTCTCAAACTGTAGCCATGGATGATTGGCAATAACATCAACCTCAACCTTAACGTCAGAATCGGAAGACATATCTGCAAAAGAAAACGAAAAATTTTAAGACCTGCGTATAGGGTCTATACGTCGCGTATAGACCTATACGCCGCGTATAGGTACCCACGTATGGGCTTCGTGTGTGTCGTATGGTACCTATACGTTGCGTATAGCCCTATACGCCACGTATAGGTACCCACGTATGGGTTTTGTGTGCCGCGTATGGGTCCTATACGCCGTGTATAGCCCTATACGCCGCGTATAGGTACCCACATATGGGTTTTCTTCAACCTATGAACTATACGCTGCGTATAGCCCTATATGCCGCGTATAGTTCCTCAAACAGTTTACATATCTATGTTTTTACCGCATAAAACATCAGTTTAACGTTTAAATTAGCGTACGATTAACATAACAAAGTTATAAGAACAATAAGACATACCTGAACTTGTGAATGTAGAGAAATCAACGAACAATACGTGTAGTATCGATCTATACGAGAGAGTTTTTTAGTTTGGAAAAGTTTGGAAGGGTGTGTTTCTGAGGAGATGTCCCTTTAATGGATCCGGGAGGCTATACGCCGCGTATGGGTCTATACGCGGCGTATATGTTTTTTTATTTAAAATAAATTTATATAAGCTGGGAGATCTCGGTTAGCTTCTATTATTGTATTGTATACCGAGATACGACTCCTATACATAATCTCCCATTCTGCAGCACGTACGTTTCGGTTAAGAATCCAAAGATTGCTTAATGTAGGCATCAGATAATCTCCATCTAATTTAACGTGGACGAAATGATTATTGTTGACATGAACAATCGAAACGACATGATGAGGCATCATACTGTTCGGATCAGCCCATAAGGGGAAAAATGTTTGACAACCGTTATTGCTTAATAGATGAAGAATAACACCAAACCTTTGAGCAATTACTATTCCCGTATACGGCATTAACATCCAATGTTCTTCTCGCGCAGGTTCCATACGTTGCCAATCTATTGTGTGACGCAATTCATTATACTGTCCGTCGTACAAAGTATCAAAAACTCTCTGTAACTCAATTCATATGTGTCCAACTCCTCTAAAAGTTGTTGATGCACATACATCCACTTATTTTCATTAAACCCCAACCCTAAAGCTATAGATCGAAAACCACAATTACCATCGGGTCGAACATCTCGTATACGTGAAATATACTGATGAAAGATTGAAGGAATCCAATTTTTTAACCTGTTTATATTGTGTAATTGTTGATCTCCGACAATCGATGAAAAGTCATTGGTACTTTGTGACACCTTAGACGATGTGGAACGACTACGTTGTATGGCAGGCTTCTGAGACTTTACTGCTGAAGTTGTTCTTCTGGTAAATGAGCTATGTCTTGGTATGTCACACGTACTATGTTGAGTGTCTAGCTTTTGCTGTTGAACCTTTAACGTTGGACGACCACGAATATTTGTTTGAATAACAGGTGTTTTTTTGTTATTTTTCTATGGATACACGATTTTTTTTATTTTTTCCACCAAACTAAATTTTACAGGAGCGGGTTGTGTCATTATTTGTTGTTTCACCCATTCCATTTCTTTTTCAACATCGACTTCTTCATTCTCCATAAATGATGGTTTAACTGTATCAAGCTTCGTTCAAAACACGTCAATTGCATCTAATGGGATTTTAGTGTCTGCATTATAAATTAAAATCTATATAAAATCATTACTGTAACAAAAAAATGATAAATATGGAACGACTATTACCAGAATGTTTATATTTTTCCAGCCGACAAGCACAAGGCAACCCACAACTAGTGAAAAGTTGACAACCACACGTTGCATTTGCTGAGCGCATCACATGCAATTTAGTGTTTTCGGCAACTAATGAATCAAGAGCTTTGTGTGACACTTTGCCTCGTAGGTAATCAAACAACGGGAGATTATGATGATTCATAATTTTAATTTTGCTTGTCTCAAAACTTTCTTTTAAATTTACCTCTTGTGTGTTTAGCAATTGATCAACAAACTCCACAAGTCTATCCAGTGAGCTATTTGTTGATTTAAGATATCTTTTTAAATTTGCATGTTGACTCTCGACTCT
This sequence comes from Flaveria trinervia, assembly GCA_025506515.1. Lineage (NCBI taxonomy): Eukaryota > Viridiplantae > Streptophyta > Magnoliopsida > Asterales > Asteraceae > Flaveria > Flaveria trinervia. Next base: position 14,849,180 of record CM046444.1, read on the forward strand.
GTTTGTTGTGTGTTGGCCAAAATTGCGGTTTGAGTTAGTCCAGGCTGATACAAACATTTTCTTGGTCTCTAACCGTTTTTGTTTATATATGACAATACTCCTGAAAATATATTAAAAAAATCAAATTAAGTGTTATATAAGAGTATTGTATGTATGTATGTATGTATGTATGTAATGAAAAACTTACTTTCTCGCTTCGCTTCAACTAGTTGTTCGTACAAAACGTTATAGTTATACTCGTAAATATCCGGCGTGGGAGACTCACACAAACATGCCCATGCATATTTAAACTTTCGCCAGTCATCGTTCGTAAAACTTGCTTTACAGTATTTCGTGATATTATCATTAATATGCCACCTGCATAAATACTTTGAAGCATTCGGAAATACTTTAACACATGCGTTCATTAAAGCAAGATCTTTGTCTGTTATTATGACTCACGGCTCCATACACCTGTTTGACGTATCTTTCAATCTATTTAGCACCCACTCAAAATTATCTTCTTGTTCTTTACTAATAAATGCATGAGCAACACAAAATGTCTTGTGTGTCGAGGTCACACCAACAATCTGAACAAACGGAAGTTTGTACATGTTTGTTTTATACGTCGCGTCTATCATCAGCACATGCGGGAATGCACGCCAAGTGTCATATGATTTTGGATGACAAAAATATATATCTTCTACGGTATTTGTATCGGGATCTTCTCGGGTGTAATAAACATACCTTTTAGAAGATAAAAGGTTTTCTAAAACTTGCATTGGTGTTTCACCGACTTTCTTTTCACTTCTTATCTTATATTGAGCGTTGTATACGTCTCTGGTTATGGATGCGTTCTTTGGATTTTGCTTTTTCAAAGATGATAAGATGTTACGAGGCTCCATGTTCTGATCGGTAAGTTGTTCCACCAAATTGAATTCGTTTTGAGAAAACCTTCTTACAAATGGGTGCCCCTCCATATGTTGAGCGGGATCATAGTTATGTTCGTCATTTCTCACCTCTAAATTCCACGAACGACGTTTGTTGTCGTATATCCCCACTAATTAAAAGGACATCCGATTTTTTTGCTACCAGATCGTCTAATTGTTGCTTTACTTTTGTGTTCACCATCACGATCACAAATAAGCCACACCTTTACGACCTGGCCTTCCTTTTTTTTCGATCTTCGTGTAATAATAACGTAACCATTATCACGTCCCCTATTAACAACCCAACAGACTAGCTCATCGAGTGATAAAAATTCTTGACATGTTTCAAACGATATTTTCGTGTTTTGATTTTCAGCACTCGAGAGAAAGTTTATATTACTTTGTTGCGGGTCATAACTTGATTCTCGGCAAAACTCGAACTCATCATCGGGAACATAAGGTTGGTTCAAATCTGGCAATTCGTAAGTAGATTGAACGTACGAATCATCTTGATTAATATCTGCCACGTACGAAACGCTTGAATATTCACCAAACAAATAGTTACCATCCCAAAATGACATAACGAACGAAGAATGTTGGATCACTTCAAATTCAACCGTGCTATACGTTCCGTGGCAGCCCTATAAGACAAATGAGATTTTTTAAAGAAAATCGAGTTTTGTGATTCAACTATTTCTTCAAAATAATAATTTTTCTCTAAAACTATAACTCTTATTTCTTTTATATACATACTTACGTACACATAAATGTCTTGATTACTTAATAATCATTTCAACTAACTCGGGTTCCACGATACTAGTCGGTTATGATAAAAAAGCTTAAAATTTATTTAAGTTTACCGTAACCGACTAGCACCGATGGAACCCGAGTTAGTTGAAACGATTTTTTAAGTATGCAATTTAAATATATGTATATATGTATACAAATACTTAATGAAATAAGAATCAAATGTTTACCGAGTAATTATGTGACAGAAGAAAATATTGAACCACGTAACGCTAATTTCCTTCAATTAAGATCAACGTTTCCTTCGTAACAAACGAAATACGAACGCATTCGTTTCATATTCGATGCCTTTATATATCATCGAAAGAATCTTAAGTCGCGTCAGTATAATTCGAAATAAAGCCTATACGCCGCGTATGGGCCCATACGCGGCGTATAGGCTTTAGTCAAATCAGTCATTCAGCGGGTCTATACGCCGCGTATGGGCCCATACGCGGCGTATAGACATGGGTCGTATGGGTGTGGGACGCATCTCCACCGACACCTATACGCACGTACGGATCCATACGCAGCGTATAGGAGTGGGTGGAGATGCGTCCCACACCCATACGACCCATGTCTATACGCCGCGTATGGGCCCATACGCGGCGTATAGACCCGCTGAATGACTGATTTGACTTCGCCAGTTTTGTCTTCTAAAAAGCCTATACGCCGCGTATGGGTCCATACGCGACGTATAGGCTCACTAATATGACGTGAAATTCTTGACATTTATGACTGGGACCTATACGCTGCGTATGGGTGTCTTTTTATTGAAACCCTTAAAAAATACTTTTCTAAACACACACTTGAGTGAGTTGGTATGTAAAGAGAGAAGGAAGATGAGCAACAAAAGAGGAGAGAGGAAATCCCTGGTTTACAGGGATATCACTGTTGTTTTATCCCCCATCATCATTTCTTTCTCCTCATTGTCTCTCACAAGTAATCATACATTTTATGCAAATGACAAAACCCCTTTTCATTCTTCAAACCCTTCATACTTTCAGAAAAAAAAACATCACCTTTTCATGAATTCTTAGAGAAAAAGAGGTGACAACAGCATTAAACAATCAGCCTCTGTAACTTCATCACTTGTTTATCTTGAGAACTTTCAAATGGGGGCTTGTTATTCTTGTCCTTCGTTTTCTTTATGTGGGTGGTGTTGTTTGAAATCAAAGGTTCCTTGTTCATCTGAATTGGGTATGTCAAAATCGAACCTTTTATGCGTTTGATCATGTATCATTCTATGTATGTCTGCTAATGCACATAACCTGTTTGATGAAATGTCTCAGACAACTGCAATGGGGAGAATGATAAGCTAAAGTGGCCTTCTTTTAGGGAGTATAAGTTAGATGAACTCAGAACTGCAACTGGTGGGTTTTCTGTGGAGAATGTTGTGTCTGAGCATGGTGAGAAAGCACCCAATGTTGTGTATAAAGGAAAGCTAGCTGATGGTGATCGTTTGATCGCGATTAAGCGGTTTAATAGATCGGCGTGGCCCGATACTCGTCAATTCCTTGTATGTTATGCAACATCCCTTGCCTTGTAGTTTTGTAAAATAGTAAATAAGTTATTTGATTTTGGTGGTTGTTTGGGGTAGGGGTTAAATTATGTGCAAAATTCTGATCTTTTTATGCACCTTGTATGTATATGTGCAATCATGTAGTGTGCATCATGTGAATGAGTTGGAACATGTATCATGTATATCAGTATGTGATATTGTGTTTGTAGGATGAAGCAAAAGCAGTTGGGCAGCTTAGGAGCCAAAGGCTAGCAAATTTGTTGGGATGCTGCTGTGAGGGAGATGAGAGATTGTTGGTGGCAGAGTTCATGCCTAATGAAACTTTATCCAGGCATCTATTTCATTGTGAGTTGTTTTCTTTATAAAACATAAAAACAAAAACAAACGTACTCAGTGATATACCACTCATAAATCAGAGTTTAGGGAGGGTGAGAACGTGAGATGAGAGCAACCTTACCTAGGGGAGACAGAGAGGTTGCTCCCAATGAGACACCTGACTCAAAAAACTCTTTTTAAATGCTAGTAGCTTGAAGTATTGTTAATAGTAGAAGAGGAAAGAAGAGGATAGAAAAGGGATTACGAATCACCTAGAAAGTAAATAACAACTACATGTAGGAATAAAGGCAAACACTATTATATTAACCATCTAGTGATTATATAAACAAAGTTCTATAATTTCCCCTGCTATGTATTAAAGCTATATGTACCCTTTTCATTAAACATCCATATAGCCATTATGTATATATAAACTTGTATTTATATGAATCTAGGGGAAAGCCAACCACTGAAATGGGCTATGCGTTTACGGGTAGCATTATATTTGGCACAAGCATTGGAGTACTGCAGCAGCAAAGGGCGGTCACTGTACCATGATCTTAACGCCTATAGAATATTGTTTGATCAGGTAACAACATATCTGCTTGCATAATTGAATGCTGTCTTTTTCATGCTTTGAGAATGATTACTTATAAGAAGAGTTGGTGTATGGCAGGATTGTAATCCCAGGCTCTCGTGTTTTGGACTAATGAAAAATAGCCGAGATGGGAAAAGTTACAGTACAAACTTAGCTTTCACACCTCCGGAATATATGAAAACAGGTCAAACAAATGGGTTCACAAGACATATACATGTTGATAAAATTTTAAAATATAGTAAATTCATTTGGTTTAGTTTCCATATGGCAGGTAGAGTAATAGCAGAAAGTGTGATTTACAGTTTTGGCACCATACTACTTGATCTGCTTAGTGGAAAGCACATTCCCCCGAGCCATGTAAGCTTATAAGTTCAAAACAACGCATTTTCCAGTTACAAAACAGGATGAACTTATAAAAGAATTTCTTCTGTTAAATGCAGGCGCTTGACTTAATACGTGAAAAGAATTTCCAATGTTAACAGATTCATGTTTGGAGGGTGATTTCTCTAACGATGACGGTGCTGAATTAGTAAAAATAGCTTCACGCTGTTTGCAATACGAGCCTCGAGAAAGGCCCAATGCAAAATCTGTTGTCGCATCACTCACTGTTCTCCAGAAACAAACAGAGGTATGTCTATTTCATGCTAATTTATACAAATATTTGGCTAATATGTTAACTTTATAGTGTTTGATAATCCAATTAAAATAGGTGTCTTCCCTTGTCTTGATGGATATTACTTGTATAACCCCGGCGGAAAGTACAAAACAACAGATTTGTTATCACCGTTTGGGGAAGCTTGCTCCAGAATGGATCTAACCGCCATACATGAGATGCTGGAAAAGGTTGGATACAAGGACGACGAGGGGGCTGCAAATGAGGTCTTTTTATTACTTTTCTACATTTCTACAGTATAATCTTTAGGAAAATTACTACGCACAAATTTTTATAATAGTCTTTAGCCGGTTTAAAATAATTAGTTTTGTGTTTATATCGTTGCAGCTTTCATTCCAATTGTGGACAATGAATTACAGGATGCTTTGAATGGTAGAAAACGTGGGGATACTGCCTTCAAAGCCAAGGACTACAATGCTGCTATTGAATCGTACACGAGTGTAAGTCAAATGTAACAGCAATAGATTGGAAAAATGAAAATTTGGAAAGATTCTTTATAAGTACATATTGATTGTGGTCATATTTGTAAGCTTAAAAATTTAATTGTTTTGGTCAGTTCATTGATAATGGAACAATGATTTCTCCAACTGTGTATGCAAGACGGTGTTTGTGCTACTTGATGAACAACAAAGCGCAAGAAGCTTTAGGAGATGCAATGCAAGCACAGGTGGCGTCACCTAATTGGTCAACCGCGCTTTATCTCCAAGCAGCAGCTTTGTTTAGCCTAGGAATGGAGAACGATGCACGAGAGATGCTTAAAGATGGCGCCATGTTAGAGGTGAAAACATAAAGAAACTGCATCTTTTTTGGGTTTTCTTTATTTCAGATTCGTCCTCTAGAACATATGATGGTAAATATAATCTTGATTTGATCTCTTTTATGATCGGGTTTATGCACAAAGAAGTATTGATGCTGGTGGTTATAGCACTGTGATTCTCACAGGCTGGGAAGTTTTTATGTAATGAGTGCTTGTAAGTTTGAAATCTATGTTTGATTCTATGATGTATCGCGAGGAAGACGATGTACAAAGTTTCCGCTTCTGGTTTGATTTAAATCTTTAATTGTTATTTGCCTGGTTGAGTGTGAAATAAAGTCGACACACAATTGCTATTCTTTTCTTTTTCTTTTTACTTGCTAAAATTAGTTATGTCGCATTCTTTTTTAACGAGTAATTCAAGTAAGAACACACTCTCTAAACCTATTCATAAATCTACATATTTGTTTACTGTAAAAACTTCTAGCAACTTGAAGAGAGAAACTTTTCTATATGCATTGGTAATGCTGACTACAACCATTTGGTAGTTATGTCTCTTATTAATGATTTTTCTAAGCTTGTAGATAAGAAGTCACTTATAAAAAAGTAATTAGTGATTCTCTTGGCTCATATGCACATGTGTAGATTTAAAAAGTGGTAGGTGTTAGAATGAAAGTATGCACTAGTGTTCATATAAAAACTCGATTACGTTTACATGTGTAGATACTTAAATTGATGTCTCCTCATGTGTATTAAATGTATATACATTTTTAAATTGACTGGTTTGTTTTATATATTGCGTGATACGCATATGCGTATGTGTAAGCGTATAAACAATAGTTTACTTTTTGAAATGTGTATATGTTTGAAATGTATACATGTGTAGATTAAGAAAGAAAAATATTACATGTGTAGATTTTAAATATTGTAATTTTTGATGGAAAATTCTTAAGATGTTTGTTTCATTAAAATTTTATTTTATTTTGTCATTTTGTCTTTTCCATTTCACAAAAGGTCCCAAACATGGGAAACTTGCCTTTAAATACTGACTCCAGTGCTCGCTCTCGCTCAATGGTCAACCGCAAAACACGAGTGTCCGACTTGAAAACAAGAGTAGCAGACCTCAAAACACAAGTGTTAACAAACATAGAGGTATTTCCATCCGTGTTTGACCATGTGGATAAAACTCATTGGATACTTATACTAGCAATCGACCTCAAAACATTTGGAGGTCTTTTGTCATTTGTGGAATGCAAAATCCAAAGGTACAGTTTGAGATAAAACTCTAGTCAAAAAGACATTCTAGAAATTCTTCCTCTACCAAACGAGATGGACGTGTATCGTATCCCTAATTTTGTGACTTCCTTCCGATGAAACTTTCATGTAATATCAATCAAAATGTTACTTACCCAACACACCTGCAACGACACTAGCTGTCACGCGATGTGTTTTTTGAGCACTCGTACATAAAGAAAAAAATCATGGGTTCAAACACATTATTCACCCTCGTCCCAAGTCCACACAACTCAGACATGATGACCAAAGCTCGAGAGTCCTTGGCCTTAGCTTTTAGCTATAAGATGCATTAGGGATTATAGATGAAGTTTGAAAGACTAAGGACTGTTTGGCAGCATCTGAATCAGTCTCTTAATGGTTCAGATGTTTGAATGGTTCAGCACTTAATGGTTCAGGCTATTTGTTTCGCGAGCAAATGTTTGAATGGTTTATACATTTGTCTCTGAATGTTAAGCATTATACTAATACTGAATGGTTAAGTATTATACTAATACTAAATGGTTAATAGATCTAATGCTGAATGGTTAAAACCTCTTATCCGAATTGGTCAGACATTTGTCTTTGAATAGTTAAGCGATATACTAACTCTTAGTGGTTCAGACCTCTTAATGGTTCAACACTTAATGGTTCAAACCTCTTATTGGTTTAGCACGTAATCATTCAGAAATTGTCAAACAGCCCCTAAACAATACTTGTACCGTCTTTGCTACAATGCACACAATCTATTTATCCAAAAAAATTATAAAGGTCACGCATTAAATCGTGAAATAGACTTCTTATAGGAATGCAAGTTAATGATACGTAGATCAAGCTAAAATGGATGAACGAGCATTATGCATCACATTTACTAAAATTAACAATACGCAGATCAAGCTAAAATAGCCCAACACTTTTACTCTCTACAAGATGTAAAATGTTTTTCTTGGTCTTAGGTTGAGGTACATGAACTTTCATGCACCACAAATTGCTTCTTGCAACGACTTATCACAATCAAGAAGTCAGAAACAAGTGACAACAAAATTCTAAGTTGAAAAACTAAGCAAAATTTCAGATACTAAAACTAGGAATTTTCAAAAACACATCTGTAACATTTTTCATGAAAGAAAGTCATCTTTGCCTAATCAATTAGATAAAAACTTGGAAAAAACCCAGAGCAAAAATCCACAAGCACAAAACATGTAATACTCATAATCCGAAAACAAAATTACACACATAATAATGTACTCAATTGATGGTAGTTGAGAGTACAACCACAAACATACACATACAACTGCAATAACCATAAACCCCTTCGGTATAAAACCAACTCCATTTTTGGCATAATCATCAACCCTGGGAGTCTCCTTTTTCTTCTTCATACTCTCCTTCCTCATCTGAAGTTGTGTCTTGATGTTGTTGATATTCAGATACTAGATCATTTATGTTGCTCTCAGCCTCTCATTCATTCCTTCACCAATGTACCAATGCAAAAACGCTTTCCTCCTGAACATAGTAGTCGCTCACACTTCTGAACATTTCTTGAATAGAAGTCCAGTTACCAACGAAAGTAGATTCCATTTTTAAGCCAGTTCGTAAGATGTCACAACAGTTGATTTCACATTGTTTGGGATCCATTCCACAAAGTAAGATGAGTTCTTGTTTTGCACGTTTAGCATTTGTTCATCAATTTCCTTTGTGCTTATCTTTCCATGATAGATGGTGGATGCGGTCAAGTATTGTCGATGATGTGGGTCAGCAGCATACATCATGTTCTTGGCATCCCACATTTGTTGAGTGAGCTCCGGAATAGTAAAGCGTGGTATTGCTGGGACCCAAGTGATGTGAATGGAGCAAAACCAACCATGAAGAAGTGAAGACGTGTGAATGGAATCAGATTTACAGCAAGTATTCTTAGATCGGATTGAGGTGTCCTGGAAACCTTAGACAACGTGTAACTCCAAACATTGTTGCAGAAATGAGATGGTTAAGATCACCAACTGTCATAAAACCAATCATGAGTCAGAATAAATACAACAAATAATGGTAGAATACCATATAATTATAAAAAAACTTACAACTTGGAGTTATGAGCTTGAATGTCCTAAAGCAAACATCATACAAGGCCTCATTATCAAGAACTGTACTCATTTGCATTTTCAACACCGATAATGTGGCATTGTAAACTTCAACAACACTGTCAGAAACCTTTAGTGAAGGGAATATTGAAAAGGTCATCATCATTCTGTCTGTGTAATTTACTCTTTGATTTTTTAAAAATAGATGTTAATACAAGGCTACATAAGTCTTATAAGATTATAGTTCTCCGATAAATTTATGCCACTTCACACTAGTCAATTTTATCAATATACAGTCATGCACGACTCGTATAGAGTTTCAACCAAATTGTTAACTAGACCTTCTACACAACTCATATAGGGTCACACGAATTGTATGCTTAAACGGGAAACAACTATATTGGCCGTGTAGAATTACGCTAAAGTTAGCCATGTCACATCAGTCAATCATGTCCAATTACGACCCGTATGGAGCTACATGAGTCATATTGCACTATACGATTCGTATAATGTTTCTGATTTATTAAAATAATCATGTTTGCATGCGAATTATTTGACACAATCAGTTTTATTTCTAGGTCCAAAAGTATCGATTTAACTTATATGACAAAATCAGTTTTATATGACAAAATCAGTTTTATATGACAAAATCAGTTTTATTTCTAGGTCCAAAAGTATCGATTTAACGCCATCCCGAAATATGTTGCTAATAGTGTATAATAAATAGGAAAATGTTCGAGGGGAGTATTATAAATATTACTTATTACATACATTATTACTAATATTATGTACAATCATTCCATCATTTATTATAACATCGGTTTTATATTGTAATGACTATATATATGTTGTACATGTTTGACTGTATGCAAGGGTGAGGTATAGTATGGGCCGGGAGGGGGGGGGGGGGTTTCTTTATTTTTTTTTGTCGGTAGTATTAATTTTGACTAAGTAGTATAAATTTTGTATTAAAATAGTTTACTTTCACGTTCTACCTTTTATGATATGATTCAAGATCCGCCACTGAATATATAAAAATATATATGAAATGAATTTCCTTCTTTCAATCGCTCCACGCTCTACCCTTTATGATATGATTCAAGATCCGCTATTGAATATATAAAAATATATATGAAATGAATTTCCTTTTTTCAATCGCTCCACGCTCTACCCTTTATGATATGATTCAAGATCCGCCACTGAATATATAAAAATATATATGAAATGAATTTCTTCTTTCAATCGCTCTTGTTGATTACATAAACAAGTTAATTTAACATAGAAAAGTTATATAATCTAAACGTCTAATAATAAAAGTACAAGTAATATTAAAATGACGTGATCACAACGTGATTAGTTATAAAAATCATAAGACTTGTTCTATTGTTAATGCAGACCATGCGTAGAACGTAATTCTCTTACCTTCTAGAATATTGTTTTAGCTAATAATTATTAAAATTGTTAGTCAATCTATACTGTACGGCGTGACATTTTCTTCAAACGTCCCAAGGTATAATGTGATATTTGTGACTTTAATTAACTTTAGAAGTCTCAATGGACCCATTTACATTTTAACAAGTCAACAAGGTTCTCTATAAATTTAGATCAAACATCTATGTAAGAGACATTACATATGTACCCCTATGTCTTAATTGATGAATTAATTTAGGTACCAGAATTGAGAACATCTGATAGGTAGAATTATATAAGAAAGATTTTTTTTGGCTTCCTTTGTAACTCTATGCCTCTTGCCTTTAAAAAACCTTCATCCACTCTTTTTAAATAACCTTTTATGATATTTGTGAAAATCGAATAGAAAATCATACAAATTTCTTTTATCCATATCGAATTCAAGATTTGATTCCTAGACAAATTAAAAATTCCTAAACGTGTTTGACGATAATGACTTTCCCGCCCCCGGCCTCGACTAGTTTCGAAATAACATAATTTATGATGAATTGAAACTGCTTATGACATTTGAATTTTAACTTATGCAGAGGGAATCATGTTGGAAACTTGGATGCATTCATCTATTACCTTTCCTTGAAAAATATAAAATTACTTTGTCGAAAACATCCGTATTATCACATATATATAACCTGATGTTTAAATATATTTCACTCATATTTTACACTCTTTGATGATTATATGTTTGGTTGTAGCTAAAGTTGAAAGAATAAAACTTTATATCAAGGAAAAGATAATAATGATAAATTTGTTAAACCTCAAAGGATAATACACTAATGTAAATTTAAGGACCTAAAATGTTTAAAAGAATACGTCGTGAAAAATTGGCTTTGATCGATGTACGTAGTAATATCAAATGTTATCTAATATGTGTTTTAGATCAAAAAATAGACAAAAATATGCAACCCCACCACTAATTTCCTTTTGAAATATGCTGCAATATGACAATATGTCAACTCTCGGCCTTTTTCATCCCTTGTCATCATAGCCTGATTAGAAGCTCTAATTTAATAATATGCATTCACTCTCTTAATGTACAAAAGATAATAATATGTGCCATATAAAAATGGACCGACATATGTGAACTTCTTGACATGTATAGCAACTAAGATGATAACCTAGCTCATCCAACATGCATGAGTTGATCGACTCGGTGTCTTGATCAAGGTGTCGTCAGGAAATTAGCATCAAGATGGTTCACCGTAGGAGCTCTGATTTCTCCATAAAATTGATACATATTGTGATATTTTGGCAAACCCTGGTGGTTCTATTAATGTTAGTAATGTCGTTTCCAATATTTTGTAAACATACACATGGTGTGTACACTAGATCACATAAGAACAAACATATACTAACAAAATTGGTTATCACCTGATAAATAAGTTTATAACAATAAATCAGCATTTATTGAAATATCAAACATTCATGTCACCTCACTTCATCAGGAATATTTCTAAGTTTATACGTTTGTTGCTTCGAAGATATGATTTTAGGTTTCTCTCCTTTTTGGGCTATTATTTAGTTTAGTGTGGTTGGTAGATGGTGGTGCGGTTGGTGTCCGGTGTTAGTGGTGGTGGGATGATGATAGCATCTTGATCACATTGCAACAAACACGTTTCAACGAAATCCATGAACTTAAGATTAGTGATATGGGTAGGTGGAGGATAAAAACCAAAATCAATAGAATGTTATTTGTGGTTTAACAAGTTACAACAAATATTAAATTGATGGGTTATTTTAAAATTGAAAAATATATATTGTAGCAAACTTATTTTGAAAATTCAATATAGATTTTGTATCAAAAGAAATTAGAATATGAAATGCCCAAAAAAACATGAATTGATACAAAGTATAAAAAATATTCCTCTTGCAATATTTTTACCACTTACATGCATAAAAATATCTAATATACAATTTAACAATCATTGTTGAGTTTGGGGTATCTAAAATCGCTCACCCTACCACACACCACCACAAACCACCCTAACCCACACCTAACGTTCATATATTCAAGATTATCATCAAACCACATCGCGCTAATCCTCAATGATGAAAAGCTACATCAATTGCCTTCGTACTCCCCGCCAATTAGACTCGGTGCTTGAACATTAATGAAAAATAAATTTTTCATTCACTCAAATATATAATTTCTTACTAGCTTTGAACACAAATAACTATAGTAATTATTATTTGGCTAACTATTATTCACCAGTTTTAGTTTTATGTTCTCCTTGATTAAAACTCTCGCAATGAACCAATAAGTATTCCAAATAGACCTAAGATTAAGGATGTATCATGCTTAAAATTTTGTGTTTGAAATTATAAGGTGGGAAATAAGTGTGAACTTGTTTCACGCAGGACAATGACACTTTAGAGAGATAATATAACTACAAGTATTTCTTAGTTATTACGACGTGTGACACTTTGATGACACATTTCACATCATCGCATCAGTTTCCACCGATGCGTCACGGTCGAAGAAAATTACTTGTAATGTTTTTTCATTGATGAACTTCCACTGATATGTTATAACAACAGGAAGTTATTAATGTGTTTTATTGATGAACTTCCACGGATATGTTCATGACATTGTTACGATATGTTCCCGCTAGTCTCGGTCAACACTAATTCGTCCAACAATTGAGACTACTAGTTAGTTGTGATTGAGTTGTTCTCGCTGAGAGGTTGTTGCTGAGCAATTAAAATATAATAATTTACCATATTAGTTAGAACATTAACAAAACTAAAAAAGTAACAATCATTTTTCAAACAATCACACAAGCAACAAAGTTTGTAATTTACCTACATGTTAATAAATAAATGTAAGTAAAGAATAAATATTTACCAGTGATCGAGCATCAAAGTACAACCTAATTAAACATGCACTCATACAACATGTGGGTGACCGAATGTCACACCTGGCGCCATCCACTAGACACGTGGTAACCTCCTCAGATCCTTACCGCTTCCTTGTTCTTATTTCTTTGACACCACCACCACACAAAGAGTTGAAGAGAGAGGCCGGGAATTTAAGAGGTAGATGATACGGTGGACATTGTGGCGAAGGCAATAGGCAAAGCTTAGGGAGCCATCGGACCTGGTGACGATCTTCGATTGCCGAGGAAACGACCCGTGGAGATGGTGACGGTCTTCAAGCAACATATTTTATATTTTACTATTTAATTAGCAAAAATAAAACACCGTCTAACCAAAACCAAAGTAGAAATATTGGGCAAGGATCATTATACCCCCACTAGGTTAGTATATATATGTATTTGATGTTTTGGTTGAATCACAACAACTTATAACACTCTCTACTCTCAAAAATCTCAAAAGCGCTCTCCACAAATACTTTCGTTTTAAACGCTCTCACAAAAATCTCTGAAATGGCTTCAACAAGTGCTCAATCATCCGTTGGTTGTGAAGCGTCTTCAAGCAACGTGGTGATAGCGATCCTTCCTACGAATAGGAACCCCGAAGTATGGTGCAATTATGATTTATGTCAAATGGCTAGCGGTCAAAACAAGGCTCGTTGCAAGTTTTGTCATAAGTTTTTCAAAAAAGATGCAAACACAACGTTGAAAAACCATATTGCAAATAAATATTGTAAAGCGTTAAAAGGTGAACCTTCTCAGGTCAAGCTTCGATGGCAAACGAATGAAATATTTGGGCTTATAACGTTGATGTGGTTCGGGAGCAAATGACGCAATTTGTAATTCAAGAAAGCTTGCCATTCAAACATTTCGACAACGAACGTTTGACTCGACTCATTCAACGAACTCTCCAACCACGTTACACCATGTAAGTCGTGCTACTCTTCGAAGAGATTGTTAAAAATGTGAAAAAAAGCTAAAAATGAATTAATATCTATTTTGAAAATTTACAAACCGGTGTTAACTTAACTAGTGATGTTTGGTCGACACCTCACGGTTCACCGGACTCGTACATTGTGTCACCGCCCCATGGGTTGACCCGATTCGTGGCAAATGATGAAACGTACGATTGCGTTGAATTGTTTGATTATCCTCACACCGGCCAAAATATTTTTTATCTTATTGATAAAGTTATTCAAACGTATAAATTAGAAAACAAAATATTTTCTATATCTTTTGATAATGCGTCAAACAATACTCTGCGATAGATCATTGAAATTAAAATATAAACCAATATGTGAGGGTGTGTTTTTTATAGTCGATGTGTTGCGCACATCATAAACTTAGCCGTTCAAGACGATTTAAAAACGACTGAAACAGTTAAAGATGTTTTAAAAGAATGTTACGTGATATTTTTAGTAATAACCAAAGATATACTAAATATCGCAAGTTTTGTAAAGACGCAAATACTAAATGTTTAGTGTCACACCCCAACCTTGACGGCGGAATCGTCGAGGAGTGAGAGTTAAGATCGTTCACAGCCACATAAAGCTATTATTAAATCCAAAAATATTATTCATAAGTTTCAAAAGTAATATTACAAACATAAGTCTCAATAAAGGAAACATAACAAGCTTATTCATTTATTTAACTAGGTCCATTCCTAGGTGTGAATAACTTTAAAAGTGACGATCAAGCTTGAGTATTTCCTGAAACATGTTTAAAATAAAAGGTCAACAATAATGTTGGTGAGATTTCCATAGTTCGCAATACATAAGTATATAAAAGATGACAATTCATGTTGTGAGTTAGAGAACAAAGTAAACTACGGATGTAAGACAGAATGCACAATCAAACCTCGACAAAGTTTTACAAGTCTCAAACGTTTAAAAGTATATACGATTAGCTAAGTGTACTTGGATCAACCAAGCAGGCTTGTCTGGCCCATAGATCTATGACTTCGCTGGGCTAGCAATAGTTAATGATTGTACATATATTCGACATTACATGGTAGCTACAAAGTTCAACTAACCACAACATACAAGTGAAAAGCCATAAGTTTACAAGAGTCAAACGTGTTTACAAGTGCAAAGTTTATAATGTAACATGTTTCACCACAAAAGTGTAAAAAATAAAAAGGGGTATAGAAATGCTCACTTGGTCAATAAATATAAAGTTGACGATTATTAAGAAATGTAATAAGCAACGATCCAATGTAATGCTTCACAATGCACCTAAAAATGTAAATATATTTACAAGGTTTAAGTTTATTTATAATAAGCTTAACGTTTTAACGAGAGCTAAGGTTTTAGGTAGAATTTGGTATTTAGAGGTTTTATTAATTACATTAAATAATAAAAGAAAAGAAAAGATATATACGAGTTAAGCATTTTAGTTTAAAAAAATGTAGAAAACCATTGTAACACAACTTAGTGACAAAGTTCAGTAACGTGTATAACTTTTAAAATTACCCTCATTTTATACAACAATATATGCTTATTTAAATAAACAACAATTTTAAAGTCTATTTTATTATGAGAAATATTTTATATAATTTATTTGACTAACAATAATTTAGCAAAATAATATTTTAAGTCTAACTTATAATAAAATAAATGATTTGTACAAATAATGATTTTATAAGTTAAACAATATTTAAGGTCCAATTTATAAGAAAAATAAATTAATTATATTGTTTGTCTATAACATATAATAAAATGTAAGACATCTTATAAATAAATTAACAGAAAATAGTAGGGTGTCTAAAAAAATAACAAGTTCACAACTTGATTTTTATAATTTTTTAGAAAAAAATCTGAATTAAAACAAAGGCTAAAAAGCCTTAAAATTAAAACAGAAGGTTCCCCGGGTTCGAACCGGGGACCTCTTGTTTAGAAGTCACCAAAGTTACCACTTGAACCAAGGCCTTAGCTGCGATTAAAACTTCGTTTTAATAACCTAAAAACACCAAGCGCCGAATCCCCCCAAATCGCATGAACCCTAGGTTCAATCAACCCCAAATTGAAGCCTCAAATGATGTTATTAATCAAACCATTGTTAGGGCTTTCATTCATCAAGTTAAAACGAATATGTATGCATGTTTAATTACCGGTAGTTGTTTGATTTCAACAACACGACACGAAGAACAATTGCGACCAACGTAGCATTGGTTTGATATTCAAACGACGATGTTAATCAAATTCGTTGCACAGTAAGTTTCCAAGAACCTTGTTGTACAAAAGCCCTTTGTTAATTTCCGATATTGAAATCCAGAGGATAGTGTTCAAGTAGCAGGTAGTTCGCGGCTCAAGGGGGTATTCGAACTCGTTGTAATTATTTGTCTCAAGTGAAATTGAGAGTTTTGTTTGATTAGGGATAGATAGAAGTTCGATCTGCTTGAAGTAATTGGGATATTATTGGGTTTTAAGGCTCGAACGGTTATGGGTTTAAGAGAATTTCGGTTATGTAATCGATTATGAATGTAACAGGTGTTTAATCACAATTAAAGTATGTGTTCAAGTTCGAAAAAGGTTCACAATGCGATTTGAAACAGTTTGGGTGTTAAAACCGCTTGAATTTCATGATTTTGAGGTGGCCGGAGCTCGGCCGGAGTTTGGCCGGAGCTCCCGCCGGAATTACGGGGGTTGGGTGGGGGTTTGGTTAAGTTTAATAAATTTACAGGTTTGGTCCCTCAGCTTTCAAACTTTATTATTTATGCATGAATCTTCTATTTAAAGTTTATAAAATGACAAAACAACCCCTTAACTTACTAATTTAGGTTTTAACATTTTTAAGTTAATAATTTGTTATAAGTTATTATCATTACTAGTATTATTATTATTATTATTAATTTCAGTATTATAATCTATTATTATTAATGTTATTATTATTATTACTATTATTATTATTATTTATATAATAATAATCATTATAATCTTAAAAGATTAAGAGACAAATCAAAGCTATATGCAAAAGCAATCCATAAGTTCCATATTAGGCACAATGGTCCATACAAGGATTAACGATGTTAACATTTAATTAACGTAAAAAATACAGGAAGTTACATTTAGGTCCGAATTGGGACGTACCAACACGATAGAATTTCACATGTAACATGTTTGAAAAGGCTATTGAACAAAAAGAAAGTTAATAGCCTTTCATAATAGTTTGGTAAGTCGGGGAAAGACAAATTCTTACCATCCATCGGGTTAGGCCATCATCGAAGAAGTAACAAAAATGCTTCAAGTTTTAAAAATGCAACTACATGTCTTTCTGGAGTTTATTACCCAACGAGTCCGTTGGTACTTCACCAAATTTATTTAATGACTTCAAAATTAAATGAATTGTCATGTAGGGGTAGACCTTATTCCGATATGATACCCCCAATGAAAGAAAAACTTAAAAAGTATTTTGAAGAAATGCCTCCCGTTATTACATGTGCCGCTGCTTTAAACCCTTGTTTAAATTTATCGGGGGTTGAAACTTTACTTGATAAAATTACTTTTAATTTGGATTTAGAAGTTGGTAAATCAATGTATAGTAAAACTTTAAAAGCTACTTTCAACAAACAATTACAACAAATGTATGATGTTTATTTATTAAAATACGGGGAAACATCACAAATCCATGATGCTTTAAGGCATGCGGCAAATGCCGAATGTTCGAATGATCCAATGTTTGATTTATATAATACTTTAAAGGATGAATGTAATAAACGTCAACGTGGTAACACTCCCAGTAGTGAACTCGGGAGGTATGGTCTTACAAACTTTTTATCGACCATGACTCCACATGAATTAAAAATTTTGACTTGTTGGCTTGGTGGAAAGGTAAGGAAGATCAATTTCCCATCCTATCCACCATGGCCCGAGATTTACTAACCGTCCAAGCTTCTACGGTAGCTTCGGAATCTGCTTTTTCTGTTAGTGGCAGGGTTATATCAATAAGACGAACTCGACTCACTCCACAAGCAGTTGAAATGTCAATTTGCTTGAAAGATTATTTGGATGCCGCGAAAAGAGTACAAGACAAACGTTCACTTGAAGGAGAACTGGAATACGAAGCAGAATTATACGAGGACGAGGTAGAGAACGGATTGACACCAGGAATGGCTGATAATGAAGCGGCATATGATGACTACCTTCGTAACAGTTCCGGTTCTGGTGGCGAGGAATAAACGTACAAGTATAATACGAACGAAGAAACGACTATGTTAAATGTTTAGTTTTAAATGTTTTAAATGTTATTAATTGTTAAAGTTTAAATTGTTTATAAATGTTATAAATTGTTATAAATGTTATAAATTGTTTATAAATGTTATAAATTGTTAAAATGCTTAATTATTTATAAATGTTAATAAATAGTATATATATATATGTTTATAAATGTTATAAATTGTTTAAATAAAATGCTTATGTTATAAAATGTTTAAATTGTTTAAATGTTTAAATTGTTTAAATGTTTAAATTGTTTTATATATGTTATAAATGTTATAAATTGTTTAAATTATATAAATTGTTTAAATTATATAAATTATATAAAATGTTATAAATTGTTATAAATTGTTTAAATTATATAAAATGTTATAAATGTTTATGTTTTAATTAAAAGTTTAAAATTTTATTTGAATATAACAAAATTCCAAATTTAAAAAAAATAAAAAAAATTAAAAAACCGGTTTGGGCCCGAACCGGTTCCAAACCGACCCAAACCGGTTTGATAGGTTTGGGTTTTATGGAATTGAAACCGGTTGAACCCGAACCGGTTTGGGGCCAAACCGGTTTTGACCGAGTTTGACCAAACCGGTTTCGGTTTAAGACCCGAACCGGTTTGGGCCCCAAACCGATTTGTACATCTCTAATCCCAAGTAACTTAAACCAAAAGACATCCTAAATCTTTTTGTCAAATGGAAAAAAAAAATATCCATCCGCATCACGTTTGAACCCAAAATTGAAGACATCAGTAATCGCGTATGAAACCGTTGAAAATAATATCATATCATGTGCATCATGTGTGGACTCCAATTTTATTGTATCGCACACACCCACCCACTACATACACTATATTAATGCCACAACGTTCCCCACTCTTCACTTCTCCTTCACTCTATATCTTAATTCAGAGTTGAATCTGACCTTAATCAAAGTCGTCTTCACGAACATTTTAATGGAGTAGATACTGTATAGAGTTGAATCTCTTCAAATTTCAGGTATTAGCTTGATAATTTCATTTTAGATCTGATTAGTCATGTTTTGATTTATTGTTTTCGTTTTTGAACGGTGTAACGACTTATGGTGTTAGATTATATAGTTTGAGGTGATTTTCTGTATTGTGATTTGGGAGATTACTGATTATGATCATTAGAAACCGTTTAGTTGTAATTGTTTGACGCAATTGTGTTAAGGATTAAGATAGATCTATTTCAGTGTTCAATTGTTCATGCTGTTTGACGTTGTTTGCTGTGGAAGCTTGCAATTTCGTGCTGGACTTATAGCTTCCTATGGTTTTTGGTGACTTCATGGTGTCGTTATAGATGGGTTACAGGGATTCTATGCCAATGTGCTAAGATCTAGGGCATTAGTTTAGATTGCTTGATTGATAAGGATGTGTTTGGATGTGGGCCTGAAGTAACTATTCGAGTTTAGTTCATAATAATAATGAGTTATGTTTGTTTGATGTTAGTCATCATAATGACTTAATATCTGTATTAATTATGCAAAGTGAAGGAGGGTGGGAGCCACCTGATTTTTTGAGATGCCAAATTGGTTTGCATTTTGAAATGCACACCAAACACCCCCTTAGGATTATCAAATTAGTGCTAATATTATGTAAAGGTGATGTAGGTGAAATTAGGATTGGGTTTGCCATTAGATTTATGAAAGAATTTTGATCCTATTATATTTTTTATCTTTAGTGGAGGAAATACCTTGAGAGTGCTAGATTGTACTCTGCATAGCTGGTGCAATTTGATGGAGTTCTTTCAGGCTTTCAACCAGCACTCGCGTGCAATTGCTTGTTTTTGGTTGCTATTATTTGTTTTTATATACAATTCGGAGAAAACCATCTCGGCTTCCAATTACTTGGTTGGGCTGGGAAGCTATGACATCACAGGGCCTGCTGCTGATGTCAACATGATGGGATATGCCAACTCAGATCAGATTGCTTCTGGCATTCACTTTCGATTGAGAGCCCGCGCATTTATTGTGGCAGAGCCACAAGGAAACCGTGTGGTATTTGTAAATCTTGATGCTTGCATGGCCTCACAACTTGTAACAATCAAAGTCCTTGAGAGGTTGAAGGCAAGGTATTTTAATGTTCTTTTAACATGAAACTAATTATTCCATTCTGGCAAAAGTCTCTTTTTTCAGTAAAGTTGTATTTTTGGTCATTCCACCTATTAAACCCTCAAAATCACGATTTGTGTATAGGTATGGGGATTTATATTCAGAAAAAAATGTTGCCATTAGTGGTATACATACTCATGCGGGGCCTGGGGGATATCTACAGTATGTGGTGTATATTGTTACATCTCTGGGATTTGTGCGCCAGTCCTTTGATGCTTTAGTTGATGGCATTGAGCAAAGCATCATACGTGCTCATGAAAACCTTCATCCTGGATCTGTATATGTGAACAAAGGTAGCACAAATTTCCTTACAAAAATATATATAAATAAGTTTTTGGAACCTTTAGTAACCATTGGGCAATCAACTCACAGGAGAGATCTTAGATGCTGGTGTTAATCGTAGTCCTAGCGCTTATCTTAATAATCCTGCAGCAGAACGTGCAAAGTATAAGTATGATGTGGATAAAGAAATGACCCTTTTGAAGTTTGTAGATGATCAGTGGGGTCCAGTTGGTTCCTTTAACTGGTTTGCTACTCATGGAACTTCAATGAGTCGTACAAATGAATTGATCAGTGGGGACAATAAAGGAACTGCTGCACGCCTTATGGAAGATTGGTTTAATCAGAAAACTGCTGCAAGGGCTGTTAACGAAAACCCTCGCAGAGTCTCTAATATTATTCAGGGTGCTCAAGGAAACCGTAAGTTTATTAAACCCTCCAAAATGCAGTTCTAGTGAAATTGATGAATTTCTAGTAAAAAAAATCATATAGATGCATTGATCATGTAGAAACTGTGTTTTGAATTGCTTTGAAAAGTGATAGCACATGGTTTGTTGTACAATTCGTTCCATACGGCAGAATTGAGGGTGGCAAAATGAGCTTGATGGGAAATATTCCAAAACCGTCGGACCAGCTTGGGTTGCCCAGAACAGTTTTTGCCCTAGAGTTTGAACTTCCAGGAACACATCTTTGTTTTTAGTTTTCTTTTTGGCCTTTGAGCTTTTCATTGCCCAACTCAATATATTAATATATAAGTCATCTTTCTTGGAACCCCATTCACTTTGCTTCCTTTGGTTAAAAAATCCTTAGTATGCCCTGTAAATATTTTGGATTTCTTTTTAAAAGGAATGCCTTTTTATGAAGTTAAGGAGAGTTAGTAGTGCCAAGCTAAACCAAAGATATAAGGGCTTATAGATTAATTTTTAGTATGCCATATATAGTTACAAAAATTAGAACTTTTCAGTAATAATGTAACTTTATTGACTAAAATAATTTAAGAGATCTATGCATTGAAAGTTCACTTTGAGTGCCTTTCGAGTTTCGACAGTTTCCTTTTTAGCTAGTGTTTTAGGCATGCCTGTTAGAGATAGAACATAATCTGAATCGTTTCATTCGTATGTAAATGGTTAAAGTTTCCACCTCTAAACATAAGGCTTATTTTAGATTATGACTAAAGTTTTTTTTTTGTTTTAATGCAGACCATGAACTTCTAGAACTTGCAGCTTCTTTCCAGTCTACTTCAGGTAAACCAGTAACCAAATACTTGAGCATATCAAGACGCGTTAGGAGTTCTCTTAGGACCGCAGACAGGCCCAGTTTTGTATCTGCATTTTGTCAATCCAATTGTGGAGATGTGAGCCCAAATGTGCTTGGGGCATTCTGCACTGATACTGGTCTACCCTGTGACTTTAATCATAGTACTTGTGGTGGGAAAAATGAGCTGTGTTATGGCCGAGGACCAGGGTTTGTATTCTTCACTTCTTATGCACTCTAATTAGAGGTGGCAAGATGGTGGGTTGGGTTTAGGTCAAAACGGGTAAACTGTAGTACATGTCGCAACAGACCTGATTGGATGGTCACTAAATTTTCCTAAAAGGTTGCAAAGAAATAATGTGTTAATTATGATTACCTAAAAACATTATTAAAAGAAAAATGTAATAATGTTTGAACCAAATGATTTAGCAGGCTGTATGTGTTCCCCCTTCAACCTGTCTGTCCCATTCCTCGTTTAGCTGAAAATTTTTATTTTAGCAATCTGAGATAAACGTATCCCAAATCTATCCATCCATAAGTAAATGGTCAAACTAATTTTAATAGTTCATTAATGTGCATACCTATGGCTCATATTATTAATCCATGTGTAATTAATGAATAGGTACCCAGATGAATTTGAAAGCACCCGAATTATCGGAGAGAGACAATTCAAAAAAGCTTCTGATCTTTTTACCAGTGCTTCTGAGAAATTAAATGGAAAGATTGATTTTCGTCATACTTATTTGGATTTCTCACAGCTTGAGGTGACACTTCCTAAACAAGGAGGTGGGAGTGAAACTGTCAAAACATGTCCTGCGGCAATGGGATTTGCATTTGCAGCTGGTACAACTGATGGACCTGGTGCTTTTGACTTTACACAAGGAGACACCACTGTAAGCTAAAAATCATGGTGTGGATATATTGTTTAGAGACTGCAAAATGGAACTTCTGTGTCAAATTTGGTATAATAAATAAAAATTGATACTGTAGGAGAAAAAATAACTCATGGTGTGGAAGTTTTATGCATTGAAATTGCACTTTTGCTATTTTTGTCACATTTCCTTTTAAGCTAATTCATTTTGATGTTACCCATTTGACCCATCTAGGAGAAAAAATAACTCAAATAGAGCTACTCACAAATAAATGGTTGAAAGAAATCACTATTAACGGATATGTTTATATCCGATTATATATATTAAATATATATAATCTGATATATACATGTAATCGGATATATACATATCTGTTAATAATCACCACCTCTATTTTTGTGTACTTAACACTGTTTCAGTTGAATTAAGGTTTTTACATTTATTTTAATCTTTCTTCGTCGTCAGGGGAATCCTTTCTGGAAGTTGGTGCGAAATGTGCTTAGAACCCCAAGTAAAGAGCAAAAGGACTGTCAACAACCAAAACCTATCCTGCTTGATACCGGTGAAATGAAGCTACCGTATGACTGGGCGGTGAGTTGGCATATTTACATTGACGTCTCTGTTGCACTCCCTCATTCTTATGAAAATCACAATTTTGTGGTGTCTTATGAAAATTGCAGCATTTCCTTATTTTCCAATAAAATTAGAGTTACTGAGTTCCCAATGTCAAAATTAGTGCTTATCGATTTTGATTCACAAGACTGTCTTACTTTGTCACTGCTGAAGCAAACTTCATTGGTTTATAATTTCAAATAATTTTACATATTGATAAATTAATAAGGTGTGTATCTATTTCATGAAGACTAAAGAATATGATGCATGATTTCTTAGATTAGCATAGAGCCTATTCATTCTAGACTGTTAAACAAGAGCAAAAATGTTGAGTTAGCATAGAACCTACTCATTCTAGAAAGTACTTCAATCATTTTATAAAACAACTGTTAAGTTACTCAACCGAAAAACATCCAGATTCTTGATAAATATTTATTGAATTACCATTTTTTTTGCTTGACAGCCATCAATTCTCCCAATTCAGATACTAAAGATAGGTCAAATGGTTATTCTCAGTGTACCTGGAGGTATGTCTTCTGATATTTCCACTTTTCCTTTGGATCTTATGAACAATTGTAGATAGGTATATAATCACCAAAACTTCATTTCCGGCTGTCATTTACATGATGTATACTTGATGTCAAGAAAAATGTATAGAGGCCTGTGTATGACAGATAATGATAAAATAAACAAATAGAACCTGAGCGTCTGTTTATGCTTTCACTCCCTTTTTTATGCTCTTGCTTCATGTTAATGGTTCATGAATGGCAGAGTTCACGACTATGGCTGGAAGGCGTTTACGAGATGCTGTCAGTTCTGTTTTTAAAGAAAAAGTCCATGTTGTGATAGCTGGTCTAACTAACACCTACTCCCAATATGTTACTACCATTGAGGAGTATGAAGTGCAAAGATATGAGGTAAGTTAATTTGTTACTTTATACTAGTGTTCAATTCTGACCCATCTACTTATAAATGTGTTGATCGATTCCCTTTTATTTTTTATGGGTCAAATTAGTCACATATAAAATAGCTAATTAGGAACAGGGTAAGGTATACAAACTTCTTAACCATATTTATTTAAAAAATGAAATTGTCATTGTAATAATATATTTTTGTTATTTATCACATTTGTTTACGAGGACTTGTATTAATTGACAAAGGATCACACCTGACCCATAGTAAAAGCAACCAAAATTAACACATTAGCCAGCTTGACAGTTTTGCCACCTCTGTTCTACGTACCTTGAGTCTTGCTAAAAGCTTAAACTTAAATTACTTTATATTTTTTCTTAATCAGGGAGCTTCGACCCTGTATGGTCCACATACTCTTAGCGCCTACATTCAAGAATTCAAAAAGCTCGCAACAGCCATTGTCTCCGGGGCAACTGTTCAAGCGGGCCCACAACCACCAGATCTACTTAACAAGCAGATAGGCTTGCTACCAGGTGTGGTGGTGGACTCCACCCCACTAGGAGTCAAGTTTGGGGATGTCAAGACCGATGTACCCAAGAATTCCACTTTCAAAAAGGGTGACACGGTGACAGTTGTTTTTTGGTCAGCCTGTCCTCGAAATGATCTCATGACTGAAGGTACATTCTCTCTGGTGGAGCTACTTCAAGGGCAAGACACTTGGGTCCCGATATACGATGATGATGATATATGCCTCAGGTTTAAGTGGTCTAGACCTTCAAAACTCAGTGCCCAAAGTCATGCTACTATAGAATGGCGAATCCCACAATTGACTGCACCTGGGGTTTATAGAATTAGCCATTTTGGTGCGTCCAAGAATCTGTTTGGATCGATTAGCCATTTTACTGGCTCATCAAACGCTTTTGTTGTTAAATAAGTTATAGCATATAGTGGAACTAGTTTGGTTTGTTAAAAACTTGGTTTGCAACCATAAATTCATTGTGCGCCAGCAAATGTATCATGTAATTTATGTGTTTATACAAAAGCTAAATTTATATATATGATGTTTTTGTTGTCCGTCTTTTTAATAATTTTCAATTGTAGAGTTATACACCTATAATTGTTGAATACATGTAACATCGATGAGTTTTGTTCCGCTGGTAACAAGATTAATTTATATTTCTAACATTTCACATGGACATTGTATGTTTAGCTAGTAATATCAATGAGAGAATTACATATATTCTTAATGAAATGTTTTATAAAGTTAAATATAACATGCCATCTAAAACAAATAATCATAATGTAATTTTCCTTTATAAAGAAAAGGAAGATTTTTTGGAGTTTGTATAGACTTGCCTCCATTTTAATCGTGTTATAAGTAATCTTTATGAGACATTTACTTATTTGAGAAGTCTCCAAACTTTACTTAATGAGTTATACCGTATATTTTTGTTTGCTTGTGTAATTATATAATCTTGATACCTGATAAAAAATATCAAAAGATGACACGATCTATTCTCACGTATTCTCATTTTCTTTTTCCTCGTGTAAATTTTCTAGTAAATGATGATCTTAATAGCAATAATAGTAAACAATAATAAAACCGTAAGGTTGTATATTTAGACGTTAAATAACAATGATATTAAAATATGGATTTTATTTTTAAACTAATTGTAACTTTTTACAAAAAATTTGATTAAAATATACTAAATTCCACAAAGTATACAAATGAAACCTAACTATGGCCTAACGAAATTATACATCTTATGAAACCCATCTAATAGATGAGTTTCAATCGTATCGTAGCAAACATAATATATGATCAATTTCCTAAATAATCTATCAAAGACAAAGGGGCTGTTTGGCAGCCTTTTAATCAGTTTTTTAATGTTTCAGATGTCTGAATGGTTAGTATTTAATGGTTTAGATTGTTTGTTTCGCGAGCACATGTTTGAATGGTTAAGAGATTTACCTCTGAATGGTTAAGCATCATATTGATGCTGAATGGTTAAGATGTCTAATGCTGAATGGTTAAGATATATTATTTAAATTGGTCAAACATTTATCTTTGAATAGTTAAATTATATAATAACTATTAGTGGTTCAGACCTCTTAATGATTCAGCACTTAATGATTCAGACCTCTTAATGATTCAGCACTTAATGATTCGAACCTCTTATTAGTTCAGCACTTACTCATTCACAAGTTGTCAAAAAGCTTCAAAGATTTAAAAAAAATAGTGAAGAAAAACAAATAGAGATTATTACGAGTTTATTACACACCAAAGCAATGGTGGTGATGGTCTTCCTGTGCAAATCTCTCCCCAAAGGAAACACATAACAATAATCAATACTCACAGCTCCTGAACGATTCGAGTTTTCAGCAACGTGTTTAGGTTTCAAACCACGGGAAATTTCATTCTACTGCGATCTAATTCCCTCTGATCTCGACAGATTCCGCCATATCCGATTTAGTCCATAGAGAGATCGAACAGTAGTGACACAGAGCGAATCATAGTAGCAGCAACAGCCGTAGTTATCACAGAAGAAGGTAAAATGTCAGTGCAAGACTATTTGGATAAGCACATGCTCTCTCGGAAGATCGAAGATGCTGTCAATGCCGCTGTTAGGGCAAAAACCGCCGATCCTGTTCTGTTCATTGTGAGATTTTTTTTTTTATTTTTTTTAATTTTCTTCCAAAATCATGTTGATTATTATCATAGGAAGAGGTTTAATGCCTTGTAAACACGGTGAACTTAATTTGCTTGTTTATGGACAGTCTAATCATATGCGGAAAGCCGTTCCTTCAGCGATTACTAAGGTTAAAGCGAGGCAAATCCTTGATAGTAGAGGAATTCCGACTGTTGAAGTTGATTTGTATACTAATAAAGGAATGTTTAGAGCTTCTGCTCCAAGTGGTGCTCCTTCTGTAATGTAAGTTCTCTGATATCCTTTAGAAGGTAATTGTGTTCTCCATGGTGATGGGAGTGAGATTTTCTGGTTATACACGATAGCAATTTTGTTTGAGAATTAGTAACTTCTGTTGAGATGTAAGATGATGAGGCTTTTATTATATACAAATGTACTTGAGATGTTTTGAATTTGATCATCATCTCCGTTTTGATGTAAGAGGCAGTTGCTTTTATTCCTTCTTCTTGGTATGTAAGATCTTTTTTATTCTTACGTAATGCAGGTATGGGGCTATTGAGTTACGCGATGGAGATAAGGCAACATATCTTGGAAATGGTGTGAGCAAAGCTGTTAAGAATATCAATGAGAAGATATCTGAAGCTATAGTTGGCATGGATCCGATTCTTCAGAATCAAATTGATCAGGCAATGATAGACTTGGACAAGACAGAGAAAAAGGTAGTTATCTTGTTTGAAGTTGATTTTCTTAGATGGTGCTTGGTACAATGCCTTTTGTAACTCAATGGTGATATATGCAATATATGTTACTGTTTATAATATCTAGCGATGTTTTTTGCTTGTTTGGGTGTATTAATACACATATGGTAGTTTGCTTTCAGCAATAGTGTATGCTATGGATAAATAAGGTTGTTCTTGCTTTGTTGGAACTTAAAACTTATATGCGATCTTCTATGTTTTATTATTTATCTAGGGTGAACTTGGAGCAAACGCAATACTAGCCGTTTCAATTGCTGCTTGCAGAGCTGGAGCCGCTGAGAAAGAGGCATGTTATGTTAGACTATTTACCTGTTTTATATTTAACCATTGTAGAAGAATCATTCAAACATGTTCAAACAGTATCTTTTTTTAAAAGCAAATGGCAGCGACATACTGACATCTGCATTATAATATTGTTTTAGGTTCCACTTTACAAGCATATTGCTGATCTTTCTGGTGGAGGAAACCATGTTCTTCCTATTCCAGCATTCACGCTAATAAGTGGTGGAAAACATGCTGGGAACAATTTGGCTATACGGGTAAGCTGGTGTTTGGTTACATATCCTTCATTTCTGTAACAAACCGCTTTCTGATAAATTTTCATGGTTATTCGGTCAGTCTTATGTGAATATATTGTCAATGTCAATATGGTCAGGAGATAATGATTCTTCCAGTTGGGGCACAAACATTTGAGGAGGCTATGCAAATGGGATCCGAGACGTATCATCACTTAAAGGTGACTTCCTTCCTACCAACTATAAATTATCTATTTTATTATTATATATATATTATTTCATTTGGGTATAGATATTGTTGGACAAGTAATGTAAAGTATATGCATGTATCCATTACTAAAACTGTTGTTAAATCATATCCCTTGCATATTTACATAGATTTTGCTCAACATATACCGTATTTTTCTTCTATAAGTAAGATGTGTTTATCAATTTTAATTGACTATGCTACAAATGTGTTGATGTCTCATGACCCATGAGGGAGGCTGCTATGTAATATTATAATTACTGTCGGTGAAAAGCATTGCTATCTTGTATTTGTTTCTTTTCATTCCGCCCTTTAATGTTCTTCCTACAACTTGTATCCCTAAAAATTTCTTGTTTTGAGGAATAGACACAGCTGCAGGTTCAGACTGTTAATTGGATAATGAATAAGACATGATGAATGTTAACTTTGCTCTGTATCTGAATGAGCCATACTCTTATTAATGGCTAAGTTATTGGCCCAGATTAAGATTACATGAACGGGTTTTGATGCCAAACACGGGTTCGACTCTTTTTATTATTAAACTCAACTTTGACTCACAAATTAACCAACCCATAGACCTATATTTATGCTAACCATAAACTAATCCTAATGCACTTCAATATCTATTTTAATAACAAAGTAATACTAATCTGATATATCTAAACAATTCAAATAAGTAACTTTGACTCCTAACTAGCTCAAACTCCTCCCAACCAGAAAGATAAACTAATACTTCTCTTGCCTCGATCGCTTTATCCTTCATCTTTAACTTTATCAGAATTATTCCAACATAAGTTTTAGTTTACATCTATATATGCAGATTTAAATGTATAAAAGCACATCTCATTATGATGTTTATTTTGGCAATCCAAAATTTGGTTGAAAATTGAGAATTGAAAGTTGTTGGGCACACATATGGGCGTATCAGGAGCATAATTTGCAGGTTACAGTTAAATCAACCTTGGTAGAAGTGGTACAAAACTCTAATATGTGGCAATCTTAAAAACATTGTCCTGCTGCAAAGCTTTGATGGTGCACATTCTTTAACTGTTCAAGATATGCTAATAAAACCTTGATATTGTACGTACATGTGCAGGCTGTTGTTGCTGAGAAATATGGTCCACATGGATGTAATGTTGTTGAAGATGGTGGTCTTGCTCTGATATCACCAGGCATGTCTGGCATCAATAGAATGTGATCTTATGAAAGCTCAGTTGGTGATTTTAGTGGTCTGCTTTTGCAGCTTTAGAGAAGGACTTGATCTTGTAATGGAGGCAATTGGCAGAACAGGGTATACCAATAAGCTGAAGATTGCAATTGACGTTGCTGCCACTGATTTCTGCATAGGTAATACCATGCAGAATTCTTTATCTTTTTCACTATGTATATGTCAACAACCATGTAATCTGTGCGTATGTTCTTGTTTGCAAAATCTTGACATCTATATTTCTTTCTTATTTTAGGTTCAAAGTATGATTTAGATTTCAAATCTCCAAAAAAATCAGGACAAAACTTCAAGTCAGGAGAAGAAATGATTGAGATCTACAAAGAACTATGCAAAGGTATATGGACATCTTCTCACGATCTATATGTCACCTTTACTAAGGATGATGCATGTGTTTGTATGTATTTAATTGACAATACTTTTTCTTGAGTCTTAGACTATCCGATTGTGTCAATTGAGGATCCATTTGACAAGGAGGATTGGGAACAGGTCAAGCATTTTCCGGGCTTGGAATCTGCCAGGTTTGTTTGTTATAAGTTGACTTAGAAATGATTAAGCTATTATATGTGGTTCTATTGCATTCTTTTTCTTTTTACCTTTTCAGACTGTTTTGTTTGATGTCTTACATCACTATTTGTATCTGCAGGTTGTTGGAGATGGCCTGTTGATGTCAAATCCAAAACGTATAGAAAGAGCCATCCAGGAAAAGGCTTGTGATGCACTTCTTCTCAAGGTATATGCAAATTTATGAATATTTTTTTAAAAACCTCCATCTCAGGGCATGCATTGCGTTTTTTGACAAGTAATATGAGATTTACTTTTGGAAACATGGCTGTTATTGGACATATTTTATAGATGTGAGTGTCATATACTCCATCTATCTGAAAATAAATGCTGTGTTTGACTACTTGTCGGATATTTAAAATGTAGGTGAACCAACTTGGCACGGTAACAGAAGCAATTGAAGTAGTGAAGATGGCAAAGGATGCCAAATGGGGGGTGGTAATATCACAAAGAAGTGGGGAGACTGATGATTCTTTTCTAGCTGATCTGTCGGTTGGTCTTGCCACTGGTCAGATAAAAGCAGGTGCACCTTGCCGAGGAGAGCGGTTAGCCAAGTACAATCAGGTGTGTATTATATTTTTTTCTTTTACGCATAAGCACGGTCTTGTCCTTACCATGTCTCAAGAGTTTTCATTTGGTATCTGTATATAGTAAACAAGGCCTCATATTCAAGACAGTATATGCATATGAATCTTGTAGGACATAGTTTAAAAAAGTTGTCTAATATAGAAGAAATAGAAGATTCACAACTTTGTTAAAGGATCTTTATTTGTTCTTCCCGTGAATTTGTGGTCTGTAATTTTGAGGAAATGATCAACAGTTGATATATGTACCGAAGAGCTGCACACCGAAGCACCCACTACTGGAGTTTGGCTAGGGTAGAAGCACACCTAAATCCTAGGACTTTAAGGAATATTTGACATTGGTTCCCCTCTTAAAGGAAAAGAGAATAAACTGTTGATTATTTCATATATTGTCTTTAATCATCAAACCTTTGTGCAGTTAATTAGAATTGAAGAAGAGATTGGTGATCAAGCTACATATGTTGGTGAGAAATGGAGGCATTCCTGATCATTTTCTTAACAAAAATGTGTTTTTGATTCAGCGTACCATGGTGCATCAGCAAGACCAGCGAAATTTCACCGTTTGAGTGTAATTTTCAAGCCTTTTTTTTACATGATGTTAAAAACAGGTGTATTGAAATAGCAATATTAATTTGTTTGGCAGATCTTATTTTTTGAATTGGGATTTTTTATTTTTTGGAAAAAGTTAGTTGGGATGGTTGTGTTTTGCTAGTGAACTTAGTTTTAAAATGCATGCATTAGGAGTGCATAATGTGGTGATGAGGTTGCATTGCCACATCTAATGCAATGTGATTCTATGATGTGCATGTGATGTAATCTAATGCTTGATGTGGTCTCATGTGACACATCGTGCAGTTGACTAGTATTTGTACAAGTTAGAGCATCAATTGTAATGAACAATGGGTTTGAGTATTCGTGTTTAATCAAAGATGATTAATGTATTATATTTTACTGTTTAAAAGTTAACAAGGTAATATGCTATATAAACTTTAATAACAAATGCCTTGAATATGTAATGCGTGTGCATTGCGCATTACCTTATGGGAAGAAAATGCATCTGTGCTACATTTGTTTTTTAAAACTAAGCTAGTGAATTGTAAGTATGTGTTACCCATCAAGCTATTATTTTATGAGTCATTAGAATACCCTCGTACAAGCTTATAAAGATGTAAACACTATTAGATTGATAAAAACAATAGAGTACCTGCAAAGCTACAAATGATCAAGCGTACTTGTTCTGAAAAGAAAACCAACAATCACCTCATACAAAAATGAAAAATCCTAATAAAATGATAACAAAAAAAAACAATTTGGTCAAGTTTTTGCGACATGCGAATATGTTTAACAAACAACTAACAAAGCATTGACTTTCAGCTTTAAATTCAAGACTTGTTGTCCTCTTCATCTTCTTCTATTTTAGGAGCTAAATAGAACCTGATGTAACCCATCTCCGCGATCTTGTACTCCACCACTACAGGAAGCTCTGATGACAAACTGATTGTGACAGTACTTGATAACGGAGTCGCCTTTGTAAACGAGTTCATGTATCTTAACGCAAATGTCAAAGACACGGGTTCGTTCATCTCTATGATAGTTGCTTCTTCTGGCTGCAATTTTTCACCCCACAATCAAGCAAATATTTATAAAATTATTAAAGAATTCTCATCTCACTCCAGATAAACAATATGCATACCTTGTCTACTGTAGTGTTCTGCCTACAGACAACATTTGCAGTTCCAATATCTCCTCGCGTTGAAAACTTAACGCCCTCCTTGGTCACAGAGATCACAACTACAAGCAATAACCGAACCAAAAATTTTACATTTTTATAGTTTCTGATATAATCAAAAGGTAATGAAAACCGATAAAATCACAGTGAAATCTAAACCCTAAACCCTACCTGTATCACCAATACTGCTAAGATCTTTACAGATCCTAGCAAACTCGGTTGAAGGCATCCGAACAATGGCATGGTACTCAGCTTCAGGAATACCAAGATGCTCACTATCAATGTCCATGAGTTTCATCTCAAAATCAGCAATCTTATCTTGAGCTGCAGACAACAAGCCCCAATCATTACAAACAAACAGCAAGAGACCATGACAATCATGTAACTATCTGCCACAGATCATTGCATCCAATGGTGAAATTGATCATGTATCAAGTTTACAATACATGCCCAACATATAAATTACATAATTTAAAAGCTCTGTAATGTTGGAAATGTTGAAAATCTACAAGATTGACATACTAAAACTTAGATTAAATCAATTATTGAATCATGAACACAATACTGCATCTCACAGAATCATATAACTATCATTTCAGTTGACAATCAAACTCTAACATCCGTTAATTGAGCTAAACTGATGTATGTGTATACGACGAGCAGGTATTGCTACAAATCTTTCTAATTAACATCATTAAACACAATTAAAGAAACAGAAAAACGCATAATAAACATAGACTTACTAGGGCTTTCAAACATGAAAGTAACGGTGTCGCTACCATCATCGGCCTTGAGAGTAATAATATCATCATTTCCCGCGCACTTGAGCATCTTAGATATATTATTGAGATTCATACCCATGGATAGGTTACGATCACATCTGTAGTGTTCGAACCCTTCGGATCTGAGCAGAAGCGACACCAGAGCTACATGGCTGGAATCCATAGCCTGAAGCGAAAATCCGGTGGCGGAGCAGTCAAAATTGGCGTCGGTGACTAGATCCTTGATGGCCTCCATCGTCTTCTTGAGAAGACTCCCCTGAACTAGCCTTAGCTCCAACATATCTCCGGCGAAAGATGAAATTCCGGTGGGGAAACTAGGGTTAGGGCTCGAAAGAAGCGGGGAAGATAAAACAACGAGGGAAGAAAGGGTTTTGGTGTTTTATAGTGAAAAACTGAAAATTGTTCCCGCCACAATTTGGGGGAGGTGGGAAATTGGAATTGGGGAAAAGATTTTGGTCTAAATTTTATAATAGACTGTGAGTGTACTATCATGTCATCTTTAGATTATAAGTTTAATAGACTTGAAAAGTTGTGTTCTTTGAGAAAAATGAGTTAGTCAATGCGGAACATTTGTTACAGAATGTTAATAGGAGTGTTGGAGAAGATTTGTTGAGATGCTTACGAGATGAAATTGGTGATTTTTCGGTATAATTCGTAAGGTTGTTGAATCCAACAGGCCTCCTTTCGAATTTTGTTCTATGCCATGGGTGTTGTGGGTTCCTTTGAAAATAAATTCATTTGTTTGGAAAGCAAGATCGGGTAGTGTTCCATTCAAGGTGGTGC
This sequence comes from Flaveria trinervia, assembly GCA_025506515.1. Classification (NCBI taxonomy): domain Eukaryota; kingdom Viridiplantae; phylum Streptophyta; class Magnoliopsida; order Asterales; family Asteraceae; genus Flaveria; species Flaveria trinervia. The sequence goes on from CM046444.1 coordinate 14,883,533, forward strand.
TAGAAAGTCGTGGGGTGGTTTGGGGATAACTCGAATGTAGTATGTGTTTCGGTCATAATAAACAGTTGACCATACATTAATCTCATGTCCCATGGCTGCTTATATACGGTGCAAATTATTCTGAGTTGGTGTTGTAGATCAAACGGAGTGGCGTCTTCAATTCGCTAAGCATTATTCGATCTCCTTGTCTCATCGACTAGCCTGAAGTTAAATAAGGTTTTGCAATGTATCTATTTGGCGACTTGGTGGTTTATTTGGAAGGCAAGAAATGACTACTTTTTAATGAAAGGTCGATTAACCCTTCAAAAGTGGCGGAGAATATCAAGGTCAATACATATTGGTGGATACATAATAGAGCGTAGTTAAAAAACATAGACTATCATCATTGATGTAATTTTAATTAGAGTTAATTTCAATTTTACTTTTTAAAATTTGTCAAAAGTAACAATTTTCCTACAAAAAATCAAAAATATTAATTTAGCTCCAAAAGTTTAATAAGTTGTTTTAAATTCAATCTAAAAGTTTCATAAAGTATTATATCTTGTGATTATAAGTTCAATTTATTAAAAAGAGCTCTATAGAATTTAATATAAAAAGGCTTCGTTATAACTCTTTCAAACAAATCGTTCTAATCAATGACACATCAAACTTCTTAGGTGATGTTTGTTTTTTCTGTAGGAAAACGTCTGCAGTCTGCGGACCACATCTGCAGACATTTGCAGCAGAAGAGGTGGACCAAATGTCTGCAGTCTGCAAGAAAAAGACTGTTTGTTTTATTTAACATCTGCACACATCTATTTCTCATACAAACCATATACCAATCAATTAAACCAATTCATTTTTCATACAAATCAAACTTCAGTCTTTGAAACAAGAAAAGGTGCTTCACTCACTCTGTTTTTTTTTTCTGTTTATTTTGTAAAAAGGCCTGTGAAATCTATCTATTCCATAAATAAAAGAGAAAAACTATACAAACAACAAATTTGAAGATGGAAAGATTTTGAAAACTTGCAGGAAAATGAAAAATCTTGAAGATTTGAACAAGATTAAGAGGGGGCTAAGGCTCTGTTTCTTGGGTTTCTTGGTGTGAAGAACAAGAGATCCAACAGATGAGCGAAACAGCCTGTGGAGGAGGGGTGAAGGGGAGGGGAGAGAGGAGAGGGAGGCGGCCGAAGGGGAGGGGACGAAAGGGAGGGAGGCGGGCGAAGGGGAGGGGGCGAAGGGGAGGGAGGCGGCCGAAGAGGAGGGCTGACGGTGGCGACGATGGCGAGCTGGCGCGGTGGCGCGACGGCGACGGGGGGCGGGCGAAGATGGTTGTGAAGTAGGGGAGGTGGGTAGAAGATTGGTGGGGAATGAGATGGGTGAAAGATCAGATGTTAGGGCTCAAAATAAGAAGAGAAGAGGTTAGAAGAGGTTGTGAAGACATTGTTTCATCTTTTCTTCGTGCAGAGGTGAGGAAGACGTTCTTTTAATGAAACGTCTTCTAGAAAACAAACAATCAGCGAAGTAAAAACCTCTTCCCGCGTCTGCGAGCGCGCAGATAAAAAGGTGAGAAAGAGATTTTTTCAAAAAACAAACGCCCCCTTAGTAAATGTTGTTTTGAAATATGATAATATTTATATTTGAATCACAAAAAGTAAATTTAACAAGTTAATTTTCAAAACACGATATTTAGATAAAAAAGTTTAAACTAATTTTCTCTTTTACCAATTTTACTTGTATTTAACTTCTTATTATTAATAATTTCACACCATGTATGGTCTTGAAAGAAAGTGGAAGATTTTGTTTTTTAGAGTCCCTCAATGTCATTGTTAAATGATCACTTGATGTTATTAAATACTAACCACTAACTCGTTATTTGAAAAATAGATTAAAAAAACTCGCAATACGTCATCAGTCTTGACATTATGTCATTTCCTTCTTATTTTATTTATTTGAAAAGTAAATTGATCGTTAGTACTTATTAGAGCATCTACAACAATAAACCTTTATTTTAAAACCAAACGTGACACATCAGCTGTCACATTAATTTTTCACTCGTCCACTTTCAAACACTAAAAACTCTTGTATTTCCTCCAATAATATGTCTAGTTTCAAACACGCTTCCATTTCCAAATCATCACCTATTTTTAATTCTAAAACATTAAATTACATATGTTTTATAGTGGTGGGTTCCACACTCCGATGTTTGTTTGGGTTTGGAATTCTGGACATGAAAAGCAAATTACAGAAGCAAACCTCATCTCCAATGGTGTGATGTTCGTTTGCTTTTTCCACCTCAGACTGGACGAAAGAAAACTCCTTGATGTACTTAGTCACTTGAAAGTTAAAAATAAAAAACAAGAGGGGATAATAATGTGTTACATGATACCAATACACCCAAGCTTCCAACACTTATTTCTGTACTACATCTAAATTACACACCAAATCACCTGATATTATCAAAACTCCCCCTTACACTTCCCTCTTCGGCACCAAATACACCCTAGCTTTCACCACATACCCATCCCCAAGCTTAAACCCCGGACTCATCGGAAACCCAACGACACCACCACCACCACCACCGGCGGACCTCACCACACTCTCCATATACTCCCGGTGGAACTCCGCCCCAACACTACCTTCAAAATGGCTCGGCAGCGGATCCAACGAAAACGCCACCAGATGCAGCAGCCACACCGCCTTCGCCACCACCAAAAACTCCCCGTAAAACCGACTCCGTGGGTGGTTTCCGGCCACCACCTGCCGCCGCTGCTCCAGATCGCCGAACAGAGACTCCTCCATCTTCGGATGCATGATTGAAAGGTACTTCTTTATGCAGAACTTTCCGAATTGACATGTAGGTAGGATCCCTAAAAGTTCCATTGGATCCATTGATTTCATGTCGGAGTATTGTGTGATGCATTCCGATCGGAATTGGTTAGGGTTTAGGAGAGATGAGAGGTTTCCGTCCATGTAGAACGACTCGTGGTCGAATCCGTGGAAGAGTTTGCGGTTTATGTAGGATTCGAGTGCGTATTTCGCGTGATTTGGTGCGATGGTGGTGGCGATGATGGATTTGACGGTGGCGGTGATGTCCCAGTGTGATGTTTTCATGAGTGAGAGAAGAAGCATCGCGAAGGATCTGGATGCTTCTTTCACGGAGTTCATGCATGATTCGAATAGCTCCGGCACCGCCGTTGACGGAAATTGGAATTGACTACTGCAGCTGACTCTTCTCTTTGATTGATGAGGATGCGATTGATTCTTCTTACTACTGCGTCCTCCTCCGCCGTTGACGGTGGTTGCGGTGGCGGTGGCGGTGGTTAATTTCTTTTTTAGGTCATCGACCTCCGCCTCTTTGTTCTTCATCTCGATCTTCAGTTTCTGTAGTGCTGCTTCGTACGGCGCCACCACCTCCCGGAGCGTGGGTCCCGACACCGTCCTGTTTCTTCCTGCGACCTCCGTTTCACCGGCGACATTTCGCCGGAATCTCTCACGGAGAAACCCTAGTTTTCTCAGCTCCGTCACCACTGCAACATCTGATAACCTCATCTTGTCTGCATCCCAGGGACAATGCGCCTCCTGGAGACTAACGTACGCCTTCTTCATAGACGACACCGTTTCGAACACTTCACCCATCAGCATCACCATCTCCATCTCCCTCGTCGTTCTGCAACCACCTTGCTCCTCCGCCGCCGCCGCAGCAGCAGCAGCAGGAGGTTCTGAATACTCTTCCTCTTCGTTTTGATTCGCGTCGTCTTGTTCGTCGCATTCATCTTCTCCGTCGTGGTATTCTGAACCGTCGTCGGTGAAGTTGTTGCCGGAGCTGAGGGGGTGGAGCAAGCAGGAGGCGGTGACACGGTGGATCAAATCGGAGAAATTGGGGACCTTGTTGGCCATCTTCTTGATTCCTCCACTGTTTCTGTTGAAAATAAACAGATTATTGATTCATAGTAGTGAATTGAACGCAATTATGCAAGATTTGAAGTGGGTTTCATCATCTAAATTGTAAAAAGATTATGAATTTGTGCATCGGATTTCACCCCTTCCAAGTTCCAACTCTGTTCTAGAATGTGCAGATGTGAGAGTCGTGTCACTCGTGTCCGTAACATTGTGTTGGGTGGTACAGTACAACAACACATTGCACGTAACGACAATTACAACCTCCGCTTTTTATTTATTTTTTTCGAGAAAACCCAAGTAAACTGTTTTTTAAAGCAAATATACTCGTGTATGGTGATGATATCATATATGACGTGATAGTGTATGATTACAATTGCTCAACTTGTCTACGAATTAAAATCTTGTTGAAACATAGAGTTACCCTTTATATAATCAAACACAAACATATTATATTTTACTTTGCTTGATTGCAAATCTAATTTAATAAATCAAATTAACTATTAGCCACATAACTATTTCCTATTATGTTCATGCCATCGTCACTTAGGATTGATCATGCATCACTACCATAAAAAATTACAATTTTGGTAAAAATTTTGACTTTAAAAAGTTTTTTAGTATTTTTCATTGAATACTATACTAATCAACATAATTTATTTTTAGAACAAATAATATTTCATTAGAAATACTTTAATTAGATTTTATTTTATTAAAATATAATTTAATTTGTAGTTAATCTTCGTTAAAACTAAAATACTTTAAAAATGTATATAAAGAGGTTTATGGATATTTATTAATAATAATTTGTTTTTATGATATTGCTTATAACTAAAATATGTTTATTGTATATAATAATTTCATTTATATGTTATCTACAATATATATTAGATTATACATATATATAATTCATTATATAATTTTTTATTTTAATCCGTGTAACATACGTGTATCTAACTTAGTAAAATATATGTGGAAAAGTATATTAACTCGAAGTGTACATAAGGATTATCACAAAAACATTTTATATTTGAAACAGAGTATGTCTGAACAAAATTATGTCAAAATATAAACGAACTCAACTTAGACTGACACGTATATATAAGGGCGAAAGAAATTAGGTTTTTATAAGAAAAATATGCAAAAAGGTAAATCTGAGGTTTTAAAAAGTTAAAAGGGTTAAAAGTGATATGTTTTAAAATTTTAAAAAAAGTTTGGGAGTTAAAAATGTGAATAAAAAAACTAAAAGGGAATTCTGGCCAGTGATAAATGGTAGCCTTGTAATTGTGTACAAGTATAACTAAAATAAATCTCTGACCAAATAAACTTATTATTTTAGCCTTGACTTTTTATTTTAAGAAATTTACATTGGACTAGCGATACATTAATCATATCACCCAAATAGGCCAAATGTGTTTTCAAACAACAAATTACACAGTTAACTCGATACTTTCTTTAACATTTAAAATACTTTTAAAATAATAAGTTGTAATAATATCAACTTTTCAAAATATACAAATATTAAAACACAAAAACTTTAGGGATAAAAGTGAAAAAAGAAAAAAAAGAAAGATGAAATGTGTATAATGAAACAAAGAATAGAATTACAATACATAGCTAGATGGGGATATTGTGTGTGTGTATATATATATTTCTTGTATATTCTCACGATAGAAACTCAACCAAATATCATTAAGTTAGTGATATGGGTACACGCTCACATTTGTTGGTCACTGATATTGAGACGCATGAGATTATAATTTTACTTGGTTTTTAAATGATTATGTAGGTAATTTTCCCTTTCTTTAATATTTTGCATGAATTATGTGACAATCTTTTTTTAACTAACATTATTTTTTACTCTTACACAACTACATAATTTTATCGCTGTAATATTTAAATTTATATTACTTTTGTGATGAGTGGTTGGCAATGCTATTGAACTACAAGTTTATAGGCAATCACATTATCCATAGCAATCTGCCTTGGGTTTAGGAAAATGGTTTTTAGTGCGCTTCAAGCCATAACCACATTGAAAAGAAAATGAAAAGTGTTTACTCTTTAATTTGAAGGTTTTAACGAAACTTTAACTGTTAATTATGGTTTTAAAAAACGAAATTGGTTAAATTAATAATAACAGTTTGATATGATAGTTTATACGGTTCAGTCATTTCTACAAAAAATCAAGTCTTTTGTTTGTATTATATTTTTAAGAAATGATAAAGATAGTTAATCAATATCGTACATACTTATAACTAAGTTAAAAATGTGAAAAACTAGTTTGAAGTTTTAAACCATGGACCGTACCATTAAATTAGTTTTTCAGACAATAAACCATTAATCAAACTATATAAATCTCAAACCAGTTATATTGACTTATTGATCAGTTTAGTTTGATTTCAGTATTTTGTTAGATCATTTTGCATCCCAACAAGAACTAAGACCCATAAAATTTTTTTTGAACCTTTTGTAATATAGCATGGCCTTATTACCTATATTGATTGAACCGTACAAACTGTATTTGATCAAATAAATTATAAAGAAAAAGATATAAAGCAGTAATATCTCTAGATCTTACTTATTGAAGATCTTGTTCGGTTTCAAAGCAATATCGCCAATTAAGATGTTATCTGGATCCAAGTCGAGCAGTGGAGAGTCTTTAAATCGAACATGTGACATTGGTTCTAAGGATTTCATGTTCATCTTCAAATTTCTGGAAAATAGACGATTTCTTATGAATGTATAACTAGTGTTATTCAATTTGATGAACTTTTCACTAAAAAGATAGATAGAAAGAATAAAATCACCTTCGATTATGCGATTTGCATGTTCCACATAACATGTTCGGAAACATATTTTTCTAATCTTTTGAAGTGTTACATGCTTCGAGATCAAAGGCAGTGGAGTTCATTTATACTCAAGAAAAAAATTAACTGAAATGCATAAAGGACCTTTAGGTTTAGGACATGTTGCGATAAAGACCTTCGACTTCTAACCTTATACCACTTTTCCTTGCACTCATTATTTCTGCATGTATGAAAATGACACGAAAATATTCATAGAAGGGCAACTCGATGTTCTCAACTTGTTCCTTTGTAGATGTTATTTTCACTTTGCATCCTATATTTTCGGTTGATAGTGTAATGATAATAGTAGTTTTGGGCATCAAAATAAGGTATTATAGAAAAAAACGCATTGAAAATAAAAAAAAAATTAAATAATAATAAGATAATAATCTTCTAATTATTTAGTTGATTTTGATTGTTGGGGCACGCTATATGCCCAACCCATTATTTTTTGTAGTGTTGTTTGTGCACTTATTTATGTGGACTATTTTAAATAACATCTTTCGTATGTTTTATATAATCCTAGAGTTTTTCAAAGAGGGTTTAATTGAATAGAATTTAGACATGAAATATTTGGCACTTTTGTTATCTTGTTGTTGGATAAGGCATTCTAAAATTGGTTTCAAAATAAAGGAAATTTATTGGAAGTGTATATCTACAGAAAAGAGATTATTATTTGAAAAAAAAACATTTTTTTACAGCTCGGTGAAACATTTCATTACTAGCAAATTGCTAAAAGGATATACACACCAATCACCAAAATAACTTAGAATTACATGTTTACGATGAATCAACACCGGTTTGACCAGTCGACTTCTAATTTCTAAGATATGTTTTTAACCCAAAGAAAGAAAACCGATTTGACGCAGCTTACTTTGATTATAACTGAAGCACGCTTGTTTTCACGTATAAGCTTGTTTCTCGATTTCTAAATGCTCCATATAGTAGTAATTTAATTATATTGCCTAGATCAACTTTTTTATTTACTTTGGTCCCTTGCATATGGACGTGAATCTTCAATAAATCTAAAAAGGAAAAAGCAAATATGGGAGAGGACTTTAGGCGTCTTCCCAAACTTGCATTTACTTAAATGTGATTCAACATTGACTACACGGTGTGACAGTGCCGATTTAATCAGATTAGTCCCATATATAGTCGCCTATTTGAGATCTAAAAAGATTACTATGATAGTCTATTTTTTTTGTCCCTTCGACCCAAACCCATGTGTCCGGCTTCCTATCCGAAAGCCCCTGCGAGATATAATCTTCCAACGTAACTTTTAAGGCTATCGATTCTGAATTTTTCTCTTGATTGAAAATGGTATTATTTGTACTTTTTTAGTTAGACAAATCTATCTTACTCCTACTCCCTTACACTACACTATATTTCAATATATATTACACTTGCCAAGAATTGAACCTTGAAAGCTCCCCCATAGTGGTGCATCTAGAGGTAAAGCCTTTGCCGGTGCCCGGTGGGTCACCAACCCCATCACCACTATATTTTTGTTGGCTTCCCGATTGAAGAGACGAGGGAATATTCACATAGCCGGGCAGTATTGAACCACGGATCTGATCAAGCCAAAACCTCACACTCTTACCATCACCCACATTTGCCTTGATGGATTTCTGAAGGTTGATGTTGAAAGCATTCAATCCAAAACAGCTTTTGATATTGTTTTCCGGATCCGTGGTATATCATTTTTAACCGGTAATGATGGAAAAAGCAATGAAGGTTTAAACTTTAAAGTGGATCGATGTTATACATTCATTACATAGGGAATTATTTTCTGTTTTGAAACGCCAAATCCATTTAGACAATAACGCGAGATTAGTAGCGTTTAAGGAACCAATCCCCAATCCACTTAACTTTTTTTCAGAGTATAGTTTCCTAACCCAATGGATTTTTTTTAGAGTTATAGTGCCCTCCCCATGGAAATTTCTTTCCTTATTGAATCAAGATGTTTTAACACCTTTTTAGGGTTATGAAACATGAAAACTAATAGAGAGGAAAGATAGATAAGATTGGTTTTGTTAGAGGCAGTCTTCCACCAATTGAAAAAGAAAATCCTTTTTAAGCTGATAGTTTTTTTTCAAACGTCTCATAAATAGGTTTCTTATGCTTTTCTACGCTCATATTGCACCAATAGGTAGCCCAAGATACAGGAAGGGGAGAGCAATCTTTGTGGCTTCGCGAAAAAAAACAAAAACAATACGCCGTTTAGAATAGGCAACCTAAAAGCACCTTATGAAAAGTAAAAAAAAAATATGATTCAATAAAATATAATGGGTATAATGTTGAAGGGAAAAGTTGAAATAAAAAGTGTTCTAAAATATAAAAAATGTAAGAAGTAATATCAACCATCCATTTTCTTAATTAACGACTGAGATTAATTTATAGAAAAAAGTTTGTTAGGGTGGTATTTTATAAATAACCACTTTTGTTGACTTTTTGCAAGTTCACTCATTTTTTTAAACATTCAAAGTTATGTACGTCATTATTTTTTATAAAAATTACACAAAAAACGAGGTTTTTTTTATCTTAAAACGAGTACAATAATGTTATATACAAAAAAAATATGTTTTTAAGCTCATATATCATCATTGTGTCTTTTAGTGTAGTTTATTGTATCATTTTGTTAGTTATTGTGTTTTTCTAAATACTATTGTGTTTTTATAAAAAATAAATTTTAAAAAATATAATGGTGAATAATATTGTTGTGTATCTTTAATATGCAAAACACAATAATAAATTAACAACTAATTAATCTAATACAATAAAAACAATGACAAAATAACATAATATTTCATTGTGTATTTTTATCGTTATTGTGTTTTAACACTATGTGTTTTAAAAAATAAATTGGTGAAATAACATCATTGTATACTTCTAATTATAAAACACAATGATTGATAACAACAAATTTATATTATATATAAAACTAATAACAAAAATAACAAATTTTGTTATTTTCAACAATATGAGTTTTGATAAATGCACTGGTGAAAATATATCATTGTGCACTTCTAATTGTAAAGCATAATTTTAGATAACAAGTTTATATAATTTATAGAAACAATGATATATTTAACACAAAATAATCTAAAACGTAAAACACATTATGAACACATATAAAAAATGATATAACATATAAAAATATGTCACAGAATAGTAACCAAGTTTTATAAATGTTTTAATTTAATCACTAATGCATATTTTTTTTCTTCAAATTGGACCACTAAACGATCAAATCAAATCATCATTAAATTTTCTTATGCAAAAATAGTAACTATGAAGAAGACGTGGGGGTCAGAATTTTCAATATATAAAATTATATTAAAAAAATACAAAACATGTAAATTATGAAAAAAAATACCTAAAATTTACGTTGTTGCATATCAACATCAAAAGATAAAAAAAATATTTTCTATTTGAAACCAAAAGTATAACATGTAAAGAAACATGTTAAGACTTTTAATTTATATAAAATATAAAAACTGAGTGACTTAACTGCAACACTTTTAAAACTTGAGTTACCTAATTGGAACACTTTTAAAAGTTGGTTACTATTTTATAAAGTTACCCTTAAAATATACGACACAATAAAATGATATATTGACACAATGAACGTATATGACACAATGAACTGATGTATTTGACACAATGATCAAAGTGTCTTCATCTTTAATATAATAAAAGAACACATGTGAAACCGACAATTCTTCTTAGGCTTTTCAGATTAAATATATTTTTATTATAACCCTGCCCAATATGAATTCAAAATTTATTAGAAAAAAGAGTTGCATTAATGTATAAGACAAATTAGATTTTAATAATCCAAACTATTACCTTTTGGTCGATATACATACTATTAATCTAGCTAGTACAATCTCAACTTTTAATTTTGTTACCAATAACAATCCTAATAACATAATTATCACATATTACGTTTGATTTGCACTCTATTTTTCTCACGATAATGATTATGAATGAAATGAAATAACATACAAGCGAAATCAGTTGGAAAATGAATACAAATAAGTATGAATATATGATAATTATGCTACTAGATTGTCTTTAATAATAAAAATAAAATTTAAGATTATCGCCAGTCAAACTAATAGTATATCGTATTATCAACCAATGAGCAATAACATTAATTTTTATAATCCAATTTACCTTCAAATAAACCAAAATATAATATCTGTCAATTTTAATTAAAAAATACTATTTTTTACAAATTGTTAAAATTTTAGGACTTTTTGCCACGTAGATCTTTTCTATTTAAATAAAAAAAGTATTTTTTCACGCTTGTTAAATTCTTAGATCTTTTTGCCACTTATATTTTTTATCACGTGTCATATTGTTAGTCTTTTCTAGTAAAGTTTGAGTTTTTATCAAAGAAGAAAATCATTTGTTATGTTTGATGAAGTTTTTTATTTGAAAATAATACTTTTGTTTACTAACTTCAAGAATTTATTGTTTGTAAATAATGTTTGTTAACAAATTTTCATATATTCGTAGGGTTTTGTAAACCTTTTGTAATTCATTTAAACATCATAATAACAATGTTTAATCGAAATTTCTTTCAACTAGTAGACGTTATAAAATATTTTCAAAACAAAACACTAGGCATGGTTTGTGCCTAAAGAATCAAATTTCTCTTGGCACCTATATTTATTTATAATAACCTGAAAATTCAATAATAAAATACACGTCAACAAAAATGTCGATGAATACATTCAATAAGGCCCTTAATTGAATTGATTTGTGAAATTGATTCTACAAACTAAATTGTGAATTTGATTCTCTGAACTAAATTGCGAATCCGATTTTCTAATCAATATTTCATTTTGTGTTTCCCATATATCTACCGGCTTGTGCGAATTATATATATATATATATATATGTATGTATGTATGTGTATATATATATAGGGGGGAGTTATTTTAAAAAAAGGATTGTGTGTCTAAAAAAACTAGGAAGCACTTTCAATCGTTAGATTAATATTGTATATTGTTAAGATGAATACCCTTTAAACAAAAACTACATTAATGACACGTGTTATCACTAAAACTCTTCCTATACTTTTTAGGATATATGGCTTTTTTAGCGGAACCCATACCTATATATATATATATATATAGCGAGAGAGAGAGATAGGGGATGGATCTTAAGAAAACTAATTAATTTTAAGAAAACTATGAAAACTAGTACTAACCAATCATAATTTTTCATAATATTTATATTTATTATCTAGAAAGGGTGTTTTAGTAACTTTATACATAATATATTTTTAGTAAATATTATTGTTGACCGAATCCCATCTTTTTCTCCATGATCAAACAAATCAATACAGAGTTTTTGAAAAACCCAACTCATCATATAATTAGATTCTTAACCAATTCAATTATTTGACCAAATAATCAACCATAACCATATAGATGGTTATCAAGAAATTAAGTCAGGGGTTTATGGATGATGATGAATTTGGTCAGATTAGGTTGCATGTTTTGTTAACAGATCAAATAGTGAGGCAGGGATGATGATGAAATCAAGTTAGAGGTTAGTGGCTATTGAATTAGTTATTGATGAACTCAATCAATGCAAGGGTTTATGAGTTCATTCATTTCTTTGGCCGCCATGGATGGTGATGAAGAAAGAATATGAAAACTCATTATGTAACTTGGGTTACATATACGTAACTTGAGAATAAGGCAACTGAAGAACTAAAAGAAAGGATCCAAGGTATCACCAGAGGGGGGAACGACAACATGAAAGAAGATGTACAACCATCGTTACGTATACGTAACATAATGTTACGAATACATATGTGTAAGTGGAAAGATGGAAAGATACCAATGACGATGATTAAAAAAACAAAGAACAATCATCGATGAAGATAATGACAGAGTGTTACATATATGTAACACAATGTTACGAATACATATGTGTAAGTTTCATCATTTTAATGTTACAACAATCATGTCATCTTTTTTTGTTTTATGATTGCTTACATATACATTAGTTTTATTATTTTAACGTAATAGTATACATTTTGTCTACTTTTTTCTTTGTGTGCAAATTGTTAACGTATATGTAGCTTGTCAAATTTATGACATAACAATTGATCTTTATAAAAGAATATATTATACATATACATAGCATTGCATAAAACATAATAATTACTGATTAATTTTAGTAGACTATAGTATACATGTGTTTATTTGTGAATTATAAATTACTACAAATTTTTCATAATTTATTGATTCATTACATGTTTTGTCTTTAGGAAGATTGGACTCCTAACAAAACATGACATTGTACTCCTAATGTACAATCTTACAAGTCTATCATAAGGAGAAAATATGATTTGCAATTCGATTTGATTTAGTTTGTCAGAAATTTTGTGATTTAATATGATTACGTTTACATATACATAAGCAAATTACTTATGTATTTACATACACGTAAGCATGTTTACATATGGTGCATTAATTCACTGTTGGATTAATTTTAATTAACAACGGAGATGAAATTAATTGTTTTTTGATATGAAGATGAAATCAACTATTGAATTTATTTTTAAATGTAATTTATGATAGAAAAAATATAAGAGTAAATGTAGGAATTTTGAAGGTTGTTTCTAAAATTTAAACATTTTTTTGTTCCAGATTTGCCCTTATATCATTAATATAATCTATTTAAATTTTGAATTATTTACTAATATGCCATTATGTATATCAACCATTGATAAAGTAGATCAATGGTTTAGATTTAGTTTTTTTTATTTTTTAAAAAATCATTGTTTTCTTAGGAACTCTATTATATGTATTATATATATAGCTTTAGTAAACCCGTATATTATACGAGTTGAATAAATAAAATATTGATATAATAAATTTATTAGTTATAAAATGATATTTTAAGATATGATATGATTGAAATTACGTATCAGAAATGACTATAGATAATAAAACAATGATATCATCTTTTTAATTTTTCTAAAAATAAACATTTTATTCTAAACAAATCGTATAAAATTGTTATTTTAAAAATTCTTATAAAAATAATAAAACAGTGATATCAACTTTTTAAAATTTTTTAAAAGATATCATATATTTTAAGATATGATATTATTTTTTTTTAAATTTGACTTGTTAAAAATATCAATTTATTTAGAAATAACCTTAGTAAATAATTTATTTCTTAATTTATTATATATTAAAATGTATTAAAATAATTTTATTAGTAATTAAGGTAATTATTTAATAGGAGAGAGATGCGGGAAAAATTGTGAGAATAGTTGTGGTGCTGACATGTGGCACCCCCATTTACAATTTTATTAGAGTAGTAGGATATATATATATATATATATATATATATATATATATATATATATATATATATACATATATAGGGGAGAGATCAAATGAAAACCACAATCTTAAGAGAAAACCATGAAAACTAATTTTCACCAATCATATAATTTCTAATATATTTTTTTACTTTTATTGTTAAAAGGGTATACTTGTAAAATTGACACATTATTATTTTTGGTAACTATTTATATTAATTAAATTCTTTTAGTTTCTTTCTAAATCAATATACATATATCAAATCTCAATTCATATAAAATCTCAATTCATATAATTTTCAAGATCTTGTCTTTCCAACGTTCATCATCTTCATCTTCATCATTGTCATCATCACCACCACCACCACTATCATCATCCAAGTAGAGCTTAACATTAAAAAGGGGTTAATCAAAATCATGTTTAATTTCTTCATCTATAATCTAAACTTGTTTGATTTTAATCTACATCATTACCAAGGTAATGATAGGTCGAGCAAATAGCAAAAAATCTGCTAAAAAACATGGCGAACACAAAGAATAAAATAAACAAGACGAAACCCGTTCTTACGTACCCATAACAGAAACAATGCTATGAAACCAATGTTTTGTTTAATTAGCGAAATCGTTACATATATGTAACATTACTACATAATTGATGTTTCATTTAACTATCGAAACCGTTACATATACGTAACACTATTGTTATATATGTGTAACGCTATTGCTATGTACATATAATGATGTTGTTACATATACGTACTGCAATTACAATATGTAACGTAGTTGTTACATATGCGTAACAATACCAGGCACCAGCACAATGATTTTGTACACGTTTACATATATGTATCAAATATGTTGATCAGGTACATGTGCTTGTTAGTTGGTGATTTTATTAGTATTATTCCATCTTTAATATTTTTGAAATTATACCAATAAAAGATGTAATTAGTTTTATATTAATTAGATTATATGAGAGGAAAGAATAATAAGGCAAGAAAGAGATTATGAGAATTTTATGAAATTTGTTAAGTGATCTTACTGGTTCTAAAATTCAATGTATCTAGTTTTCCTGTTATGCCCCTATTAATTAAAATATATGTCATTTTAATTATCAAAAATTACAAAAATGCCATTATTAATCTTAACCATTGATTAAGATTGATCAATGGTCAAAATGTGGTTTTCTTGGTTTTCTCTTAAAATAAGGTTTTCTCTTGAACCCTTCCCTATATATATATATATATATATATAGGGAGTTATTCTAAAAAGGATGATGTGTCTAAAAAGACTAGAAAACATTTTCAATCGTTAGATTAACATTGTATATTGTTAATATGCATTTGTCCTTTAAACAAATAGGAGGGATCAAATGAAAACCCTGATTATAAAAAAAATCATAAAAACCATCATTAACCAATCATAGGTTTTTAAAATTAATTTTTATTATTTTAATTAAAAGGGTGTTTTGTAATTTTAGTAATAATATTTATGGAATATTCAACTAATTATTTATGGAATAATTAATTATGGAATATTCTAACATAAATTTGATTTAGTTAATTCTAATCAATGAGAAACTTTATTCACATCCACCACCATCTTTGCTATTCTTCATCAGCATTTTTTAGGTGTTCATCATCTTCATTTTTATTGTATTATACAGTTCTTTATCGCGATTTTAACACATTATTTGATGGTTTTTGCACTTCATCATCGTTAATTCTTGGGGTGTTCATCATCATCATATTCGATTAGATTATACCCATCTTTTTTTCTATTTTGAAGCTTTATTTGAAGGTTTGTTACATGTGATTCGTGCTATAATATGTTAATTCTTTATAAGTTTTTACTTAATTTTTGTTTTATTTTGTTTGCTAATTCAATTTAAGAAATAGACAACAATAATTCTGATTCCAATATGATTTTGGTCAAACAATTAATACAACACTTAATACTCTTGATAGTATTGATAATATGGGTGATATTTTTTAACTAGATAATTCTACAACTCTGAAAGATGGGATTGAAGAACAACATCAAAATTAAGTCACGATCATGATGTTGTTACATATATGTATTAGGATGGTTATTATACCCCATGATTAATTCAGATGATCGATTACGAATATGTATATGTATGGTTCCCATATATAAATAAAAAAATCAGGATTAGTTCCTTACATGTACGTATCGTTGTTGTTTTGTACATACATATTATATACTTTTTTACATATATGTACTAAATAATTAATTCTAAAATACTTTTTTATATTGTTGTTATATATATGAATAGACTCCTTCGTAGTAAATCATCCACACGTACATTACTATTACATGTGTGGAAGATAAACACTACGACTATATATACGTAATGGTTCTGTTACATAGTTGAAGGTAACTTTTCTTTTACATGTATTGTTTATTGATTCCCTTGTTACACATACGTATCATGCAATATAAATGAATTGGATGTGAAGAATATATGAGGGTAAATAATACGTATCATGCAATATAGTAATGAATTGGATGTGAATGCGGGGGTAAATAAAAGTTGAATTGAGGAAGATAATGATTAATTCAAAGGATTCACTTTTATGAAATCATTTGGGTACGTATATGTAAGGAAGATGAACAAAACAACCATAAAAACATGATGAACAAGACGAACACGAAGACATGAAGATTTGTAGTTTTATCATAATCATATGTATGTAACATTATTCTACATCTACATAACTCTACTGTTATATATATGTACCATTGTTATGTGTACCAATTTTACATATATGTATGATAATATTGCATATACATAACACACAATGTTACACAAACGTAACATAATGGGATGCATGCATAACCAGTCATTTTATTTAGTTTAGTTGTCTTTTATTTTAGGAAAAAAATGATTATCTAATTCTTCAATCCAAGTATAAAAAATGTATTTGATTGTTTAATATCATTTAAATATAAGAAAGAGGTGAGAGGTGAGAGAAGAAAAGAAGATGTGAGTAAATTTAGGTCTTTTTTAAATTATATGTGGTAGTTACCAAATTAATTATTTTATGTTCTTCCTATTTTACCCTTAATGCCTATTTAAAGACTCAAAATCTTCCATTTAATTACTAAAACCACTAATTAATCTCAACCATAGATCAAAAAGATCAATGGTGAATAAATGGTTTTTTTGGTTTTCAATTATATATATATATATATATTAAAGGAAGTTATTCTAAAAAGTATGGTGTGTCTAAAAAGATTAGAAAACACTTTCAATCATTAGATTAATATTGTATACTGTTAATATGCATTTGCCTTTTAAACAAAAACTACCTTAATGACACGTGTCATCACTAAAACTCTTCCTATACTTTTTAGGATACATGATCTTTTTAGCGGAACTTATACTGTAAGGCCCCGTTCCCGGGACGCTTACAGCTGGGTTCTCACCGCACACAAAACGTATAATTACATTTGTATTTCTTAAATCGCAGCGGAAAACTAAAACAAACTTTCATTTCCATGTAAATGATTTTGCAAGTTAATACAACATTCATTACAAAATAGCTTGTTCGCATTACAATGCAAAAACATTAATCAAAAGAATGCCATCCCAAAAGAGCTGAGTAGTCGCCCGTGCCATCCTCAGCAACCATTACCTGCCAACTGGAAACACATCAAAGTCAGCGTTGCTGAGTGAGTTCTAGTTTTATAAATACAACATACTTTACTTCCATATAAAACCATTCGTTACTTTTTACATGATCACACATCGTACGTACACATAGATAATATCATTATTATCTTCTTCATTCATTCATTCGTTCATTATGACTTTACTTGCGCATCGGACATCATCTTTACCAATACCATGTGCTACACCCCGGTTAGTCGTAGCTACCGGGCCGAAGTCAACAAATGAACAGCTAAACGTATGCCACGGTACTAGGAGTAACCATCAGTCTTAGCTACTGGGCCGAAGTCAACAAATGAACAGCTAAACGTATGCCACAGTACTAGGGGTGAGCGGTAGAGGTTCTACATTAAGGGCCAATCACAAAGAAGGACCCGTCATCCGATGCGTGCAAGACGTTTCATTCGTTCATTAATACTTCGTTCATCATTATGTTCCTCTTTCATTATCTTTCACTTTACGTTACATAATACTTCATTTATTCATTAGCATGACGCATAAGGCCACAAGAAAGATAACATACATCATATTAGGAACATAGCACACACAGTCATCATTATCATCATACAGGGCAACACCATACATACATAACGTACATAAACTTGCAGTACCATCATCATCCTCATCATGCCCTACATGCTTTCTAAGACCTCAAGCGTCATCTTACAAACTCTTATGGGAACCTTTACATCAAAACTTACATCTGCACTTTCCCCCGAAAGTCAGAAGTCAATCTACACCTTCCTCGGGTACAACAGCCCTATTCGGGCGTATGGACACCCTTCAGTCGCATTGCCTCCATGCGACTGAACATCATGCGAATGAACTAATACGGATGAACACCTATGCGAATGAACATCCAGTCGTGCGAATGGACAATGCGGATGAACACCTATGCGACTGGACCTTCAGTCGTGCGAATGGACCTTCAGTCGTGTGAATGGACCTTCAGTCGTGCGAATGGACCTTCAGTCGTGCGAATGAACCCCAATCGTGCGAATGGACCCCAATCGCACCCTAATCGGCCGTATGGCCTCCATTCGGCCTCCAGTCGGTCGCCTAGCCCTAACTGATGCAGAATGCAGTTCATCCCGACTGCAGCCGAGGGTTTTCGGCCTCCAAACTTATCTAAACCCATTTTAAGCCTAAATCGACCATCCTAAACCTTAGGGATGCATACCATAACATTATTCAAGCACAACCAAGCAAGAAATCAAGCCCCAAACGGGTCCTACGCATACATACACGCATACATACGGGTTTTCACCCAAAAACGCGAAAAAGGGTTTTCAGATGTGTTCCAGCCCCAAAATCATTTAAAAACATGTAAAAGAGGGGTCCTAGAACTCACCTAAACGAGCACAACGACAAGAGCTTCGATTTGGCTTGCTTCACGATGATTTTGGCGACCCGAACCAACCCGACCAACACTTTTTCCTCTTTTTCTCTCTTCTCCTCTCTAGGAACCTGAAATGTGGGGTGTGTGGGGAGAGTGGGCTGCCCTCTCCCTACTAATATCACCACATTTCCCAACTTTTCTTCGTTGGCGAGTTTGGTCCCTCGACTTTTGGACTTTATTTTCTTTTCTTTCTTCACCGGCTTCAAAATAATAAATATTCGGGTGTTACATATACATATATATATAATATATATAATACATATAATAGAGTTTACATATATTTTGTTTTGTGCTTTTCATATACCAAGTGCAAATTTTTAAGGATCTTAAAATTTGGGTTTTGTAATAGAATTGGGCTCAAAGTCTCAAACAAGTTAGCGTAAAACGAAAAATGTTCAAACGTGAGATATGTTATGTTTCAAACTAACAATGGGCATCTATTGACAACTTCCTGTCTCTATGTGTGTATTAGAGAGCCATCGTATGACCCTAACTTCATGTGTCAATCGCCATCTATACTCATTGATCAACTATGTAGATCTAACATTAGTATGCAAATAGTATCATACATCAGAGCTTATTGAATAGTTAGATTACAATTTATAGAGATTATAAGCGATCGTATTAACTTAATTGGGCTGGTGTGTCTGCACACTCATACTATAAATCCTAATATCTAATAAATAGTTTATGAGTTCATACATGTATTTCCTACCCCCTCCCACTCTCTCTCTCTCTCTCACAACACACACACACACACACACACTCATTTCTTAATACCATCCATTTTTTCATCAAGTTTTACACTCCTTAAGCTCTTAAAGGTTGAACTTCTATTGTAAGACCCTGTTCCCGGAGACCTCACAGTTGGTCATTCACAACATTAAATACATTAGACATTATAAATTAACGAGTTTAAGCAGCGGAATTATTTTAACAAAAGCCATTCATTTCATTAAAAACACTGTTGCTGGGCAATACACCATAGTTTAACCGAATACAAAAGAATTGTTTAATTGCATTACAAAACAACAACGATAACAAATATGAATGAATGCCAGACTTTCCCCTACTGAGTAGCTTCACCCTCGTGCCACCCTCCGCAATGTTTACCTGCCAACTGAAAATGTATAAAAGTCAACGTTGCTGAGTGAGTTCTAGTTTTATAATAAAACGTACATTTCAATCGTTAAAACCGTTCTTTACTTTTTTTCAAATCATACTGCGCTTTACATTCATTCGTGACCATGCAATATGCATACACATTGATAATATAATTATTATCTTCCATTACATTCGTTAACTTTCGTTCATTCTATACATTCGTTCTTCCAAGTCTGTTGCGACAACGGGGTCGCTTACCTCATTAGCAAACCCAACGATTGCACGCTATCCGAGTCTGTTGCAACCATAGGATTGCTCACCTCATTGCCAATATCAACGATAGCACACTATCCGAGTATGTTGCAATAACAAGGTTGCTCACCTCATGGCAACTTCACGATAACACGCTATCCGAGTCTGTTGCAACCAGAGGGTTGCTCACCTCATAGGCAATCTCAACGATTGCACGCTATCCGAGTCTGTTGCAACAACAGGGTTGCTCACCTCATATATGTGCTTGCAAGCCTTTCCTTCGTTCATTCATCATTCAATAATACATGCATTCTTACTTCGTGTTCCTCTTTCATTATCTTTCACTTTACATTACATAATACTTCATTTTTTCATTCATTAACATGACACATAAAGCCATAAGAAAGATAAACATACATCATCATAAGAAACATATCATACAATCATGCATAATCATCAAACATCATCAATCACACATCATCATGCCTAATCACCCATCTTACAATAGTTATGACTTCAAATAGTCAACTTACATAGCCCCCGGGAACCTTCCAAGTCAAAGCCTACATTACACTTTTCCCCCCAAAAATCAGAAAATATTCTAAGTCCTTAGACACATGGGCACTATGCAGGCGCATGGGGAACACTTAGGCGCATGGGCAACTTTCAGGCGCATGGGCACTATGCAGGCGCATGGGGAACACTTAGGCGCATGGGCAAGTTTCAAGCGCATGGGCAAGTTTCAAGCGCATGAGCACTATACAGGCGCATGGGTGCCTAGGCCCATGGGAATCCTGGACGTCTGGACACTTAGTCAATTCCAGCCTAATTCTAGGCGCACGGCTACTATTTGGGCACATGAGTTTTGGGCGCATGGGAACACTTAGGCCGCTATTTCTATTGGGCACATGGGCCATTGTTTAGGCGCATGGGCAGACTGTAACACACTTAAACATCATAACTCAGTTCCCAATCATCATCTATGGTGTTCTAAGCTTAAATCATACATCCTACTCTTAGAAACACAACCATAACATCAGCATACACAACACAGCTCAAAATCAAACCCCACCCGTAAACCCACACAAATACACATACGGGTATACATACATAAACATTGTAAAAATCGTTTAAATACATTTTCAGCCCCAAAGAGTTTAAAACAAGTAAAAAATCGAGGTCTAGAAACTCACCTGGTGCAACTTTGGGCGTATCTTCCTTCTAACCCGTATGCGAATGAGTTCAAACACCTAAAAACCCACAACACACACACACGAACACACACAAGCACATAAGCATACACCAGAGACCAAAACTCAACACAAACACTCAAAATCCACGAATTCTTACCTTGAATTCAGGCTCTCTTTCTTTTTCTCCTTCAAACCGTAGTTTCTGCTCTCTCTCTAACGAAGTAAAAAGGTGATGAGAAGTGAGGGTGGGCGGCCATGCCCACCTTTACATCAATTTTTGTATTTTTATCATTCTTTTATATTTTTAACCCCTCAATTTGGGTTTAATTGTTTTTCCTTCTTTTATTATTTATTTCTTATCTTTCTTAAAAAAAATAACCGGATGTTACATCTATTAATATGAAATTCTCCTCGGTCAATCAGTGCAATTAATTTTAAATAAAAGAAAGTTGAGAGTGTATATTATTATACAAAAATAAATACCTTTTACTTGTATTTGAAAATATATGTTGTTCACATGACACATGAACACAGATATTTATTAATGAAAAGTTACACATATTTGAAGTAAGGAACAACAAATGGATTTAAGCACATGCTAAATCATTCAATCCAATGAAAAAGATGAAACAAAAATGTTTGAGCCATGTGTCAGAGATTTCCAATTCTTCCTTGTGTAGATTAGGCTTTTATTATTTATTTTATTATTAATAAAAAGTGACATTATAGTCATAACACTAACAAATTTAACTTTTTCTACAATAAAATTCGTAACTAAAGCATAATATGATTGTCTTTACACGATTAGATGATAAAATACAAATGTATATGACATCCAAATGAATATTTAACAGAAACCATATACAAATACAAACATACATATACTGAATGTGGAAATGTCAACTTAGTTGTGCACCTTATGGACCCAGATTCACATGTCTATCATCAATTAGTCCACCAAACCTATCACTTTCACTTTTATGAAAACCATATGCAAAATATCTACAATGGATATT
Organism: Flaveria trinervia; assembly: GCA_025506515.1. NCBI lineage: Eukaryota > Viridiplantae > Streptophyta > Magnoliopsida > Asterales > Asteraceae > Flaveria > Flaveria trinervia. The sequence continues at coordinate 14,906,276 of CM046444.1, forward strand.
TCTATAGGGGAAAATATCTTTTGAGTTCTGATTTCTTGTATAAAATCTTTAAGAAATGTAAAATCAAGTTCCACCTAACAATATAACATTTTCATAGATGACAACTTGCACGAGACCAAGCAGGAGCGATGCTCATTTGTCTCGAGAGGAAGAAGCGAAGATCGAATGTGAGACTAGGGACTACTTTGATGGGTTAGCACCGAAACGTCACACAAAGCCACAACGTAGCGAATATGCTGCACAATACGTTGACGTTGTACCCAGTGATCAAGATGATGGTGTTACTCCTGAGTATACTCAGTTTCAGCATCTTGAACAAAACTCTGAGGTTAGTTTCTTCTGGCACACAAACTATGTATGTATTTCGCATCTTGAAAACCGAATCTTAAAAGATATATGATATCTCGTATATTCTATGAAAACTATAAAGTTTGACCACTAATATGGAAACAAATGTTTTGACTACGTACCAAATAGTTTTTTTTAACAACTAACTTAGATGCTTTTTACTTTTATCTTTAAACCTATATATTTTTTATACTACGAGGCATGAACCCTCTACCTCGTAGAATAAAAAATAAACACCTTTCCAATAACTTTTTGTTCAAATAGTTGGAAATTTGTATGCTAAGGTAGCCTGACAATTTTGTTGAATATATTAGTTTTAAGATAAAATCCGTAAATAATGTAAAAGAAAGAGATTTGAACCATTAAAATATGATTTGTGATTCTACCTGATTTAAAGGCTAAAAAGAAATCTTTTTTAAAATTCTAATTCATTTAGTGATTATGATTCTTATATAAACTCATATGATCTGTATTTTCTTGTAGAAACTTGTTTATGGAGGTAACGAAGTGAGTGATGAGTTTGTGGAGACAGAGTACTACAAGGATCTTAACGGTGTCGACAAGCAACATCACACGGTAAAATAATAGATAATTGACTTTTCTTAATTCAACATTATTGCAATATAATCACTGATCTTGTTAATGCTGATGGTTTATTTGCTAATCAAATATAAGAGGTAACCAATTCGATCTATTTCTTAGTAAATGGGTGAGATAACAAACAGTAAAAAGAAGCTCCTACATCTTTATGTTATAAAAGTCTAGATTATTAATAATCATATGTGACTATTGTCACGCTTTTAAATTATTCATCTTGATTCGTCACCCAACCCACCCATTTTGCCGGATTTACTAAATACGACATGTTGAAAAGTTAAAAAGCACCTACCTAAGTTTACGAAATTATACTTGTTGATCCGGCAGACAGGAACAGGGTTCATCAAAGTAGATGGCACAAATGGGAATGGCTTTAACATAGTCCCTGAATCTGAATATGAACATCATGCTTCTTGCAAGGGGAACCCAGCTACCAACGAGTGGACCCCAGCCCCCGCGGATACGGTAAATCTTCGTAGCAGTTTGTTAGTTTGTCACAGAACTTTATACCAACTTTAAATCTAAAAACATTTGGTGAACTTTCGGTTTCAGGCATCTTTCGTCTCTAACAAGCCTCCTAGGAGCGATAACTGAAATGGAATTGATGCCGCAGATACCATGAAATAGCTTCTATTAGTTGAAAATTGAAATATTTTTTTTGTGATTCTACTTGCAGTTTAAGTTATGGTGTAGCCTGTTTTGAGGGATTGTGTGTAACTAAATCTAAGATGTGTTGTGCTAATAAATAATACCTTTGATGATATTGTTCAATTTGCTAAATTTAGATCTACCATAAGATAATAGAAGTAATGTCACACCTCAATCTATGGGTACGACCTGATGTATCGTAACACATGATAATCTATAGGAAATGATTTAACATTCACAACCATAGACTAGCCTGAATTGAAACTTTTACAACTACTTATAATTCATCCATCCCTAGCGTTAAAAGTTTCAAAATATGTATTACATATACTAGTCGAGGTAGACTTAACTAATTCTTTATCTTCTATGAGAAGATTTTATTTAAAATCAGTCGCTAAACCACATTAACCTAGTGGACACCTTTCAGATCTGCAACACCTGAAATACGATCAAAAAACGTCAACAATAATGTCGTGGGTAAGGCGTAACCACTGACTCCAAACTCGACATCAATGTGAGTGAGTGTGTGCATAAGTGAATTGCTTGCCAAATAAATTCTCACTAACAACAACAACAGTTCAAAGTTAGTGCACTATATAACATACATGTCACTCATGGTTCTCAAGGTATAGCAGGTAGAGAATGGTGATTGCCGACCACTAAAACCGCAAGACACCACACTCCAATCACAATTCCAACATCAATATAACAATATGACAATTTCCTGGAGTGAGTCCCTACTACTTAGATCGGATCCGTCTAAGCGCACATATGCCCACAGAAGCGTCACACCATTTGGACCACTTACAAACTTACCTTAATGGTTTGTTGGCGACTAACATGACCAAGGCTGGATGCACCTAAACCATGGCGATTAAACATTAGGAACACAATATGTAATGCGACACCTATGAGCCAAAAACATAACAAAATCAATATAAACAACTCGTGTAACACCCCAAAATCAAATAAATTAAATGGGCAGTTAGACTCACCTCAACTGGTGGTCAACAATAATCAAACTTTCACAATCCCATCATTCAAAGATGGGAGTATTAACCAAAGAATTAGTGACCCGATTGGATGAAACCTTGCTTGTTTGATGTTCACTAAAAGTAATTTTATATTTTTGCTGATTCAAACTCGTTTTGGTTGCTTACCCGATATAGAAGGTTTTGCCTTCTCACTTTTTCTATTTTATGAGGCATAATTGACTTTTTAATTAAAGAGACAAATTAAAATATAACATTTTTTATAGTCAGTGTTTTCTTGTATCTAATTACAATTTCTAACTAGTTTTATACCCGTCCGGTGGTTGGGTATTTAATGTTAAATTGACGGAACAAATTTTCTAATATTCTAAACACAAAAAAATTGTTTGAGATCAAACTCGTTTATACATAATAATCTAAAATCAATTTAAGTGGTTTATGTTTGTGTTTTTTTCTTTTTTGTCTAACTTCACAGCTGCAATAATTTTCGTTTTAAACTATAATCACCAAGCAAAAGTATCACTCACTTAGCCATCAAAATTGACAGTCATACTACATAAAACTCTAGTAGGTGAGTAAAACAATAACTAATCTAAAACTTATAATAAGTAAGTGACGTAATAAGAATTAAGTTGATAATTTACATATAGCTTACTCCAAAATAGTTAAATAAAATCAACAATCATACTACATATAGTATGTGTTGTAGATCCTTTGAATACGTTATCAGAATACTCACCTGAAGATCTATACACCGACATCAACCTTCATTTCAAAATCATTTAAGAGTATGATAAATCAATCTAACCCCCTATGAAAATTTAACAGATAAGGAAATTACAAGAAAGGTTTACAACATTTATTTTTAAAAATGATGATATTTAATAGTCCTTGAAAACCCAATTTCAGATTTCTTATGAGAACTTGCAACAAAACTACAAACAAATATGGAATTCACCCGTGATAAAATCTGTTATAAACACTTCGAGATCTTCAAGAACGCTATGCACTCATATGAGAACTTGGACTTGACCTTCATATTAAAGAAGATAGGATAAATTGAAGAATCACGCTTGAAGTTGCATAAAGACACGTCTGAGTAGGATCTGGCAAAGGTAAATTGCCATTTGATCATGTTAAATGTTGCACAATTTCATAAAAAAAATATGAACCGACGAAATTGATATCGAGAATGCACCTTAGTTTCGGTTTAAATCCCATGCGAACAAAATATTTACTGGATGAGTACAAATGATGGAATCAAAAATCATCTCGTATGAATAACATATTTAATAATATATGTCACATACAAACATGAACATGAAGTTAATGATAAATACAACCATCAACAACATAAAAAATAAAATAAACATCATGAAACAAAAAGGGTTGATGGCACCTTAATAGTCTAAGAAACTCCTCTCCTCTTGAGTCAAGTTGTGTTGCTGCCGTTGATTTTGCATGTCCTTTTGCTAGTCATATAATTTAATGCATTTTTACCTTTATAAATCCTTCATCTCCAAATGTGTTGCTTCAATTTGGGGTTCTTCATTAGAAATCATGTAATTAAAGTTAAATGATCCAAAAGTTTCAATGCCTTCAAAGGAAATTATTAACGTAAGATTTTTTGAATCATTCCCCTTCCACCACTAGAAATTTCATAATGATTAACCTTTCACCTGACATGATCATAATCAAACAGGCATAAACACAATTAAAGCAAATCTCTTACAGATCATCATATTTAATTGAAAATTTAAGACCCGAATGATAATATAGAGCACCTCTGTATATAAATTACTTACCCTAGGATTGAATTGCATTTGCCAAAGTTCAGAAGGAGGGGCGATAAAGCAATGATGGTGCAATGGTGGTGCTATGGACTACGAGATGTAAGGAACCGACAATGACGATGAAACCCGTAAAGTCATATTTCTTTATTATAACAACTAAATCAACCAGTTCCATGTCGTAAGAGTGCAAATCATTACAACAAACAACTCACAATCTCAACTTGACATACAATATAAATAACAAACAAAGGCTTACAATGAATATGAGGTTCTTGTTAAATGATTCCCATGCTAAATCGATGGCCGGTGGCGGTGAAGATAGGAGCGCCGGAAGGTAGAATCTATTACTTCTCCCTCTTTGCTTGTGTGCCTATTAAATAAGAAGGATGTTGGCCCGATTATAAGGGGAAGGTTACCGATTTACAAGCAATGTGGGGAGGTTGACAGAACCCCTGAAAACCATCGATAACCGTTTGGTAACCGCCGTAATCGTCGAGTTTAAACGGTCAAGATTTGATTTCAGGATTTTTCAGCGGACAAGATCAATTCTACCAGCGGTTACACTCACCGCTGGTAATATAATATATAATTAGTAATTATCTACATCATTTATAACAACAGTGCATACTTAACTTAGTGATGTTTGAGTCACAATATGCTCATGAACCAAACATCGATCTCCAGTCGATCTGCTATTTACCTAATGTGTTATAAATTGATCATAGAAGACTTTAACAATAATAGTTTTTATCATTAAAAATACATTTTTTGTGAAAAAGCTGAAATGTAATAATGCATTTTTTTGAGATTGACAAAGGGAAAGGAAATGGAATGTAGTGAAATATGTTAGGTTCACGCTTCACTTGTTGAAATTGATTAACTCAACATTCAATCATATACATAATTATGTAAAAACATCGATCCATACAAAAACATTAACTTTAATCCTGTTACACAATACTTATTGTAGATATAACCCGAACTTGGCATGTGTAATCCATTTATGCAAGTAAAATAATGGTTGGCAACTTAAAACAAATTAACGAGTTATTAGCAAAGTTTTGAAACAGATTAAGTGAGTCATAAACAAACGTGTGGTTGTAAACAAGTTAAACTTGTAATAACCAAGTTAGACGAGTATAACATGTCATTAATAACCATCTACACATACACCTTACATGTAAAAAGGTTTACAAAACTGAATGTAGATTCTGATCTGTTCACATTTTAATTAACAATTTCTAATTTAAACAGTCATCCATTAGATATAGAATACAGGAATTTTGATAGACATACATTAGATTAGGTATAGAGTACATCCCGAATAAAGCAGATCAAAATCTTACAAATTAATAGATTGAGATCTGTATAATAGCAAATTGCACGTATTATAAGTTATAAAAAGCACACATTTTTACATAATACCGAGAAATATTATAAGGACAATAAACATGAATAATATAAACATCAAACTTTTTATTGTATCCAACATTGTGCTCTTTGTCACTGGTATGCATCCAGCAGTTAAAAAAGTCGTTAACTGTGGAGCTATATATGCAATCATATATTGCTCATGGCACAGGGCACTGCTCTATGTTCCAGATCTCCTTTGCATATTGAGAGATTGTTCGGTCACTGCTAAACTTCCCACTTCCTGCAGTGCTTAAAATGGACATCTTTATCCATCTCTTTCTGTCCCTGTAACAACCAATAACAGAAAATAAAAATAACCATCGACAACAGAAAACGAAGAATTGGCAATTTAAATCTATGAAAAGTTGTACTTGTATGCTTCATCCACTTTTGCTTGTGTGTCTATGTAGGTTGGAAAGTCATGACCAACAAGAAAGTAATCGCCACGGCCATACCCAGAGTTCCCTTCCAAAGAATCGAGAAGTGGTTCATAATCATAGCTTCCGAATGCCTTTGATCTAATAAACTGTTTAGCTTCTTCATATCTAGGATCCGGTTTGAACTGCATGTTAAGAAAGAACATTACATATGTTAACCATCTCAGGACTAGGCATGTAAACGAGCAACTCGTGAGCTACTCAAGATCAGCTTGCTAAAAGCTTGAACTGAGCCGAGCTTAAACGACCTTGAGCCTAAGACGGAAAGCTCAAGCATGAGTTTCATACATCAAGCTTGATTAGGCTTGTGAGTCTAAACAAACAAGTTCTTTAGTATAAATATTTAATTTTATTTATGCAATATAATGTAATTATATTATATTATTATAGTAAAATTACATGCAAGAATAAATAAATGATTTAGAAAGTAAGAGACTGACCAGCCCATTCTCTCTGTCTTCCTTAGCTTGGGGACCTGGTCTGCTGTTGCTCCAAAGAGGAAAAAGTTTTCTTCTCCCACTTCTTCTCTGATTTCAACGTTAGCTCCGTCTAATGTTCCTATAATTAAGCATCCATTAAGTGCAAATTTCATGTTACTTGTACCACTAGCTTCCATGCCAGCTGTGCTAATATGCTGCGACAGCTCACTTCCTGGTATAAGAACCTCCGCTACAGATACATTGTAATTTGGCACAAAAACTACCTGAAAAATAATCATAAAACAGCCACGGTTAGTCCACATTTGTTAAAATGAACCCAAAAGGATTAATTATTACATACCTTCAAGTATTCATTAACTTCAGGATCAGTGTTAACAACAGCACCAACATCATTCACAAGCTTCACAATTCTTTTGGCATTTGTGTATGTCGCAAATGCCTTTCCTCCGATCATGATGGTCCTTGGGGTAGTGGTTTTCCGCTCTTCAGGGCTCATTTCCTGTTTCAAATGCATCAACTCTTTAATAATTTCAAACAGTTTAGTTATTACTTGAGATGATTTGATCATAAGGCTGTATAGATGATATGTGGATACTGTTTTTACAATCTTTTCCTATGATTATCCATGTGTTTGCTCGAAGTGAGATAAACTCACCTTCAATTTCTTGTACCTATAAACTGCACCCAAAATATTTAACAGCTGTCTTTTATATTCATGGATTCGCTTCACTTGAATATCAAAAAGGCTATTTGGGTCGATGCTTTCGCCTGTTACACGCCTTATGTACTGAACTAATCTCTGCTTGTTGGCCATCTTAGCTGAGTCCCATTCAGCTTGAAGTTCTGGATTGTCAGCAAACTTTTGGGAGAAAATCTCATTATTCATATTGGTTTAAGCAGTATACTTAACAACATATAAGTTAGCAATGATTAAAAACCATACCTCCCGCAGACCCACAAGTAGGTCTAGGTTAGTCACCCATTTGTCTGTTTTCAACCACTTTGTTATAATTAGACTAAGTTCAGGACTGCAAAATTTGAGCCACCTTCTAGGTGTTATGCCATTGGTCTTATTTTGAAATTTAGTTGGCCATATGGAAACATAATCTGCAAAGAGTTCAGCTTTTAAAATATCACTGTGCAACTGTGCTACACCATTAACCTGCAAAAGAGATTTAACATATCATGAGATTAGAAAAGGGAGGTGAGCCAGCTTCTAAAGAAAACAAAACAGATTATAAAAATCAAGTTTTTCTTACTGTATGCCCAGAGACGACACACAAGTTTGCCATGCGAACAACGGGTTTATTTGGGTTGTGATCCAGAATGCGGATATCAGAAATCTTACTCTCAAGGTCAGGACGTGTTGATTTAACATTGCAATGAACTGCATACAATATGACTTTATAAATAAATACCATTTGAGAATTTTGATTATACATTCAATAATAATATATATAGAAGTTAAATACGCGTTTATCAATTTCTTCTATGATTTCCATGTGGCGAGGAAGAAGCTTTGACATCACTGCTTGTGACCATTTTTCCAATGCCTCGGGTAGAACAGTGTGATTCGTGTAAGCAATTGTCCTGGTCAATGGTCAAAGATAAACCTGGCTTTTTAGGAACAAATAGTAATACTAATCTTATAACAATCTTTAAAACTAATGGCGTGAATAGATTAACATACTTTGAAGTAACATCCCAAGCTTCATCCCATCCTAATCCTTCTTCATCCATCAGCAATCTCATCAGTTCTGGTATAGCAAGAGTAGGATGCGTGTCATTAAGTTGCACTGCCACTTTGGTTGGAAACTCTGACCAATCACGCACACCTGTTCCATCTTTTCTTTCCTTAAATCTGGAAATAATATCCTGTAATGATTCCAACATAGGAATTACAAATTTATTTTCTTTCAGTACACATTAATGATATCAGTTTAAAATTACAAGATGAAAATATTGGCAAGTAACCTGTAGTGAGGCACTGCATAGGAAAAACTGTTGTTTCAGTCGAAGAAGTTTTCCTTCTTCTGTAGCATCTCCAGGATAGAGAACTGCACAAATCTGCAGGTAATAATCCAAATTAAAGTAAGTCCATGCTACAAAGATATGGAATTCACTTGAATAAGGAAAATATTATATTTTAAAGGTGACGAAGTTTTATGCACCTGTGCAGCTCTTGCATGTAGTTCAGCAGCAGACTGATACTGTCCATCATTAAATTGAAACAGGTTGAAGTCTTGAGCACTAGCTTGGCCTCCCAAAGCCGAAGACTATTAGTATTCTTAGTTTTGTATCCTGGAATTGGAATGTCATATGCCAGGGCTTGTAGAACCTCTCCACCAACCCATTTTCGACTGTGATAGTTTAATAATTAAGAAAGATTATAGTTGGTAAAGGAAAACATGGAATTTGAAGTCTGTGCTTACGATCCTGTGGGGAGGACTTCGACATGGCCGAAGAATCTGACTGGAAACACCACATCATGCCTGACAACCTCCCAAGGACTAAACTTCTGTTTTATTTCAGAAGTAGTAGAAAAATTAAATATTAACAAATAATGAAACAAAAGTATGTTGTGGAGTGACTGGAGTCCAGACCTCAAGCCAATCTTCTGCCATCTCTTCTTGTCCTGCTTTAGAGATCTTCTGCTTGAAGAGTCCATACCTGTACCTTAGCCCATACCCCCATGCTGGCAAATTTAAAGTTGCCATTGAGTCCAGAAAGCAAGAAGCAAGCCTCCCCAGACCACCATTACCAAGCGCCATATCTTTCTCCTACAATTTGTATAGATGGAAAGAAGAAAATTAAAAGCAATCTACAAACTAACCCTTATCAACTATTGCACTCAATTCATGCATCATGTACGATACTATGATGGCAAGGACAAAGATGAATCTACTGGTATTACAAAGTCCATATGGTGCATCATCAGGCAAAACGATTGGTGGCCTTAAGTTTACAGTTTAAGCGTGGATCAAATGCAGAACATGTAAAAACAGTGTTTCGAGTTGAAAGATTTATAAGGAACTACCTGCTCAGCAATTTCTTCAAGTTCATGACCCAGCTTATTCAAAGCACTGGAATATGCATCTTGAATATCCAGATTCCCAATGGCATTAGTCAATGCCCGTCCTTGGAGAAACTCCATAGATAGGTAGTAAGTTTGTTTCGGGTCAACTTTGTGATAGTGCAGATAAGTCTCGTTCCATTGCTGTGAAAGCAAAGAAGATCAAAAGATTGGCATGGTAAAAAAAATATAATCATGCCACAACCAGAGCCTACTTAGTCAAAGTTCAGATGATTCTAGCTTATCTGTGCTCCTAACATGAAAATTTATAATCTTCTAGTTGATACAATATCTATACCATTTGAAAATACATGTGACCGATATAGCATGGTAAAGGTGAACTTTGCGCTTCTTTATTTGATAATTGATATACAATCAAAATATTGAAGGAAAGTGTATTTTATAATACAATTACAAAAGTTAAGGCTTAGTAGTTTTACTTGTATTAAGCGGTCACGAACGCTTTCTGCTGCTGCATAATAAGCTTGTTCGGGCTCAAACTTAACAGGGGAAAAATGTGGACTGTATTGAGCATGATACTTGATATTGGATGCAATATCTGTCGGATCTTCTGCTAATGGATGAGCAGCAACAGGAATCTTATCAGAGGTCTTAGATTTAGCAACACCATTGACTTTTGTGGTAGCCTCCATCCTTGGAACTTCCAGAGGCTATTCTACTTTATATACTGCAACGATAAATTTGCAACTATGATTATATAAAAACTTGGAAACCATATTCCATTACAGTAAAAATTGTCTTTTCGACTCAACAGTTGGCCTAAATTGCCTTTTGATAACTACAAAAGATATTAGGATACTGTATTTGTGGGCAATGGGCATACAGGAAACTATCATTGTTGAGATTTCCATTAACAGCATATGGAAAGCAATCATTTCAAACGAGATCGTTAACCAACGATGTGTACACTCTACATACTTCAATCAACAGACAAATAAACCCTAACTTAAGCAAAATCAAGCCGAGAAACTGTTTAAATGACAGAGAATTACCAATTCAATGACAACAGAACTAACAAAAGCAAACTACAACAACATTACACATCTCAAAATTAGTATGAGAATCACTTACACAGAGGAATCGATCTTTCGATACACAAGAGCAAATGCAGAATTCTCTCAGAGATTGCAATGTAGCTTCAAAACTCAGTTGTTCACTGACAAATAAAAGTATTAATAATAGAGAAAATGAAGCAGATATTTTAATGGAAACTTCCAAAAGCAAATTGCGAAAAGTACCTGATGGAATATGCGTCGTTTGGTTCATGAGTGATTGTGTGGTGGTCGAAAGTGAAGAAGATGATGATATTTTGATTTTTGAGTGAGCTGAATTACATTAAAATTGGTGATATTTCGGTGGCACGTGTGGAATGACACGTGGGAGTTCGATGTAAGCAAAGTAAAAGTAAAAGAACGCATTACAAGATTGAATGGAGATCCGAGTCGTGTGAGATTTTCATTCATTTATGTATCACCCCCTTTGTTTTTTCATATGATTCATTAGGCTCCCTGAGGTTTTGTTAATTCTATTGGACTTTTAGAAAGGTGTTAAAATGTGTGTTTTTAAATAAACATGGTGATTTAATTGATTATGATAGTTAGATCTTTCAAAATAGATACATATTTTGACTATTTATTTGTTTTAATAAAGTAATTCGAATATTAGTAAATATACATTGTATTAGTAATCTACTTTGATAATTATTATTAGTTGAACTAGTTAAATTGTATGATTTTCATATTAACCTTCATTAGGATAAATATCACTAAATACTCGTGTACTTTTAACGTTTGTTCCATTTTAGTAATTATATATATTTTTTCTTACATCACAATTAAAGGAATGGGCACATCATGATATTGTAAGACATCTCGCCCTAATGAATTAATTGGTTTACTTGTCTTGAACTTCATCCCTTAAACTAGTTTTTGTTTTTTCTAAAGGATTTTCATTAGAAGGCTCACCCGAATATTTGGTCTTTCTGTTTTGTCAACTCAACGTCAGCTGCAGAGCTAGGAGTTTTATGATTAGGTTGAGAGTCCTTTTAGTTAATTTACACATAATTTTCTTTAAATAATTAGTTGATTATGGTAGAATAAAAGATCTAATCTGAACTTAGGTTATTAAATATAAATTTAGGTTGGATTTAAATTAGAGTTCACTTTGGTCTAGCACTTGCTTTTTGATTTCTTGTATTAGAATTTTCTTACATGACATATGTAATTTTTTGACAAGTATATTTCTTTGGTATGCTTGAATTTGTTAGTTTAAAAAGAAAAATGCTATAGCTTAAAATTGGATGTTAGAATAACTACATGATAACAAAGCTATTTCAAATATCTCTTGTGATTTTTTCACACTAGATGTTCATCGTTTTTCATGGTGTGTTTTTTAGTGGTGGTTTTAATGTTATCAAGCTAGTTTAGTTAGTTGGATTTATTTAAAACCAAAATAAAACCATAATAGACATTGATACGTGTTAGGAGATGAAAAGAACATGCTCATTCACTTTCAATCTAAAAGTAAGGATACATGATTAAATACAAAACCCACATCATTAGGTGTATTGGATTATCAGTCTTGGATTATAATATTATTAATATAAGCTTCTAATAGTTAAGCTAACAACACAATATTAAATTCACTTTTTAATTTTTCATATAGATTAAAACACACATGCTCCAAATCAGTTCGTGACCTTTGATTGCAATCTCCACTTCACGACTGACAAGAGCGGATGTATTTTTCGTCGGTAGTGTTAAATTTTAATCCGTTAGTTTAAACTTTTATCCCGGTAGTATGAATTTTTATATAAATATCAAGTTTGCCACCCCTATAAAAATTTAATTTTGCCCCCGCCTCCCCTACGGGGATGTTCTAGCTCCCGCCCCTGACTACTGATTAGTTTTTGGTTCCATTGATGAACGTATATAAGCGTGATTTAAAAATGATGGTTACATATTGAAGTTAGAGAAAACATGGAGGGCCTTGGTGCAAATTGCAGCTATCTTATGAGATATCACGAGCTCACCGTGAGTGGCGTTCACGGGAGGAGCCGCCCAGGGGACACGGCTCACACGCCATGCCTTTTTCTTCTCAATCCCTATATCACATGTTACGTTGCAACGTATCAAAACCCAAGATGAAATAAAACACATATATAATTGCTATTTCTCTTAATTTCTTTCAACTCATCCTTGTAACAAATAGTTAAAAAAGTGTGTATTAATAAAACATGGATCGAATTCATAAAATGGGCTAAAGTTTTATTCTATAACACTCAAATAAAATAGTTTTGTGTTTTTATTACAAGTTTTAACCATTTATATTAAATACATCGCTGAGTATGATACGTGTGAATCAGATTGACCATCAAACGTAACATGGATCTCAGTTCTTTGATTTCTGCAATTGTGCGAAGTCCCCCTGGGCCCCTGGGTTTGTTGATCATTTAGAATGATACAATCATGTCTTTGTCTAAGAAGTTAAAGTGAAGATCAGATTAGCATAGCATGATTATTAACTTTTCGACAAGTTAAGGATAGTAATGAATATCAAAAGACCGCTAATCATATCCATAGGGGTTTTTAATCACAAAAGCAAGAGTAAGTGTAATCAAGTTGATTCATGCTAGCCCAGTCGAGAGCTGAGAGGTAGCAAATTTGACTCATTTTTAAGAATGGTGCTCGAAACGATCCAACTAAAAAAGTATGTTTAAAACTAATGGTCAAGATTTAAGTCGTTTGAGAGCCACCAAAAGTTAACTTGCTAACTTATAATTAATCCAAATGGACAGGCAACGGTGCAACATCACGACCCACAACCACCATTAAGGTCTGTGCCATGACACCAATGGAACCACCGTCGGCACTGCAGTACAAATGTTTCTTTTGGGTTTTCATTTTCTTTAATGGTTGGTATTATATACATTGTGAAGGTGTTTGATGCACCTCTAACAGTTAGCTGAATAACAATCACAAATATACATCTAAAGTCTTGACCAAACTACCCAACTATACAACTCTGAAACAAATGGATCTTTTGTACAAACCATACAACCACTGGGAGAGGTTACAACCCGCATTGCTCCACGCCTCCATGGCTCCACCTTAGCCAACGGCTGCAGTGGGCTTTTTGTATGTATGCCTTTGTGCCAACACGGTAAAGACTGCTAAGTTCACGACACTTAGACCAGCCAAAAGCCAAAAGAAATAGTCAAGGTGCCCGTAGTTAAGGTTGTCTGTTATCCACCCTGGGCTACCGTCACTAGTAGTAATGATCGTGACAATGGTCACAAGCAGAGCACTTACATAGCTCCCGAGGGCAGTTATTGTTAGTTGGAGAGCAGCACATAAACTTCTCATTGAGTCAGGAGCTTGCTCATAAAAGAACTCTAACTGCCCGATAAATGTAAAAACTTCAGCACACCCGATAAGAAAGTACTGTGGCACCTGCCAGAAAATAGACATCGGAATGCGCTCGAGTTCATAGTAATCGTTTTTTGAAACAATCTCGAGCCTAATGACTTCAAGAACCCCAGCACAGACCATGCTGAATATGGATATGAAGAGGCCAGTTCCGATCCTTTGGAGCTGGGTCAACCCATTTTGTTGACCCGTGAGTCTCCTGGCCACGTGAACTATAACACAGTCATAGATAGGGACCCAGAATACTATGCTGATGGTGTCGAAAATCCCGAGTGAAGCTGGTGGAATCTCGAAACCAGACGGGCCCATGCTAGGGTCGAGAGTGGACCCTTGCAGCACAAATAAGTTACTCATTTGTGAGTAGACAGTACTGAAAATGATACCAGTGGCCCATATTGGAAGCAACCGTAACACTGCTTTCAGTTCCTCAACTTGACTCACTGTGCAAAGCTTCCATGAGTCTATCGACCCGTTTGTATGATCTGATGGCGCAAGCACAGCTGCCTTATCGAAAAAACTGAAATTAACAAGAAGTTAATGCACTTAAGGAACAGTAATACTAGCATATTAAAAGAGTTTTAGAGGTCATGACTTACACAAAGTCTCCAGAAATAGAAAAACGGACATCTGAAGTCTCATATAAGAGTGAACTATCAAATGGCACCTCAATATTCTTCTTTCTAAAAGAAGCAACCACCACCTGGCAGAGGCGCGTGAGCGGGCTACCACCTGGCATCTGGTTTCTATATAATTTAGTACCCGAAAAGAATGAAATGATAGCAATCCCCATTGCAATAGTAGGAACCGAGAACCCCCAACCCCAGCCCAAATTGTCTTGAATCCAAACTAAAACTGAATGAGCCACAAGTGCACCGATGTTTATGACAAAGTAAAACCAATTAAAGAAAGAACTCTTCTGCTTTTCCTCAACCTCATCATGATCATCAAACTGATCAGCACCATAAGATGAGACACAGGGTTTAATTCCCCCGGTTCCCAGTGCCACAAGGTAAAGAGACGTGAAGCATAGGGCGATTTGAGCTTTAGTTGCACTGCAGACATCTTTTTCATAACATGTTGGTTTTAGCCCGGGGACCGATGCTGATAGTGTTAACATCCCCATGCCCTATAATCACAAAATAGCAGAATCTTGTTGCTTAGATTGGTGGCAAATAAGCACGTTGGGTAACAGGTCATAACATGTATACTTTTAAAAGGTTCGTATTGGGTTGACCCGAAACACTTTATAGTTAGGACCATTTAAGTTTGTAACAAATAACAAGTATGTCAAGCATGATTATAAATTTATAATATTTGTATTTCAGTAATAACATAACTAAGCCAAAAACTGTGGACATATATGACCCATTTGATCTGTTTCCTGTTTACTTAACCTTTCGAATTGTACACGTTTGACCCTTTAAAAACAAACACAACCCATATCGACCCATTAACATCCCATAGTATCATACTCACAATTGCATAGATAATGGAGAAGGTGGCAATGGTCCAGTATCGACCAAGATAAGTATCAGCCACAAACGCCCCGATCAACGGTGTAAGATAGCAAGTTCCAGTCCAAGTTGAGAGATTTCTTGAAGCCGTTGCGCTATGCTCATTCAGATGATACTTAAAGTACCGTACTAAATTGGAGCTCATTCCATAATAAGCCAATCTTTCACAACATTCATTGCCTATATATTACACTATGAATGAATATAATTTCACATACAGATACATCATAAAAGGATAAAGATTGTACTCGCCTAAGATGAAGCCACAGGCCTTCCATGTCCCAGTTCTTCTCTTGTTAGCCGGATTGTTGAGGTAATCTACAGTCCCATCTTTTGTACACATGTCATCATCATCTAGCTTTGATTCTAGCAAATTACGCATACTTGATTCGGTATCAACTTCTTGATAGTCACCTGCAGATGAAAGATTATTAAAGATGTGTATACACAACCTGGTTCAGGTCAACCCAAATGTCAAAAATCTAAGAGAATTTCATGTTTTCATCACATATTCAAACTTTGATATATTAAGAAGAAACCCAAATCCAGATATCAGATTTCATGATCATATACGTAAACAAATTAGTATCTCCAAATTCTTTTCATTGAATTTGAAAATTGGCTTATAATAGTCCAAACTGTGATCAATGATTGATAAGAACTTATACAAACAATTTGACCAATGACACTCTAAACTTTTCCTTTAATTGCTAAGAGCAATCTCACTGCATACTCATTATACATACACATTCGAATCGCATTCGCTTTCAACTCAATTTCACTTACAAAAATGTAAGTTTCCCCATTTCATTAAATCAAGCAAAAGTAAGGTGTAAATATGTGATGATTATGCAACTGTTATTGCTGAGTTTTATTAGTTAAATTGTATTATCTGGTTACAAGTTAAGTTTGAATTATTAAAATCAAAGTAACATAGATTTTTCTCAACCAAACTACTTGGCTGAATACGAAGATTATACAAGAAAAATTACTTAAAAACAAGAACCCATCAGATAACCATGATACTAAACCAGTAACTAGAACAGATTACAAGATCTGCTGTTAATTTCAGCGATTAACTACTAGGGTTTGACTTAAAGAGCAAGAACATGACTTCTAAAACAAATCAATGAATCATACAATAGCATGATTTTAAGCACTAAATCTTCAATTGATTGACATGAATCGATAGTCAAACAGAAATAATCAACTAATTGATATTTTAAAGGTGACCCGATCTAAAATTGAGACTTGAGAGTACCCATATGAGAATTACGCCCCATTTCAAGAGAAAAGATCGATAGTCAGCAGCTCCACTCTGGGTTATTGTGAATGGTTCAAGAAGACCTTGAGATTCAGGTCAACCTTCGAGCCCCAAAAGGAATCTTCAAACATTCATTATTTTTACTGTTTGGATTCTGCAAGTTGGGGTTTGAAGGGAAAGATTCGGGTCATTTTTTGGGTAAACATAAAAATTTGAGTTAATTACATAAAAGGCTCGGTGGTTAGGTATATTTTCACTTTTAGTCTTTAGGTTTGAAAAACTACAAGATCGGTTCAAACGTTTGCCAAAACGTAACACAAATGGTCTTCGTCATGGATGACCGTAATCTTTTTCCGTTAAGTGGGTGTAAATTGTTCAAAATACCCACAACTATTAAAAAATCAATTTTAATACCACCTCACACCCACCCAACCCTTTGACTTTTTCCAAACTTCTTTCATAGTAATCTACACCAACCACCACCACCACCACCACCACCATGTACCACACCCACCATCGCCGCTCATTTGCCTCAATCACCGATCTTTGGCCACACCATAACCGCTAACCTCCGACAATACCACCATCGCTTCCATTTTCTTTCCTTTTTACCTCTTGAAATCCCTACTTCCCTTGAGTACCTTCCATCTCTGCTTCCTTTTCACCTTTGTAAATCCCCCTCCCTCGGAGTAGACGTTGGTGGTTTCAGTGGTTGTGATGGTTACAAGGGTTGCGATGGTTGCGACGGGTAACAGTGGAGATGGTGGCGGTAATGGTAGCGATAGTGTGGTGACTGGTTAATCAGAATAAAAAAAGGTAGTAGAGTAAGAAGTCAAAGCAAAAGTGATCTGGTTTTAGAGACCCGGTCAAAAACAATTTATTATATCAGTCTTAGCTACTTTTATTGCATAAGGGTAAATAAAGTTGTCCCCTTAGGGATATGTGGAAAGTGTTTAATTAATACGACTCGATTAACTAAAAGACTCAAACTTGTAATAAAAATATTGAAACTTTGAATGGATTACTATGCAAAAGTGCATAAAGCAAGAAACTTTAAAACTAATTAACTTAAATAATGAAAGACAATTACTTTCGAGTTTCCAATTCTTCAATATCAACAATTGGTAATTTTAAATTAGGGTTTGTAAGGAACAATACTTAAAGATCTCAACTTTTGATTAAAGTGATAACAATAAACAATCTTTTAAGACTCGTTAAATCACAATGTTACCAATTTACTTATATCACGTTGCC
Organism: Flaveria trinervia; assembly: GCA_025506515.1. Lineage (NCBI taxonomy): Eukaryota > Viridiplantae > Streptophyta > Magnoliopsida > Asterales > Asteraceae > Flaveria > Flaveria trinervia. The sequence goes on from CM046444.1 coordinate 14,924,497, forward strand.
TACTTTTTTTAATAAGTTCACAATGCAAGGAAACCAAAAAACTGATAATCACATAAACAACTTTATTTATAAGAAATCGTTTTAATCAGTCAAAACATAATATTGCATCCAATAGATCAATGTTTAATACAAAAACCTAATCAATCATACCAATCGTCTCACTTTACAAGAATCATACCCCCGAAAGCAATCAAGAGAACCTAGCCACACATCATCTTTGTTCAATCTTCAATCTTTGATGATGATCAATGATGATATGGATGATATTGAGGAGCTTGGAAGCACCCAAAATCACTTAGAAATCACCTAAATTCGGCTGGGAAAAGTTTTTCTTCAAAACCCTAATGATTAGGGTTATATAGGATTTAAAATTTGAAATAATCCTCCAAATATTACACTAGACCATACTTACGGCCTATAGGTTGCAAGTTACGGTCTACCTTCACCAGATGGCCAAACCTTTTATGTTACGAGATTCACAAACGAACTCAGCACAGGGTCGTAAGTTACGGCCCCAGGCTATAGCTTACGGCCTTCCTGAAAATTTTTCCATAATATTTTCACATGTAACTTTTCATTGCTTTCCGTTGATAGTTCGTGGGGCCGGTAACACTTTTCCTAGCCCAAGTTATGCCCATTTTAAGTTACCATGGTCTTGAACCTTCGGTTTTTGCATTTCTTCACTTCTCGGACTCCGAGTTCCATCTCACTTCTTCCATACTCTTCATGTTTCACCAAACTTAGTTCCGGTTTCCTGTTTTGCATATTTGGTAATTGCAAATTTGGTCCTCGTGGTTTCATCCTGTGCTTATTCACCTTAAAATAAGCTTCCTTAAGCTCCAATCACCTATAAGCCAAAACACAAACAACTTGAACTTGTTCCACCATAACCATGATGTAAAATCAAGTATTTAGATCAATTAAACACTAAAATATTGACACATGATCACATCCCCGCACTTAACATTTTGTCTGTCTCCAAACAAACTTACTTGCACACTTCTCCCTAATTAAGCACACATGTCACATTATCACTACCTTGAACAAGTAAGATTCTAATACATTCTTAGTTTTTAACTTCATGATGTAATGTTCAGAACCTAATCATTTATACTATTTGCATCTGAAATCTTTGGTTGGCATATACTCACCTTTTGCTTCAAACATTCATTCTTTCACATTCCTCACAATAAATACTCCTCTCGGTTTATTTTACGAACTAGTGATGATATACTAGTGTTTATGGAGCTCTCAAACCACGAATGCACATACTAATCATAAGTTCGTATATTAATCAAATCTCCATCAATTAACACAATATAATACAAAAATCAAGAGGTCTTTCTTGGGTAGTAATGTTAAGCTAGGGTTTAAGTGGGATAGAAATGGACTTTAGAGTGGCTAAAGGAGAATGAAATCCAACTTAAACATATAGATGTCTTATTTGTAAATGTAACTCTTCTAATTGCACCACTTGTAACTACCTCTCATTAATAATCTAACAGAGACCTTTAAAAATAATACTTAAACCCGTCAACATTCTTCAACTAATTGAATTTTAAACAGCGTTGTTATAAAATATCATATTCATCAACCAATAGATACTTTAAATCTATCGGATTACCCGTAATCAGTGTTATAGTTCAAACTCTTAGACATTTTAAAACTAAGTAATATCTCTTGTTTATTTATATCCAAAATCTATTGGCATTTTACTTAAACTATTTTTATTAATCATGTTCAGCCACCTCCGCATTCACATTTAAACAATGAATGTTTTTTTACTCCAACCACTTTAATTACATTAACAAACAACAATCCGAATTACTACTATACTCCTAACTCTAATGGTGATTACTCACCTTAGAGACCACTTATGCAAAATTACTCTGAACTCTCATTTGAACCATTATCAGTGTTGTTATGAGCCTAATAGTAAAGATTTCTTTCGGATTTCAAATTAAAATGAGTCATTATAGCGCTCACTTGGCATGGACCAAAGTCTAATGAACAATAATACATTACATATATCATAATGACACACACCTGACATAGCCTAGAGTCTGATAAACATCTTGCCTTTCATTACTTATCCAATTTTAGCAATAAGCCAGCGTAGACCGGAGCCTAAGAAACAAATGAACAACATCTATTCATGTTGTTTGTATATACAGTATGATGCCTAGTAGCCAAATGAATCATTACCTGGGCATGAGTCCAGAACCTACCCAAAACCTTTACGAAATCTTGTCTTGACAAAACATGACCTATTATGTGTTGTACCTAATTGTGCTCTGTCTCTCATATTCTACTCACATTGATTACAAATCATGTCTTTGTTTAAAGTATATTTATGCTATGTTACAATATTGTGTGCTAGGTTGTAGTAAGTACTTTACGCTAAACTTTTCATGCACTTACATTATATTTATCTTATGCTTAAAGCATACATACCTCATGTCTAGAGCATATTTACGTGAAGCCTATAGAATACTTACATTATTTATTTACCTAAATATAAAGTATACTTTTAAGTACCAATAATATACTCAATTAATGTTATATGAGTCTTATACTAATTCATACGTAACTACTTAATTATTTTATAACACTATATGGTTGGCAGTTCCAAACTTTCTAAAACAACATTAATCGTTGAAAGAAAAAAAATGATTTTCAAAAGAAAATTCATGGTGAATCATAATATTAAAAACAACATCTTTACAAGTTGAATTTCGAGACGAAATTCATTCAACTGGAGGAGACTTTAACATTTTTGAAAAATTCAATATATTTTAAAATTTTATTATTTTATATGATACGTACTTAACTTACTTTAAGATATAAACTAATAAATGATCCTACGATATTACGATAATCATATTAGGATAACCGCATCTCAAACCATTTTATGTGAACCAAAATATCTTTTAAAGCATTAATATGTATTACGACTTAATACTTTATGACGTTTCATTGAACTATTAAGAATTAGTGATATAATTGCACAAGGTATCAAGAATGTCAAATATATATCACAAATAGTGATACAATATAAATATCAAATACCAACTCAAAATCAACAATTTATATATGTCAATCATAAACCTATAATGAGCATAAAATAAGACTTACTCATATATTTACATATATGAATACATCATCCATGTATGAGAACAAACGTAAAAACTGACTACTATCACGCATTAGTCGAATTAAACTACAACCTTAAGATTAGATAATATTACTAGAACCCTAAGATAGATCACAAACATATATATTTTAACTTGTAGGATTTATAAAGAAATAATTTACATTAACACAACTCTATTTTTATGCTAACGTAACTGAGAAAATTAACCTATTAAGTAATCAAATAACCACCTCTTACCATCCTCTAACCATATAATACCAAAATTTATATACTAGTCACCATCTTTTCACCCAAATGGCCCCCTCTCAACAAAATCTCAAGAACATCATTTTTTCTGTTTTTACCATACCTACAGTAATTATTATGACATAAAGAGATTTCTTGTAAGAATCAGACAATCAAAATGGACCCCCTAACACTTTCTGCCATTACCTTCATGAACCATGCCATTCACCATCACTTGCCATCATACTCCATGAGTACACTTGCCAAAAATCATATACAATACAACCCTTTTACTTGTATCAAGAATACACTAAACTTCCACCTACTCCATTCAATAACAAGCCTATTAAACAAACTTTACTCCTGCTGAAACTCAGCAGAAAAGCAAGACCACAAGCTGCCTAAGACGTAACAGCAAGATCACAACACACACACACACACACACACACACCATCCAAGCTTCGTTTCTTTAATGTCATGTCGATAATTCCATCTCGACAGTTGATTTGAGTTTTGGTTGTTGCCAAGAATGGTCAACCTAAAATCACCTTGGGTTTCTCGTTTGTTCTTACCGATGCATAGTCAAGCACCATAAAGTCTACAGGGTAGTAAAACTATCATAGCTTGATTATCACATCCTTAACCATCCCCCGGGGTTGTTTCCATGTCAAATTAGCAAGCACCACTATTTTTTTAGTCTCATGTAATGGACCAAAGTTATATTGGTCATACAAGCTCCCAAGAAGGATGCTCACACCAGCTCCATCTTGATTTTAAATTTCCCAACTTGAAGGGGAAGAAGGATCGGTTCTCCCATGTCACTTCCTTCTTCTTCATAACCTTTCTTATTATTAACTGCAACTATTTGAGGAGTAAAGGTTAAATCATAATCAACACATGTAGATTTAGGAACAATACTAACCGAGTTTATGTGCATGTTCTTTGAACTTGATGCTTGATGTTGAGGGTTATTGGTTGTGTCACTTGGAAGCTTCCCCTGTTCCCATTCGGACAATTGTTTAGCTAATTTTCCTAGTTGCTTTGCAATAGCCTCATTGGTCTTTTCTTGCACCTCTTTGAATTTCTTAAACTCTTTCATCTCCTTTGTAAGGTCTTGAATTGCTGCAAGGATTGCATTGTCATTACCATTACTTGTGGATGTCTCTTGTTGATTCCTCTGTTGGTATTGACATCCTTGTTGGTAATTCCCTTGATTTTAATTATTCCTTTGGCAGCCACCTTGATTGTAGCTTTGTTGTCGGCCTTGATATCGGTTGCTTCCTTGATTTGGTACCTGAAAAGGAGGATTCAATTGTCACACCCCAACCTTGACGGCGGAAACGTCGAGCTGTGAGGGTTAAGATTGTTCACAGCCACATAACGCTATATTAAAATGTAAATATTAATATCATAAGTCTTGAAATGAAAAGAAATACAATCATAAGTCTCAAACAAGTAATAAGTTCAAACGTAACATAACATAATGTAAACTTTTATTTCATTAACTAGGTCCAAGTCCTAGATTATTGCATACTTCATATGGATCACTTTAAACTCGAGGTTGACCTGAAACATGATAAAAATAAGAGTCAACTAAAAATAGTTGGTGAGTTTCCAAGGTTTTCATACATAAAATGATAAAGTTACAAGTAGCAATTCATGTCATAGGTCATAAGCAAGTAAGGTTATAGAATACATATCGTTACAACCAAACCTCGACTTGATTACAAGTATAAAAGATTGGCTAAGTGTATTTGGTTCCCTAGTGCACAAGCATACGGCTCCTAGGAGTCGGCAATACATCGACTTTAGCACCAAATAGGCTTGTCAGGCCCAAAGATCTAAGACGTCGCCAGGCTAGCAATAGTTAATGATTGTAAACAAACTATGTATCTCATATAATCACTTACAACACACAAATAACCATGACAAAATATAAAGATGAATTGCAAGTGCATTACAAGTCTCAAACGTTTATAAGTGTACGATGTATAAGTATCATGTTTCACCCCAGAATAGTGTGAAAAATATAAAAAGGGGCAAGGAAAACTCACTTGACAATAAATATATAATGGCGATTAATAAGAATAATAACAAGCGTCGCTCCAGGTGTATCGTCACAAGACACCTAAATATATATTTACAAGATTAAAGCTTTACAATAAATTAACAAGGACTAAGAAAATCAACTTGATGTTTGGGGTTTTGTTAATTATTATTGTCAAATAAGAACTCAATTATATTCCCGTGGGAACGATTTTATTATATTTTATATATAAATATATAGATTGATAATAACTTTTATAACAATTTTGTAATGTTTATAAAGTTTAAATTAAATTTTATCACTAAATAAAATGAACACAAATAAGAAAAATTATAAAGGTAATGTTTGAAATAATAATAGTTTATATAATTAAACTAGTATTTAAATTCTAAATTTTTATAAAAATATTCTAACTATATTATTAATTTAGGATAATAATATAAAGGTATTTTTTTTAAACAATTACAGAAAATGTTTAAATAGTTTTAAAGAAACAAAGCTTATGAAATGATTTTCCTAATTTTTAGAATTTTTTTAATATTAAATTTGAAGGCCAAAAAGGCCTAAAAAGTTTTTTTTAAAATAAAACAGAGGGCACCCGGGTTCGAACCGGGACCCCTAAGTGGAGATGGAAGTGTTTAACCAGTGAAGTAAGGCATCCAGCCGTGTTAGTGTTCGCGTTTAAATTGATAAAAAGCATACTTAAACAAAAAACCCTAATCCTTAAGAATCCTAGAACCCAATCGATCAAAATTGATCGTCAATTCGAGGTTGTTGATCGAATTAACCATGGGGCTTTTGTTCCCCGACCAAAATCGAGTTTAAACATGTGTTTAATCACCTGTTTGTAGATTTATTTTATGAACAATTGTTGAACCCAGCCGCGACCACAACGAGGCTCGATTGTTATGCAAACGTTGATGGAAATCAAATTGAACTCGTGGAAAGCTTCGAATGAAGTTCTTGATGCAAAGCCCTCAATCAAATGAAGTTAAAAATGTTCGGAAGATGGCTCTCGCTTAGCTTGCAGGTTCGTGACGAAAGGGTAATCAGATTGCGTTGTTTGAGTGTTATTAGATGTAATTGATAGTTGTGAACGTTAGTATTGGTTGGATGATTGTTTAAGTTCGTTTATTTTGGTTATTATTAGCGTTTAATGCTCGACGGTTAATTCATCGATTAAAGTTTCGGTTTCACGTTCGATCCACTTCATAACCGAGTTAAAACCCATTAAGTCTTACGTTTAAGTTCGAATCGTGTTCTGGAGACGATTGAAATCGTTTGAGGATCAAAATTTGAAGATTGATGCGGTTTCGAGGCTCGCCGGACTCCGGCCGAAGGTGACCGGAGCGGCTGCCGGAAATACGGGGGAGGAAAGTTTTGGGTTTTAATTAATTACACATTTGGTCCCTCAACATTAACTTTCTTTTTATTTTAAGCAGAAACTTCAATATAAAGTTTATAATTGACATTAAGACCCCCTAATCATTAACTACTTAAAGTTTTAAACATTGTTAAATTTAATAACTATACAATTTATTTTTATTATCATTAGTAACATTATTATAGTTATTATTATTCAATTATTATTACAAATATTATTATTATGATTATAATAATTATTATTATTATTACTTTTATTAATATTAACATTATTATTTTTATTTAATATTATTTTTAACCTAATGACAATAATGAATAAGCACAAACAACACATGAGTTTCAAAATTAACAATAATAACCCTTGTAAGAGTAACGAAGTTAACTTTTAGTTAACGAAAATACGAGATGTTACACAATTGGTTAGTAGAATTACCACATCTAAGGTTTAGGTGATTTCTAAGACCGGGATGATAGGTGTTGGAATTCATTTCATATGTCTTTCTTTCTCCTTGGTCTTGTAATTGATGTACTTCTTCACTCCTCCCCAGATTCAAGTAGCATGTATCCGAGGTGTGGCCCATGTCATTACACATGCCACATACATCGTATTCACTAGATATGTGTGCCACACCACTCTTTCCAACTTTGAGGCTTGCAATTTCTCGTTCCCAAACCGCAATTTTATCTATTGCAACTTGATTATTCACCATCTTTACATTCACACCTCATGACTTCTACTTGATTGTGCACGTTTCTTAGATATCACACTCATTCTTTTTAAAATGTTCCGATCATCATCCGCATGATTCAAAGTAAATGTACCCGCACTTGTAGAGTTTACATCTCTTGCATCTTCCGGTGAGAGGCCATCATAGAATGCCAATATCGTTTCCACTTTTCTATTCATGATGTGGACAAGTTCTCAACATCTCTTTGAACCGATGACAAGCTTCATGGAATTGTCCCCTTGACTGTTTTGTAAAATCTCGAATTGCTCGCCTTGCATAACTTGTTCTTTGAGACGTGTAATATTCATCCAAGAATATTTGCTGCATTTGAACCCACATGTAGATGCTTGCATAAGGGAAATATAAAAACCATTGCTTGGCTTTATCCTTAAGTGTAAACTGAAATAACACCAACTTAACTTCCTCCGGTGAAAACCCTTGACCATCAATAGTGCTACAAGATGCTTCAAATTAAGATATGTGCAAGTATGGTTCTTTAGTTGACATTCCATGAAAGTGAGGAAGAATGCCCAAGCATTGGGGTCTGACTTCAAAAGCTCTCCCTCGTTGTGTTGGTGGAACAATAGGAGATGAATTGATGGTAATGGTGGGACGGGAGTGACTATTCACACCATGTGCAGGTACATACTGATGAACTCCTGGATTAGCTGGTAGTCCATTAAATGGTTATCCTCCTTGATTGTGAAACTTTGGTGGTTGTGCATAACCATCTCTATTTTGATAATCTGGTTGATTTCTATAGTTTTCAAAATTTTGTTGAATTAGGCCTTTCACATCTCCTTGACCTTCAATCCAATCTTCCTCGTGGTTAGTATGATGACTGCCTTCCATTGAAAACCGGTCCTCATTGCTATGATGACTACTTTCCACGTCATGCTGAAAACCTGGATAACGGATCCAAACATTAGGTGCTGGTTGGACATTTCTAGGGGGAGGTTGAGGTTGCATTGGTTGTGGTTGAGGTGGAGGCTCATCAAGTGGAGGAAACATAGGTAATAGGATATCTTCCATAGGTTGGTTGAGTTGTGGCTCTCCTTGGTTTTCTGGAGTATTCACTCTTCTTGCTTGATCAACGTGCAATGGTGAAATCCTTCCTGAAAATCTTGTATGCATTAATGTAATAGGTACCTGCAAACAAGAAAATATAAAAATACCTCGTGTAATACTGAACAAGAAAACAAATTAAAAGGAAAATAGACAAATAAAATCTTTTTGGGGTTTTTCATAATTTTTTAAGAAAAGCAAATTAAAAATATTAAACACTAAGCGCACTAATTGTCCGACAACGGCGCCATTTTGATCTGGTTGTCGAGACTCGATCAAAAACAATTTATTATATTGGTCTTAGTTACCTTCATTGCATAAGGGTAAGTAAAGTCGTCTCATCAGGGAATATGTGGAAAATGTTTAATTAACGCGACTCAATTAACCAAAAGAATGGATTACTAAGCAAAAGTGCATAAAGCAAGAAACTTTAGAACTAATTAACTTAAATACCGAAAGACAATTACTTTCGGGTTTCCAATTCTTCAAGATCAACAATTGATAATTCTAAATTAGGGTTTGTAAGGAACAATAGTTAAAGATCTCAACTTTTAATTAAAGTGATAACAAATTAATAATCTTTTAAGACTCGTTAATTCATAATGTTACCAATTCACTTATATCGCATTGCCTACTTTTCTTAATGAGTTCACGATGCAAGGAAACCAAAAAACTGATAATCAAAGCAAACAACTTTATTTCTGAGCAAATCGTTTAAATCAATCAAAACATAATATTGCATTCAATAAATCAATGTTTAATACAAAAACCTAATCAATCTACCAATCGTCTCATTTTCCAAGAATCGTACTCCCGAAAATAATCAAGAGAACCTGGCCACACATCATCTTCGTTCAATCTTCAATCTTGATTTGATGATGATCAATGATAATATGGATGATATTGAGGAGCTTGGAAGCACCCAAAATCTCTTAGAAATCACTTAAAGGCAGGGAAAATTTTTTCATCAAAACACTAATGATTAGGGTTATATAGGATTTAAAATTTGAAATAATCCTCCAAATATCGCGTTAGACCATAACTTACGGCCTATAGGCCGTAAGTTATGGCCTACCTTTAACCAGACGACCAAACCGTCCGCGTTACGGGATTCACAGACGGACTAAGCACAAGGCCGTAAGTTACGGCCTCCCAACACTTTTTTCATAATATTTTCACATGTAACTTTTCACGAGCTTTCCATTGATAGGCCGTGGGCCCCGTAACTCTTTTCATAGCCCAAGTTATGCCCATTTTAAGTTACCATGGTCTTGAACCTTCGGTATTTGCATTTCTTCACTTATTGGGCTCTGATTTCCATCCCGCTTCTTCAATACACTTCATATTTCACCAAACTTAGTTCCGATTTCCTGTTTTGCACCTTTTAGTAATTGCGCATTTGGTCCTCGTGGTTTCATCCTGTGCTTATTCACCTTAAAATAAGCTTCCTTAAGCTCCAATCACCTATAATCCAAAACACAAACAACTTGAACTTGTTCCACCATAACCATGATGTAAAATCAAGCATTTAGATCAATTAAACACCAAATTATTGACAAGTGATCAAGAAGATGGTGCAGGTGTTAGAGCTTCGACTGTGGAGACAGATACGATGGACACGAGCATCTTCATCAACATCATTGCGGTAATAATCTTCATTGATGAAAGTCTCTATAGATTTTGGTGGTGGTTCAGGGGTGATACAATGCTCGTCTACCATATGTTTGTTAGCGCTCGACCGCCAATTGGAATAGACAGTACAATTCCTTCTTCCTCTGAGAACTCTACTTTGATTCCTGTCTCCTGGTGTATCTTCTTCCGTTCCTAGTGCTTTCCTGTTATCGTGGTAGAGGTTTTGGTAATAATGTTTCAAGAAAAAGAAGGAAGAAGAAGGGGTGTGGTGGGTTCCATATGCATTATTTTGTTATGATTTATTAATTTTAACTTAGAAGCATTTTAGTTATTTTTTAAAAAGTTAAGAAAAAAAATTAGATGTCGTCTATGACAAGGATCTTTTTTCTTACGTTCGTGCATACCTTGAGATCGACCTTGTAGTCTTTCAAACTTGAGGACTGAAAGTGAATAAAAACATAACCACAATACCTTTCATGTAATTAACTTTAAAATTTCAGACCAAAATTTGCTCAATCCAGAATATCATAGGGTTAGTAACATGTTATTAGTGAATTAAAAGTTGTGTACTCTTCTGTTATTCTAAATTTACCCTAGAAAAAAGACTTTGATGATGAATTTGCTTTATAGTTTCATTTATGTTGCTGGGTAGAAGAAACATAATTTTTTTAAACTTTTTACTATTCTAGTTATTATTTAATGATATAATGTTATCTTATCTTAAATTAAAATATCCTAAAAGATTGTGACACTATATTTTTTTACTATGCTCTATGACCAGAAAACCCTATTAAGTAATCTAGAAATTAAGAAACTAAAAAGATAGTGTAGCGGACAACAAAAAATAATAATTATGAGAAAATTAAATTGGTGTTTCTTGAGTGAAATCTTTTTTAACATTCACAGACACTTTGGTAATTCTAATTGAATTAGAACATGAGTTGAAACAAATAACTAGGAAATTCTAAAGACAGGCTTTAGAAACAACAAACGAGGGCCAAATATAAGGTTGAGACATGTGACTAAATGAAAGCACACAAGCAACTATGATTTTGACAACTTAAAAAATAAATAGAGAACTTAGATTCTTATTGAGTTGAATGATGGGAGGGAAGCAATGTGGGGGAGGGAGGCGACGTGGGCAATCCTGCTAGAAGGAACCTCCACGGATTTGTGTAATTGTCGAATTTTAGGAATGTATCAGATCTAATCTATGGTTAGTTATAGGCGGTTTTGTCTAGTTTCACGTTGTGGAACCAATAAACTGGTGGTTACATTACACACAGTCAATAATGTATAAAATTAT